>WBNH01001396.1:0-85574 GCA_013401255.1 Urocolius indicus
TATATATATATATATATACAGGACTTTTTAGGGGACAGGACGGGTGAAAGATTTTATTTTTTCATTTAAATAGTGTGAAAAAATAAAGATCCTCTGAAATATCTAGAGAAAACTCTCAGTGTCATCCAGCTGCTGGTCATCTTACATCAGAGTTCTAGAGCAAAGGAAGTAATAGGATTTGAGAAACACATAAAAGATAGACAAACAAGGCAGAAATAAAGTGTTATCAAAGGTTTGCAGTCATTTACATTGCCTGAAGGAATATCTGAGCTTCCTGTTCACAAGCTAATGCTGAGCTGTTGCTGCTTTCAAAGGGAGGTGCAGCCACAGAGAAGGGTGCAAGCTTTTGGCCTTCAGGAAGAGATGATGAAAGGCACAAGGAAGACAGTGCAACCTCCTGGTCTTCTGGTACTTTGTCGGATGGCATCATTCAGGTAATGCACTCAGGTTTATCTCCATGGGGGTGGGAACTCATCTTTGTGGAAAAAATCTATCCAGTGTTGCTGAAGTCTGCAAAGCAAGACAACTGTAGAAGTGGAGGACATAATGCCCTTATTAAGATTCTCTACCTTCCTTATCACAGTAAATTTTGCCATTAAAGTCTTTTTTCCTCTTGCCCATGTTGATGGGACTAAGTGACCCAAAGGGTCTTTTCCAATCTAAATGATTCTATGGTTTTCTATTAATTTCTTCTAGTCTGACAATACCCCCGAAGACAGAAATGCACATTGGCTAGCAGCAGTTTGTTTCACTAATTTCTGTAAAGGCTGTAAAATGTGTGTTTTGCTGAGGGACAATTTGTCAAAGGGGTTCTCTTTGTACGTGAGAAGATCGGTTTCTAAGATATCTACTCAGAATTTTGGTGGCATTCTGCTCTGTTCTGCATCGTATTCTCAGAAGTATGGCTGCTGCAATTGTTTGTTTCTGTATATTGATGTTACAGGCATAAGAAAAGTTGCTGTGAATACTCTTGGGCCAGGACCACTCTGGGTTGGGTGGCTGCTGCCCTTTGAGGCTTCTGTAGCACAACAAGGCAATAATCATAGAATCATAGAGTCATTTAAGTTGGAAAAGACCTTTAAGATCATCAAATCCACCATTTAATCATGTTCCTAAGTTCCACATCTACAGTATTACACATCAGCACTAATTATGACACACATACTTCCACTGTTGCCTGTCTCTCCAGGATGCTGATGAGCTAATGGAACCACACAGTAAACATGATGAAAAAACATCTATGCAAACTTTGCAGAGCTCCAGAGGCCCTGGCATAAGTGATAGCAGTCAGGCTATGGTGAGTTTGAAGTCCTGAGGTAGGCTGAATAAAATGACTTTCTGAGCTTATTGTATAACTTACCTACTGAGCAGAGGCTCAGTTCATTATGGTTATGCTACTAAAGTTTGTTGCAGTGTCTATGATATGGTAGAACACCTACAACCCTTTGTGGGCCTTTTCATATTGCTGCTTTGGGTAGTAATAAACATTTTAATTTGCTCCTTGAAAATGCAACTTACTAGGGAACAAAATGGAGCATTTTCAGGAAGTAACACAGGTATGCATGGAGGGGTTCAAGTGATGTAAACATACATTTACTATGGGATTTAAGTGGCAGTGAAAAGAGGAATTGAGATTGATGTTCCTAAATGTCACTGCTTTGTGGAAGGTATGCACAGGCTAAAGGAGAAGGGGGTAGCAGCCTGTAGGCTATACAGGAAAGAATGGAGATACACATGAATGCTCCAGGAAGGCCAGGAGCAGCAGACTGGGAGCAGAACAGTGTCAACCTGAGTTTGAAGTGTGGAAGAAGAGAGAATCCATCATTGCCTGGGGCAGGAGCAGGCCCCCAGGTCACTTTGTCTTCCATTCACCCTGACTCTTTCCATAATTCTTAACCTTTAATTTCTACTTTAAAAACCCTTAACAAACTATTAAAACCCAGCCAGCAGCACCGTATATTCTGTACTGTTATTATAAGAAACAGCCTGGTGTGAGTGTGTGATATGTGACATTTTTCTGTAGGAACCCTGTGTTTATTTTTAATCCCTTTTTTCTTGCAACATCTTTTCCACTTCAGTAGTCTGCTACAGTGAGACATTTCAATACACACAACTCCCTGGGGCAAGTGAACTTTGTAATTTTCATTTTTTCCTGTATATGATTTATTTACAAGATAAATTACTATTTGGAGACAAGGTGACATTTATTTCTATAAATGCTAAATGGATTTATTTTCCCCATAGATGTGTGTATGTGTAGAGATTTATGAAGTCAGTTGTATTTGTGGTCTCCATTTAGAGCTTAAATAGATGCTAAAATTAAATAATTCCCACTATCTCAATGATTGCTAAATGATAACAGTGATAACATTTCCTCCCTCTGGCATGTTGTCCCACTCATGCAAATGTACCTGCTTCCAAATTCGGTTACAGCAGCCTAAAGCACAGTTTAAGGTTCAGAAAAACATTTGAATTACCGGATAAGGAAGAAAAGATGGGCTGTAGTTGTGGTTGACTCTTCTAAGGGCCACAGGGGTCCAATATGCCATACAGAACCTCCTCAGAGAGACTTGCTGCATCCCTGGGGCCTGGGTTAAGGACATCACTAGGAAACTACCTACCCTGGTATGGCCCTCGGACTGTCACCCATCACTGCCATTCCACGTGGGTGGTGATGAAGCTGCAATGCGTAGGCAAAGGGTGATGAAAAGAGACTTCAGGGCCTTGGAACTGTTGGTAGGGGATCTCATTAATATTCACAAGTATCTAAATGGTGGGTGTCAGGAGGTTGGGACAGCACTTTTTTTCTCTTGTATCCAGCAACAGGACAAGGGGTAATGAGATGAAGCTGGAACACAAAAGGTTCCATCTAGACATTAGGAAAAACTGTTTGACTGTGAGAGTGAAGGAGCCCTGGCCCAGGCTGCCCAGGGAGGGTGTGGTGGCACCTTCTCTGGAGATCTTTCAAGACCCACCTGGACATGTTCCTGTGTGACCTGATCTAGGTGGGACCTACTTCTGCAAAGGAGTTGGACTAGATGATCTCTAAAGGTCCCTTCCAACCCCTACCATTCCATGGTCCTATGATTCTATGAATCTGGAGCAGAAGTGATTTTTTTCCTCTCTCCTTCCAGTTGCAGGCAGTGGCACTGCAAGAAACAGACCCAATCTATTAATATGTATCTCTGTGGTTTCTGTCACCATCACAACTTTTGGGTTTCTGATAATGAGATGACCTACACAACACCAGATCTGCTGGCATTAGATGAGATTCATCTTTCTCAGAGGGAAAGAAATCTTTGTTTATGGGCTAGCAGGGCTCACTGGCAGAGCTTTGAACCAGACTTGAAGGAGGAGGGCGATGATATCAGGCTTGCCCATGACAAGCTGGGGGATGATACATCAAAGTCTGAGGGATGGGATCCTACTGAGGGCCTAGGTCTGTTACTCTAAGACATGCTGTGTACACTGATGCATACTTGAAGTCTTACTCTGGTGAACCAGGGACTCTTGAAGTAATAGAGGCCAACAAGGAAACACTGGGGAATTAAGGTATATTCCTCTAAGATGATGGCACAGAAAACAGCTCATCTGGAGTGCCTCTACACCAACGCATGCAGCATGGGCAGCAAACAAGAGCAGTTGTAAGCCACCATGCTGCTAGAAAGCTACAATCTTGTTGCCATTACTGAAAACTGGTTGACTGAATCCCATGACATGCATGACTATTGGAGGCTACAGGCTGTTCATCAGTAGCATAGACAGTGGGACTGAGTGCATCTTCAGCAAGTTTGAGAAGACACCAAGGTAACTAATGAGGCTGATACACCTGAAGGATATGATGCCATCCAGAGAGACCTGGACCAGCTCAAGAAGTGGGCCCATGTGAACCTCATGATGGTCAACAAGACCAAGTGCAAGATCCTGCACCTGGATCAGGGCAGCCCCCAGTGTCAATACAGGCTGGGAATGAAGGGGCTGAGAGCAGCCCTGCCAAGAAGGACTTGGGTGTACTGGTGGGTGAAATGCTGGATACAAGCTGGCAATATGTGCTCTCGACCCAGAAAGCCAACTGAATCCTGGGCTGCATCAGAACAAGTGTGGCCAGCTCTGGAGTCCTCAGCACAAGAAACGCATGGACTTGTTGGAGCAGGCCCAGAGGAGGGCCATAAAAGTGGTCAGAGGGATGCAATACCTCCCCTATGAGGACAGACTGAGAGACTTGGGGTTGTTCAGTCTAGAGAGGAGGAGGCTCTGGTGCAGCCTTATTGTGGCCTACACTCAAAAGGGGCTTGTAAAGGGACTTTTAAGTAGGGCTAGTTGCAATAAGACAAGGGGTGATGGTTTTCAACCAAAACAGGGTACATTTAGACTGGATATAAGGAAGAAGTTTTTTATGATGAGGGTGGTGGTCCAGTAGGCGCCTCATCCATGGAAACAATCCAGGTCAGGCTGGACAAGGCTCTGAGCAACCTGATCCAGTGGCAGATGTCCATGCTCATTGCCTGACGGTTGGACTAGAAGGCTTTTAAAGGTCCCTTCCAACTCAAATTGTTCTATGACTCTGTGATTCTATTGTTGGTGAATTAAGCCATGCTAACTGCCTCCATGATGTCAGTCTTGGCACACAAACACATAATGTGCACTCGAACACTAGCACAAATGACATCCATTTGTTTTATTCAACTGATCTGACTAGGTATCTGAGTTTCAGTTTCTGTAGAGGAAGGGGATAAAGTTTACTGCAGTAACAACTGGAGTCTATCTGGAGCATGCCACAAGTCTAACCTACATGCTTATGTACATGTGCGACAAAAAGGGCTCATGCATGATGTGCATTGTTTTGTTATTTAAATCAATGAACTGAAACAGATTTAGAACTAGAGCCTAGAAAATTCAGGTGAAGGTTGAAGTAAACTAGTACTTTTTCATATGTTCAGTTATGTATACCTCAGTAGACATATTTGGGCTATTCTGGGATCTGTCCACTCAGCTTTACTTTCTGTGTTTAATGTGTACTGTCCCATATGATGAGGTGAACAAGAATGGTGGTAATTAGAGCAAGATGTTGACAGTTGAAGCAATGCATTTTTGTTCTCTGCCTTTTTTGACAAATGTTATTTTAACACAGGGCTTCTGCATATTATTGACCATTTCAGTTCCCTGAACCTCTCTGCCAAGTGTTGGAAGGGATCTTAAAGATCATCTCTTTCCAAACCCCCCTCCTTGAGTAGGGACACCTTCCACTAGCCCACGGTGCTCACAGCCCCATCCAACCTGGCGTGCAACACTTCCAGGGATAGGGCACCCACAACCTCTCTGGGCAACCTGTGCCAGTGTCTCACCACCCTTACAGGGAAGAACTTCCTAATATCTCATCTAAATCTCCCCTCTTTCACTTTGAAACTGTTGCCCCTTGTCCTGTCCCTACACATCTGTGTAAAAAGGCCTTCCGGGCTATTTTGTAGCCCCTTTTAGGTACTGAAAGGCTGCTCTAGAGCCACAGGATTGTACAGGTGATTGTGTTCTTGTGATGGTGTGCTTTATTCACTTAATAGATACCAGTATTTGCATGTGTGGAGGTATATAGAGACCTGTACAGCCTTCCAAGAAGCTGCTGATATCTCCAAGCACTTTAGACTTTTTATTGTGGGAGTGTGCAATATTGCTTCTTAAAGGAGGGCAAATAAGAAGAAAGAATTAACATAAAACATACTTTAAAGTGCACCATTTTTTTTCTGTGTGATGTAGAGCCTGAATAAAGCATATTTGAACAAGACACATGCAAGTAGCTCATAAGTGTTGCCCAACAGCTTGCTTTGCAGCTTTAAACTGCGTTGCTTTTACATCTACCTCCCACAGAAAAACATCTCTCCTCAGGGGAGAACTCATTGATGGTGAGTCACTCCACTTCCTGTGTGCTCAGGTATAGCTGTGCCAATGCAGATCTCTGCCTGGAAACCTGTTACACCAGATCTGGGATGGGGATCAGCCTGGCTGCTGAGTTTCCTTCTCTTTTTTTCCTCCTTTTAAATCTGGGAACAGGGTTGCAGAGTGGTTTCGGAGCTCTGTAAGTGTGAAAGATCAACATTTCCAATTAGTAAGGGGTGGAGAAAGAAAGAAAGAGAGAAAACAAATTGATAACTGTATTTCTTTCATGTGCTTTTGCTTCAGAGCGACAAGCTGCTTCCTGTCCCCAATGCCACCCAGGGCTCTCGAAGGGAAGCTGGAGTCTCGGAGGAAACAGTGGATGAGGATAGGCCTGAGCTGGAAATAGTCCTCCAGATGTGCCAGGCCCAGATTGCTGAGCTGGAACAATGGCTTGATAAAACTCAAATGTCCCTGAGATCAGATCCCCAGACCCCCAAAATGCAGCAGATGGTGGAACTGCAGCTTGCTGAGTACCAGGTAAGGTGGAGTGGTCAGTTTGCTGCTGCCATCCTAAAGAAGTCACCTTTCCCTGAGGTGTGTGTCTGCAGAAAAGCTCTGCTTACTTCTTCTCCTCTCCCTGCTTCATGAGCTTCGTTGCACTGCAGGAAACACCTAATTGCTTGGCTTCAGTTTTAGGTGCAGCTTTCTGGGGGCTTAGTTAAAATCCTTATTTTTGGAGTTGGGATCTTTATGCATTGGAGTGATTTAGGTAGAATTCTTGAGTATTTTTAAAGCTTTGTTTTTCTCTGTTTTTGTCGGGGTGATTTCAAAGCCTGGTATAAAGTAGCTTCCAAGCTGGTAAATTCTGGGCTTTGCACTTTTTGCAGAAAGCTGCCAGCAGAGTTAGAAAGACAGGGGCCTTTCCCTTGCCCTCTGTGAGCTTTTGGACCTACTGCCATTCCCCTAGGTCAGCCTGGTGCCCCTTATGGCAGCAGCAGGAGTGGGTGGTACCTACTGGTGAAAATGGGTGGAGGAAAATAGGACTGGCATGAGGGGCTGGGTTGGGTGGAAGTCCTGACATGCAGCTTTTTTCTTCTCTGGCATTAAAAGAAAACGTGCAAGCATGCTGCTTTGAAGCTCCCTGCAGTGCCAGTCTGGAGGCTCTGAAGCACTGAATCTGCCTAAAGCAACAAACTTCACTCACCGTAAAGGAGCCAATACCAAAATGTCTGTGTGTTAAATTAACAGGAGACATTTCCAGCTGTTTTGTTGTTGGGTGGAGTTTTTTTAACAGGAGCTGAGTCCATGCCAAGAAATGCCTCTGGATTTAAGCTGTGATTCAGCCAAGTACTTGGGTGCTGTACTCTGTGGGAATTAGAACCCTGAATGCAGCTAAGTAGTTGGCTGTGTCTGGAATCCCATTCAGGAAAGGTGTCAGCATAGGCTTCAGCAGGGCAGTGCCAGCTGGTGCAACCAAGCAGCTGGAAGCACTGCTGAATTCCTGACAGCTTTTAACAGTTTGGCTCAAGAGGTGAACTTGTCGGGGACAGGAGGGAGGTTTTTCTTACCTAATCAAGATTTACACAGAAAAACATGCATAGCATGAAGCAGAAATACTCTCTGGGTATGGACATATGATGTAAAGCAATTAATTTATTGCAGTTGATTACTTTTCAGTTGAGTACCTCTCTCCACCCTCACCTTAAAAAAAAAAAAAAAACCCTGAGTTCAAAGTAATACAATGATGCACTTGGATTCACAGCAACTTCAATCAAAACGCACATCCCAACAGTTTACAGTGGCCTGGCAGACTGGTTACAGTGGCCTGGTTACTGTGATTTGGAAGTTCAGCATCATTCCTTTCAAAGTGTGATGTGATGGGATTAGTGGTCTGTGCAGTTGCCTCCTTCTCCCCACCACCCCCAGACCCCCCAACCCTGTTGGAGTGTGTTGTCTTCTCAGTTGCATACAAATGGAGTCTTATCATTTCTGCTCTCCTTTCATTATTCAAAATCTTGAGTTAATATAACTTCCTGCAGGAGCTGTTGTTTGAAACAGTCTAGCTCTGTCTACAATTGATTGAATTGTTCAGTATATTAAAAGAGACCATACTGGAGAAAATTTAGGGGCTTTGCAGCTATTTCTCATTCAGCCTGAGTGTTTCTATTTCTTTTCAGACAGAGCAAGTGTGAGTGTTGGCCTCAGAATGTTGTTAGGAAAGGAGCTTTGTACTTCTAAGAAGGAATAATTGACTGCTATCCCTCCTAGGTGATGTTGTCAGAGATTGAACAAAAGGTCCTTTCTTTACTAGAAGATTGTGGAGATAACGTAGACTACCAACAAGAGACAGAGGCTCTTTCCTTGAAGTTGAAGGAAGTGAAGTGCAATTTGGAAAAAGTCCAGATGATGCTTCAAGATAAATCTGATGAAGAGCAGGTAAAGCCCATGAATTCTATGCAGAGCAACAGTGAGAGTGCCATGGTGCTTCAACAGGGCTTTATAATTATTTGTATTTTGCGGCAAGTGGTGGATTTTTAATCCACTGAACAGCATCTTTTCTGCTTGAAGTGCTCAGTGACAGAGGTCAAGATTTTTCAAGAAGTACAGGAAAAAGGATACAAAGTTTTTTCGGTTTGGCTTTTTTTTCAAACGCCTTTAAAATTCCATGTTGTTTGTCTGTGACAGTATCACAGCAGAGAGACCTTTAAGCAGTAACTTTCTCTTTGAAGAATGCATAAATGGCGAGGGCAGTGACTCTGCCAGCTCTCCTGCCCCATAACTGCACACTCTTTCCTGATGAGTGAGACTTCCAGAGCTCTGTTGTGGGAATTAGCTAATTCAGAGCTAATTCCCACTCCATTGTGCAAGAGGCCAGAGAAGGCCACCTGATGTGTCTGTAAAAGCAGCCACTGTCTCTCCAGTGCTGGAGAGGCATATTATAAAAGCAGACTTGCATGGCTAGGAGAGAATTAGAGCTGGAAGATGTTCCTGTTGAAATGTCTCTGTGTGCATAGACAGAAAATTCAGGTGCAGGAGCAAATTCATAAACATAAGTTGCACATCCCTATAATTTGGTCAAACAATAAAAATGGAAAGTTAGTATCAATTCTTCTGCTAACAGGAAAAGCAAAAAAGGCCTCTAACTGTCACAGAGAGAAATGTTAGGACTTCAGTAGCAGGTTAGAATGGGTCAAAAGTTCAGTACATGAAACCGGACAGAAATCTTTGGAAGAGCAGCAACTGTATCTCATGCACTGCTGATTGTATGTGCTGTACATCCAAGACAGTTTTGCTTTTGCCAATGGCCCAAGTTGCACCTGTGGATTTTTCTCTTGATGCCACAAAGGTGCCAGTCAGGACTCAGTAGCCAATGTGACTATTCAGCACCTATTCCTTATTGCAGTGCTGGGCACACAGGGGGTCGTCCCACCAAGCACGGGCACCGTTTAAAACAAAACTTTCTATGTTTTATGCAGACTAAATATGCAGATTCATCGCATTTCTTAAGAAAGATTTGATTATGCTTTATTGCCAAGAAATCATTGTGATTAGTTCTGCCCATCATCCTGCCTCAGTCCACCCAGGTTGTGCTTCCTTTGGTGCTCTTCAAGGATGGAGATCCAAGTGTTCCTCACGGTGTACTTTTCACCTTTGGGTTCTCGGCCCTAGTCCAAACCACAGAACAAGATAAAACTAGTCTTCCTTCAGGCTTGAGCGGTTGCAGTTTGCTTATCTCATTCTGATTGGTCCAAGGTCTGTTTTACAAGCTTGCTAGGTAACAGTAGAAGTTAGTAGTTGCCTGAACTACTCCTAAACAACTCTTGGCAAAATACTCCTAAGAGTTATACATGTATACTTAAATATTCTAGCTTATATATATATATATATAATGCCTTATATATTCTTTTATTCACCCTCTTGTCAAGTATGGAAACCTTCTCACAACAGATGTCTCTTTACAGGTTCGCAAGAGGGAGAGGATGGACCCGGAGCCCCTTGAGATCCTACACTCGGATGGCTCCAGCACACCCCAGCTTGGCCTTGCTGAACAGTCGCTCAATTGGCACAACGGCTTCCAGGACCCAAAGGTAATTGTCCTACCATCCCTGTGCCAGACTGCTCCACATCCCACCGGGTGTGGGGACAGCTTGTTGCTGATGAGTGATTTAGGACTTAGATCATTTATGTCATGGTTTATGTCTAAGGAATTAATACAAAAGAGTAAAGAAAAAGTTTTGTTATCATCAACACAAGAATTTAGAGATTCAAAAATGACAAAACCCAAGACATAGCAAATCACACACAGAGATATAGAGGTTAACCTGGGCTAAATGTCAATGACTTTGCTATTAACACAATAAAAAAATCCTGTGGCTTTCTATTCTCTGTAGACTGCTTCTGTTCTGCTAACTGAAATTTAGCTTTTACCCTTTTCGTGCTATTAGAGAAGAGTTGGAGAGAGTGGGCTGTTAAAATTGCTCACTTTTCATTCACTCAGTGTATTTTTTAACTAAAGGAACTCCACCTCAATCCCCTTTCTCATGCCTTTTTCTCTGTATAAAGGTGGCAGTTAATGGCCTTTACATTTCTATATGTGCATAATTTGTTTCTGACTGATGGATTTTGCTTATAAACCTTTGCCTCAGGGAGAAATATATTCCATAAAAATACCTGTTTTCAGAAAGTGGTTTGTTGGGCAAACTCATGTTTACCCATAAACTGTATTTTATTCTGACAGATATATCCTTATTTTGTTTGCTGAATGAATTCATGTAAAATGTGATTGAAAAAGCACAAGCAGCATTTCAGCTTAATGTGGTGCACACAACTGATTTTACTGTTCATGCTATTCTCTGTGCACAGGATCTGAAAGTAAAAGCAGCTGAGCAGAAAAGCCTCGTTGACTTCATTGAGTCGTGTGTGGAAAGAATGCAACCACAGCTTGAGGACAGCCTGACTCAGAAACTAGAATCGAGGTATAAGACAGCAAAGTCAGTGACCAGTTTCAGTGGTGTGAAACTGTCTAAACCTGCTGAAACTTTGCAGTGGCACCATTGGTTCTGTGCAGGGATGTGTGCCTTTAGAGGAAAAACTGCAGAAGCTGGGAGATTTCTGCCATCAGCAGTCTAGAGAAATGGAATGTCATTGACGTGACATCCTCTTTGATATTGAGCTGACTTCATAGTCAGACATGTCTTCATATCAGAAGGGACTGACACCTGCCATAAACTGGAACAGACCCATCCAGAGGCCAGCTGGGTATCTCTGTTTAAAGCTTTGCCCAGCCACTTTAACTGCAGTATCTTTGAAAATGGAGTATGGGAATCGGGCTCCTTCCAGCATGGAACCAAGACATGCTGCAGCACTATGCTCCTCACATTGTCATTTTGGAGATCCCTGGGGTGTTTCACAGCAAGGGGAAAGCCCAAAGAAACGTGTCAAAGCTTTGATTAAAGATCATCCATGTACTTGATTTCACTTTTTGATTTTGGGTTAAGATCAACAGAAACTGATCTTAAAAGAAGAGACTGAGGAGAGATCTTATTAATATTCACAATTATCTAAATGGTGGGTGTCAGGAGGTTGAGGCATCACTTTTTTCTCTTGTATGTAGCAACAGGACAAGGGGTAATGGGATGGAACTGCAACACAAAAAGTTCCATTTAAACATTAGGAAAAACTATTTTACTGTGAGAGTGAGGGAGCCTTGGCCCAGGCTGCCCAGGGAGGGTGTGGAGGCTCCTTCTATGGAGATCTTCAAGACTCACCTGGACATGTTCCTGTGTGACCTGATCTAGATGGGAGCTGCTTCTGCAGGGGGGTTGGAGTGCGTGATCTCTAAAGGTCCCTTCCAACTCTGCCATTCTATGAATGTTACAAATCTAATTTTGCTTATTCTACTTCACTATTGGCCATTCTAATAATGTTTTCTCAACACAGCAATGGAGAATCTGATCCAAAGAGCAAAAAGGCTGATCCCATCTTAACTCCAAAGGACCAAGCGGGTAATAAATGGCAATATTTACAACAAGAGCTGTCATCAAAAATGAAGTCTCCTCCCTGCCAGCTTATGGAACCTCAGGTCTGTTTTAGGTTCAGTAAAATATTTTCTACAGGCAGCTGGTTGTGGTAAAGAAAGCAATTAGTGTCTCTTCCTGCACCATCCTATCACACCTCTTCATCAGAGAACCGAAATCTCTGCAACCACCTCACAGAGGAAATTGTTACTGCATGCTGTTTCTGTGATTGTCTTCCAAATTTACTTTGAAGTAAATAACGTCTCCAAAGTAGTGACTCCTAAGCATAGCATGGGAGCATGTAGGTGAATTCTTGTAGTTAACACTCAGACATTCAGACCAGATGCTGTCTCCTTAATTCTTTCAGGAGAACACAAGGAAGGATTTCTTCCCTGTTCAGGTGAGGGAGCACTAGAAGGGGCTGCCCAGATGGGTTGTGGAATCTCCTTTTCTAGAGCCATTCAAACCCACCTGGACAATTTCTTGTGTGACCTACTCTATGTGATGCTGCTCTGGCAGGGGAGTTGCACTGGATATTCTTCTGAGGTCCCTTCCAACCCTTAAGATTCTGTGATCATCTATGTTATTAACAATTTTGCTCATATGCGATTAGAATGACTGGATTACTACGTTACATGGAAGAATATCAGTCACATGAATGGCTGAGTGTCAGCTCTTTTTCAGGCAAGACTTATGCTGCAGTGGGCAGCAAGGTTTCCTAAACACAAACTCGACTTGTAGCCTTTAAAGCTGGGAATCAGAGGCTCCTTTTTCAGTCAGTCTCCCATCAGGGAGTTAGCCTACCCAGCTAATTTTTGACAGTAAAAACAGAACTCTGCTGTCTAAGTGCTTTATAATACTGCCTTGAAACTTTCACTTTAATGACTTTTGAGTATTATCTAGTTACCCATAGCCCTGTCTTCACTTGAGATGTTCAATGAGCCCTGTCTTCATTTGAGATTGCAATGTTCTTTTTCCAAATGTTAGATTACAAGCAAGATGAACATACTGCCCCGAGGCACATTCACCAGTGCAGGAACCCCAACTGTGGAAGAACTGAAAACTTACACTGTCCAGCTGGGAGACCTAAGCCAAGAAGCAAATGTGGTGCATGCACAGGTAAAAATAGCATATCCTAGCATTGCAAAAAAGACCAGGGATTCTAGACACAAGACACTGTTTGGGCACTGAGAAACACAGCCAATTATATATTAATATGATTGCAGATGGCATTCACTGCAGGATAGCTTTTACATCAGGGATGCACTGTAATGTGGAAATCAGCTTAGGATTTTGAGAGGAAACATTTCAGATTTCAGCTATGACATTTTTGCTACTTGAATCCAAAGATTTGCTGGCATGGGTAAAACTCCTCAAATGATGTCATGCAAGAAGCCTGTGAATGATTTCAGTAAATATGCAATGTTGGAGCTGGCAAGACAAATTGTGTTGTGCCTATTCCTGAGATCAGAGACCTTTGAGACCACAGCTGTTCCCAATATACAAACAGATTTTGTCTCAGCTTTGGCCTTGACTTGACAACTCTGGATGTTACATGCATAAAACTGTCTCATCCAAATCTGTCCCACAGTGTTCATTAATTCCATTTTATTATTAGCTGACTAAACTTCTAATCTGATATGAGTGATTAAAAGTTAGCCATGCCTTGGGTGAAAGTGCTGAAAACTTGTGACTTGCCTTTACTCAGGATAACGTGGCAGAAGAGGTCTCTTCCAGTTTGGACAGAAAATTGTTTGAGCTGCTTCTGGCAATCAGCAGGTGCTTGAATAACATGGAGGAGATGTTAAACACCTCAGTCCTCTCTGCTGAAGAGGCAGCTGTGCAGCAAGCCCTTTATGAGGTAACAGTCCTAAAGCTTCCAGGGAAGGAGAAGACCCCATATATTTCTCTTACAATAGAATGTATATGGCCTTATATTTCCTCTATGTTTTACTGGTGTTATAACACCACCAAACCTTTTGGTGTTGCACAGATTTGGGCCTATTGCTCTTAACAATTATCAACTTGAGTCCTGCTGCCTTTTACAAGCAATAGTCCTTAGGCAGAGACTATTTCTACTCATGTTGTCTTTCTTTCAACCCTTTAGACTCTTTCTGTCGAGCTGCAAAAACTTCACTCTGATCTGAGTGATAAAAAGGATGATCTTTTAAAGTCTATTAGCTGTGCTGGTGGGAGCACAGATGTGTTCTGCGAGTGCTTTAACAACTTGCAGGCACGGCTGGAACAAACTCAAGCTGCCACTGCTTCAAGGAGCAACTCAATGAAAGCTGGACTGGATCATAATAGCAATTATCAGGTACTCCACTGCCAAATGCACATCTTGTTTCACAGCATCTGTTAGACTTGTCAGTGTTAATGCATTTGGGTTACAGATGAGCAATCTGTAATGGGCTTTCTGGGTTTTTTTGGTGCTAAACAAAGTTGTCTTGGCCTCTCCAGAAGTAAATTAATGTTGCTATTTACAGTGCTGTTTGCAATGCTGACTAGCTTAGAGGCCTTGATCACAGTAGAAAATTTGCATTCAGAACGAGTTGGAGGTAACCTGGCATCTCATGTACACTGAGCCACAAGCTAAAGCAAGTTTCTATATATAAGGATCAGCTGAGGAGTGTTTCCTACATTCATGTCTGGTGCTGGGCTACTTGTAGCTATGTATTGGAGGTTGATTTGGTCCTTTGTGTTTACTGATTCTTTAGATTTAGTGCCACAGTAGCAGAGGCCATAGATTTGCAAATTTGTAGGTTTTTTGTTCCTTTTCTGAAAAGCAGATAGAGAAAAACTTTTCCATAGGTTCTGGTGATGGGCTAAATCTATTAGTTATTGCTGGCAAATACTCAGATCAGGTATCTAGGCTGAAGTAAGGAAAGAAAAGCCTGGTCTTTCAAATACAGTTTCCAGTGTCCAGCAAAACTCATCTGCATGTGTTCATCATCTGCAAGCTCTTCACTGCTGAGCAATTAAAGAGTTCCTTTGAAGAACCCTGGAATGTTGTTTCCAACAGCAGCAGGACCAGTCCTGCAATGTTTACTTATGAAAATGAGCTCATTACTAGTGACTGATGAAGCTCCATGGGTTCTGCATGAGAGAAGAATTTGTTTCATGGATTTTTACAGTCATAGAGAATCATTGTGACAGAGTAGTCTAATTTCTTACACTACACAGATGACAGAATTTCCCTCTCTAAATTACTGCTTTAAGCCCATCATGCACATGCTTTATTTATAAAAAAAGTGCTTTACTAAGAGCATTTTGTTTGCTGGGTAATTTGATCTGGTTGTGACTATATTCCTGATATGTGGTGTACTTCTGATGTTTGTTTCTCTTGCAGAATGAAACCAGACTGCTCTATGATCAGTTAACTAAGAAAAAAGCTGCTCTGCAACAATGCCTGAACGCAATACGTGGGCATAATGTTTCTGAACAGCTTCAGGTAATTTCATTCAAAGGAGAGGAGAAACTCTCAGCATTGGTTATTATTTCCAGTTTTTGCAGACTGTGAAGTTTCATATTTTCTGAAGTTTATGTCTCAGGTTTTAAGAAAGAGAGGAGGAGAAAGTTCAGTATTTGCCACCTCTTTTGATTCTCTTGTTTTTTAACTATACCTCAATCCATAGTCAGACCTACTTCCAGTCTTTGTAGTAGTTGGAGTGGAGGAACCAGTCTCTCCACAACCTCTCAGCGCAAATAGACCTACAGTAGGGTGGAAAAAGAGCTACACAAAGTACAGCACTTCACACATTATGCCTTTTTACATGCAAAACTAGCTTTTCTTTTTGAACATAGGACTCTAGTATTTATGTCTACTCATTTAGCATGTATAAACACTTTATCATATGACATTTGACCAGTTAAGCTGTTTTCTTTGACTTCCATAGGGGTTAGCAGGGAAATAAAAAGAAACAGGCTGCATATGCTTTGCAGAATGGTCATCTGCCGTCTATCTACGTGTTGGTGAATCAGAATATGTCCCCAAAATTTTTTGTTACAGGCTTACAACCTTGTTTACAGGCAGAACTTTCTGCTGGGCTGAAAGCTATGTTCAGAGCTGCTGAATTCCCTAGCAACAACTGCTGCCTTAGATATATTCTGTCAAGTAACCCCTCTTGGAAATACAATGCCACTAGTACATAACTTCTTTCAGAGAGAACCTGTCTCAATCCATCCCTGACTGAGTCTTTCTACTTCATAAAAAGTAATGGCATTTTCTGAGTGTATGGATGCTTTTAATGGCTGCTCTTGAATCAGTACACTGAAATGAGTATTGTATGTTTAACTAAGACATAAGACTTGATTTCCTTTTCTGGATAGGCCATGTAACCCCACTAAGCTGTGTCATGAACAATCTTGTCTATTTAGTTTATAAATTTGTTGTGTCTCAGTACCTCACTGGGAATTTATGAAGTGCTAGCAGAGCAGAGACCCAACCTCTGGATCTGTTGCAATAATAGTGATAATGGAAAGTTCTGTTCCATGAAACTCTTCCTAATAGCTTATTTTGTCCTTAACTCAGAAAACTGATGCCTGTGCTTTGGAGCTGCAAAATCTTGAAAACCAAGTAGCAAAGCTGAGAGGCCATGGGGAAAGATTTCAGTTACCTATCACCTTAATCCAAGAAGCTTATAAATTAGAGGTAAGAGCACAGTACATTTTCCACTTAGGCAGCAAGGTTTGATTCTTCCAAACAATGTATTTTTAGCCTCAAAAGGCTGATAGTTGTTTTGCATTCTGGGAATGTGCATGCAGGTTTGTAGGGTTCATTTCAACCCTTCATGAATTGCTAAACTCTGTTCATGTTTTAGGATGTTTTGGATGATATGTGGGGGATTCTGAAAGCAAAGTACATGGAGCTGAACTCTCCTTCCATCACTGAGAGCCAGTATGAGGACTTACTTCATGGATTTGCAGAGTTAGTGGCTATTGGAAGAGAGAAGATTGCACAAGATCCAAAGCAGCTAACGAAAAGCAGAGCAGCTCTACAGTCTTACCTGAAAAATCACAAGGTATAAGACACTTACCATAGCACTGCTCAGATTAGCAGAGCAGGAGCACTGTTTTCTGTGGCTTCTCCTTCCAAGTGTTATGGAGAAAAATAACTGCCTCATAGCATAGAGGAGGGACTAGAGTATGGGCCGAAATCAAAGCAAAGTTTTTCAGTAGACCGAAGAAGGACCCACTAAAATATGAAAGACAAGTTCTTATTACAGCTGCAGTTTTGATGTTGATAAATTAAGATGGGGGTTTCAGTTTTATCAGTCTAATATTATGTTAGCTTACCTCAGAGCATATTGCTGTATGAGGAAAACACACATCCTCCTAATTACTGGTAATAAATGGATAGTGAGATTCTTGGAGTTTGTGTCTAGTAATTGAAAACTGAGTCTTTGTTTTGAGCATTCAGAGGATAGTTTAGTCTCCTCTTGGCATCCCAGTATCTCTGGCACCCGGAGATACCCAGGTAACCAGCTACCTTATGCTTGATAAGAGATGGCTGATAGTGCACCTCTATTCTCACTATCTTGCTGCTTGACAAGAAGCCCAGGCCAATGCTAGTCACTTGAGTCAGAATCATAGACTTGTTTGATTGGTTAAGATCATCTAGTCCAACTGCCAACCTCACAGTGCCAAGCCCATCACTAACCCAGGTCCCCCTCAGCATCTCAGCTCCACGACTTTGCAATAGCTCCAGAGATGGGGACTCCCCCACCTTCCTGGGAAGCCTAGGACAGGGGCTGACAACCCTCTCAGGGAAAAAAAATTCTTCCTCATCTCCAATCTAAACCTCCCCTGGTGCAACTTCAGGCTGTTTCTTTGTGTCCTAACACTCATTACTTGGGAGAAGAGACAGACCCCTGCCTTGCTACAACGTCCTGTCAGGTAGTTGCAGAGAGTGCTCATGTCTCCCCTCAGCCTCCTCTTCTCCAGACTAAACACCCCCAGCTCCCTCAGCTGCTCCTCATCAGACTTGTGCTCCAGACCCTTCACCAGCTTCAGTGCCCATCTGTGCACACACTCCAGCACCTCAGTTTCTTTCGTGTAGTTAGAGGCTCAAAACTGAGCCCAGTATTTGAGGTACAGCCTCACCAGTGCTGAGTGCAGGGGCACAATCACTTAAAGACTGGATGTGTGACTGTCATGTCACCACCTTGATTTAACAGCTCTACGTAGCTCAAATTCCATTAAGAATCATTTCAGGATGCTGAGTATTGCAAACCACTACTCCAGAGTCTTAGGAATGGTGTTTGTCACCCACAAAATTGCCCTTACTAAAGCAAAAGCGTAATAATTTATTAACAAAGGAAAACAAATAGTGTATCTGCAGTCCAAATATACTTACATTGGTTTACAAAAGCACAGAAAACTCCAAAACCATTTTCACTGCCCTGGTTATCAAGACTTAGTGGGATGCTCACATAGCCTATGCCTGCAGTATGATCCTGAAGTTAAATTTTCATACTAGTTAATAGTTCTTAGAGGAGAAGATTGAAGAGTGTGAACTTAAACGTTCAAAGTGGTTTTTTTTGGAGGAGGTAGGAGAAATGTTCCGTTGAGAACATGTTCAGGCATGTCCCAAGAGCTCAACTGAGCCATAACTAAATAAAACTGTTCCCTTCTAGTTATACCAGGGGGATATTGTCCTCTGTCTACTACTTAGGCCTAAAAACTGCTCATACTTTTGATGCCTGAGTCACCTCACAAATTGGATAATGACTGTCTGGTGACAACTACTTCGTGCTGAACTATGAACTTATTTATAGTTAAACTCTTCCTTCCATCATCTTTTTACAACATAGAATCACAGAATGGTAGGGTTGGAAGGGACCTTTAGAGATCATCCAGTCCAAGCCCCCTGCAGAAGCAGGTTCACCTAGATCAGGTCACATGGGAACATGTCCAGGTGGGTCTTGACGACCTCCAAGGAAGCAGACTCTGCAACCCCTCTGGGCAGCCTGGGCCAGGGCTCCCTCACCCTCATAGTAAAATGGCTTTTTCTTATATTTAAATTGAACTTTTTGTGTTGCAGCTTCATCCCATTACCCCTTGTCCTGTTGCTAGCTATGATAGAAAAAAAAAGGGATGTCCCAACCCTTTAGATATTTGTAAATATTAATGAACTTCCCCCTCAGTCTCCTCTTTTCGAGACTAAACAGCCCCAGTTCCCACAGCCTTTCCTCATAAGGAAGATGCTCCAGTCCCCTGATCCTGTGCTGGATTCTCTTCAGCAGTTCCCTGTCCCTCTTTGTATTTCATAGGAAGTGAAGGAATAGATGTAGATCTTTTTCTTTAGAAATGTATAATGTGCAGCTTATCATACTCCTGCTCTGTGTGTATAGTGTCTCTTAAGAAGCAAGAATTATTTTGGGGTGGTTTCTTTTTCAGGAGTTTTTCCACAACCTTGTGACTCACATGGCTTTCATGCAAGCATTTTCCAAGAATGTAACTCCTTCCATCCTACAAAAGAGAGAAGAATTCTGGAAAGAGCTGGTGAACGAAGTCAGGTTGCTGGAGCAGAAGGCCTGCCAGTATGGTATACACTTAGAGAGCTTATTAAAGGTAATGAGACAAAAGAAACCAAGAGTAAAAGCTGAAGGGAAGAAGAGGAGCTGTATCTAGGGAAACCCTTTCTGCAGCAGGAGTTCTTTGGCTAGTAGTTGTCCTTTCCTGTCTCCATTGGAGAGGAACAGTTTGTTACTTGTTCTTTATGAGTCAGTAAACTGTCTTTTTTTTTACCCTGGAAAACCTCTGAAAGTGGCCATTTCAACCCATTCCTCTGACATGGGAGGGTCTTCATGATTACTTGCAGTAATTTTTGAGTGCCTGGACTGACAGAAGAACCCTTTAATGCACAAAAATACCAGCACTATTTCAAAATAAAACTTAAAAATTCATCTTAAAATATCCCTAGAGAATAAAAAAATAAGAGTATCACTTTAAAATAAGAAACCTGAAGATGTTGGAGAAAGAAATAATTAATGTATAGTAAAATAATGTATCACTTTAATGTTTCCATGTTATTGACCTGTGTTTTTTGTTCTATTTCATTAAAGCAAGAACTGATGAATAAGTATTAAGACCTCAGTCTAGAGTAGGAAAAATGCAGATAGATGTGGGCTATGTTAATGATGCAATGTGTTTTCTAGGAATGGATGGAATTTGATGATGAGTGCCTCATTTTCAATAAGGAGCTAGAGGCACTTGGCTCTACATTGCCCTCTGTGAATTTGGTTGAAGAAACAGAAGAAAGATTAATGGAAAGGATTGCACTTCTAGAGGTATGTATGTGTCTGTCTCTCTGACTGATTTTCTTTGTGGATCTGTAGAGGTGACAAAAAGATTGGTTAGAATATGAGAAGATGGTTTGTAGGGTGCTGTTTCCTCTGTGTCCTTCCCCGCGTGTGGATACAAGCGGAAAACTTACTTTTAAAAGTAGCAGGGGATCAGGCTGCTAACTTCAGCCAGGGGCTGCAAGCTCATTGAAGTGGGAGTAATGATGATAGCTGCTTCAAAACTTGTGGAAAATCAAGTGGAAATATTTAGGAGAAGGTGGTGTGCAGACTACATGGATCCCAAGGATAAGCAGGAAGACTTGGAGTGAGCACAGAGTCACATTGTGGTTCAGCAACAGTTTTCATGCCATGTCATGAAACCTATTGTAGAGGAGAATCAACCTAGTGCCTTCAAATATCTAAACCTCTGGTTGCACTAGAAGGGATACAGGTTTACCAGCTCTATTTAAAATCCTGAGAATTCAAAATGAGATGTCCTGATTTCTGTATGACCAAAGAGACAAGAATTTCTTTAGCATAGAATGGTGAATAGACTCCTAGTTTGTCCCTAGTTGCATCTCTGATCACAGAGCTACACCTTTAGAACTTCAACTCTAATTGGAAGCATTTTTAAATGCAATTTTAATGTTTTAAACATATTTAAATGTAAGAATTTGAAAGCAGCTGTTATGGTTGCTTTATAAAATTAAGAAGAAACGCTGTTCAATAAACTTAGTAACCGAAGTTCATAGTGCTCTGCATTCTTCATAGATTTGACCTGTCTCAGTCTTCAGAGGACTCACTCTACCAGAAATTTTTGAATTAATGAGTTTTGGGATCTATATTGAGTCCAATTTGATATCTGGCTTCATAGATTATAAGGGCAAAAAGGACTACTGTGTTTTCATCTAGTTGATCACACAAAAGAGATTATTGGAAATGCCCAGAAAATTCTGAGCAGCAGTAGAGCTTCTGAAATAATGGTAGATATGTACAATCACAGTGGCTCTCTGGTGCTTTCGATGCCTATTGCACTGAGATAGGAGACATGCAATGTTTGCATAGCCACTCAATGTAAAGCTGCCTAGTTCCTTTGTTTTTTTAAGCTCTTAGCTAGCTCTTCATTCATAAGTCTTATTTGTCTTGAAAGACATCAGGAACTAAGTAATGAAGCTTTAGATGATGCTTTTATGGGGAGCCCCAGCACTGGAGTTTCACGGTTTTAAGGAGAGAGCATAATAAAATTGTTCAGGGCTTAATTCGTGTGTGAGAAATATTCTTATTAAGAATATTATTCCTGTTACTCACACCTGGAGAGTAATGAGACACTTGCACATCACACAATTACTACTTTCTGCCTTCTTCCCAGGACTGATATACTTGTTTTCTTTCTTTTTTTTCCCCTTGTTTCGTTTTGACCTTCCAGAGAAGTTTAATAATGGTTAAATGATGCTTTGTTTTCATTCTGATGTCTAAGCAAAGCAGACCACTCCTATGTCTTTTTTAATTGATGTTTTCACTGTTCATGCCTCCCTGACACCTTTATTCAGTAATTATCCCAACAGCTTCCTTTAAAACACTGGTAACACTTTTAAAAGTATGATAGAGCCTGAAAGCCATGTAAGAACAGGAGGGAAATAACCTTCTGCTGGGCACAGTCATATGTTTGGACAATGCAGCCAAATCTGATAGAGAATGTTTGTCCGTTGCCTGAGGTTTACATGTGTCAAAAAAGTCAGTCAAATTATAACACGGTTGTTCTGATAATATCTGAAATTATATTAAGATCTGTCTTGATCTATCCAGAGGAAACAAACAGAAGAACTCCAAACCTGTGTCGCTTTTGCATGTAGTGAAGAACAGATTCCTTCCATTTGGAAAATAAAGTGTAAGACAGGGGAAATGTGAGATGAAGAAGTTAGAACAAATGCTATGTGTTTTGCTAGCTGTGTTTTCAGTTTTTAACATATTATTGTTTTGCAAACTTCCCATATTCTGATAGCAAATCAAAAGCAGTGTTGATGAAAAGCATGCCAGGCTGTACCAGATGGTGAAAGTAGGGAAGAAATTGCTGACTGCTGTGAGCTGTCCAGAAATAAGAAACCAGATTGGGAAGCTGGAAGAGCAGTGGTTGTCTTTAACCAAAAAAGTTGGCCATGAACTACAACGACTTCAAACGTTACTCAAACTCTTGATCAGGTAGGTATAACTTAGAAAGCAAATAGAGATACCAGCTACACATTAGTTTCTCATCTCCTGTATATCTGTCTTCTGAAATATGACAGTGTATCAACAAATAACATAGCTCCTTTCAGTTGAAAATGAGAAAAAGAAAAAAAAGCAGTGGTGGTCAGAAAAGTGTCACAGATGATCTTCTCTTGCTTTGTAGACAAGAGCTTCACTTCCTGCTTACTTTTGTAGGAACACTCATCATGCTGCCCTAAGCATTTTGGCCTGCTACAAATGCAAGCTAGCCTTGATCCCCATGCAAGGTGCCTGTCTATGCATGTGCACTATCCACCTTAGAAACATTCAGGACCTGGCTGACATGCTGCCTCAACTTGTATTCTGAAGCTCTCCAAAGGGGAAAGCCCCAAGCATGCTCAATGCTTCCACATGTCCTAAGCCAAGTGTCAGTGCAGCCCTGGCAGTCAGGCAGAGACACTTTGGGGCTCTACAGCCAGCAGCTGATGTACCCAGCTCAGCTCTCCTTGCTCAGGCCTATGTGCTCTAAGCTTAGGCTGGCTGGACCCATAGTGTGGACAGAGCATGCCAGTGTTTGTTGGTGTTCACCCCTGCTGTGTGTTCTGTGCAGAATCTCCTCTGGAGGTTTTGACCTCCAGCAAAGCTCTTTCACTCATGTCAGCTTGTCCTGGCAACTGCTGGGTGAACATAGAAAGAGGATGTTTTCAAGGAGAGCAGATCAACTGAAAAGAACTCCCAGGAGCAGAGTCTCATGTGTATCTCCAGCAGAACTGCTGTGGCATATCAGTCCATGCTGTAGCCAGGTCTCTGCAAGATTGTCTAGCAGCATATGTGCCAGAGTAACACCTGTCTCCTCCCAGAGAGGACTACTTGGAAGGTAAGAAATGTACCTTAGACTCAGCTAGGAGATGTATGTTTGTGTGTTTTGTTTCCTTCTTGTAGTTACAACAGAGACTCAGAGGAATTAATGAAGTGGCTGGATTCTGCTCAGCAAAGAATGAATTTTTGGAAGGAGCAATCTCTCAATGTGTCACAAGATCTTCCCACCATCAGGGATAACATCAACAGCTTGTCTGTAAGTCATTTCTCCTGCTAGGTTTAGATAAGACATTGTGACTTCCAGTGAAAATGATCATTTTGAGTGTTTTTTGTATTTGCCATGACCCAGAAGCTACTCAATTTGATAGAGCACTGCTTGACTGCATGCCCCAAAGCTGTTATTTGTGTGAGGAACCACGAGGATGGGAAGCCACCAATGACCTTCCCTCAGACTGCAAGGCCAGACAGAGTGTGTAAATCAGAATGGAGTCCTCTCATAATGAGCTCTCTACAACACATCACAGCCCAGCCAGAATCTCTTATGCACCCACAATGTAACAGATGATTTCCGTCTTGCTCCTAATGCTGAATACAGACACAACCATTCAGCCAAGTTGATGGGCCACTTAGCAACTGAATTTGGAGTGTGGGCCCAGAGTGCAGGGGTGAAGACAGATGGGGCTGTAAAGATGGTTAGTTAAAGTCAGGGAAGAGAGATGTACTGAGTTGCATTTGATATCTTTGGCTCCCCTCCTGGTGCTGTGCTCCCCTTGTATGACTAGCCAGGAGGTTCATCCTCAGTGTGGGGCTTGACGAAGGGAGACTTGCACAGTGGGAAAGCAAAGCATTGTAGAAGTTGGACTAGTAGATGTGAGGTGACCAGAAACTCAAGAACTAGGGTTGCTCCCTGGACCTGTGAGAGAAGTTGGGGATCAGAAAATACCCAGTTGCTGTGGAGGAAAAGGTGGCATTCAGCACTGTTCCAAGCTGTACAGGAAAAAGCCTTACCTGCTGACAGAACAGGTTGAATTTAGGCTTTCTGAACTTTACATACTTGCTGAAATCTGTTTTGTGGAGGCAGTTCATCCTGTGACTGAAAACCTAGTTTGTCTGCTTTATTTAAATAGATGTATAAATATTTCCTCTCTCTCAAATCTCTCTCATGCACCTCAGGCTTTTTCTAAGGAAGTTGATGAAAAATCTTCTCTGAAATCATCTGTGGTGAGCACTGCCAATCAGCTCTTTCATGTGAAGCAAGCTGATACTGCAGCACTTAGGTCATCTTTGGCAAAGTTTGAGCAAAAATGGGGAGAACTGATTACACAGCTTCCAGCCATTCAAGAAAAGCTTCACCAGGTGAGGAGAAACTCTGCTGCCATCTCTCTGTTCAAGCTAAAAAATTACTTTAAACTGTTGTTGCTGGGTTTCAGCTGGCTGCTCCATAAAGTCCCCAAAGCACCTCTTTCCTAATTAGCTGTCTCACTATCAGAATGCCTCCAGTGCTGCACTGCAGTTTAATTATTGCAGTGGCCTGCACTTGTCTGTCGTCTTTACAGTTTTATACAAAGGTCTGTTACAGTCAGAAATAATCTTCTTTCAAATTTCTGAGTTCTTGAACTCTCCTGAAGTCACATGCCCCTCTGAACACAGGGCTCACTTCCAAGTTCATAACCCTGATAATTGCAATTACAGTGCCTTTCTAAAAATACAGATGTCATCTTTCCTAGTGTTTCTAACAAGCAGAGTGTGGAGGACTCATTATATGATTTACCCCCAGCTTCAGATGGAGAAACTGTCATCACGGGAAGCTATTGCTGAACTAATGACCTGGCTGGACCATGTGGAACAACAGCAGGGATATGAGGAGCCAATAAACTCACAGTGCAGTGCTGCCCAAGTCAGAAGCCTCCTTCAGAAGTACAAGGTAAATGGGAAGCTGTAAATCCAGGCCTTCTGCAAAGTGTTTGGCTGCAAAAAGGATGGAAAAGCCTAAAGGCACTGTCATATCCTTCCCCATGCTCTTGGGAGGGTTCTTCAAACAGTTTCAAAGGTGCCTTAACATCTTCCTTTATGAAAGCCTTTTGCTTCCATGCCGCACAAAACACTGCCTACCCTGCAGTACAGCTACTGCCTGCTGTGCTGTCATCGCCTTTTGCTCATGCTGTCCCATCTGTCTCATTTATTCTCTTTCTCTTACATTTAGATTATAAAATGTATTTAGAAGGAAAGCTTTGCTTCCTTAGGAAGGTCGACTCTGTGTTTGGGCTGTGTTTTAGTCTGCTTTCTCAACCAGGCATATCTTGTCATTTTGGAGCTCCATAGCCAGCATTCATTTAACTAGACAACAGGGTTTTTAAATGTTACCTTTCATTACAAGACATAACCTGCTAGGGAAGAAGGACAAGATGGATGTCACTGCAGAAAGTGAGGCTGCAGTGGACTCTTGGTCCTGTTAAGATACTAAAGCACTAATGGCAGAGGCTGATAGTCCCAGTACGGGGAGGATTGAAGCCATGCTTGTACCTTCATATATGCCAAGGAGCCCAACCACAGGGCACAAATCCCTCCCCAGCCATATTTTGCTCTGCCCTTGCACAGCTAGCAAGCTGTGCTGCAGTTCTCAGGCACTTTGGTACTGAATGTAAAGCAAGTGCCAACACGAGCATTTCTTTCAAAGTGCCTTGGTATAGTAGATATGTAACATTTTGGTCTATAAGGTGCTGTTTTTAACCCTTGGGACATTTAGAGATCAGTTTGTCTGTATGCCTTCTACACTTATCAGCAATGTGGGGATGTGTATGCTGCAAAGAAAACTGGGATAAGCGTGGTGAATTCCTACAGCAGCTATGGCTTTAGTACCTCTACTGTGATATTCCCTGGTGGCTTTTTTTCTGGGCAATACTAGACACAGTAAGGAGCCCTTTGCTCACCTCCTAAGACCTTCTGAAATAAAAAGGTGTCCCCTGATGTTCTCATTCTGGATGTAGTTTTTCGCTTTTCTCTGTGAGCAAGGACACTGGTGCAGGAGGACTTTTTTTTCCCCAAAAATATTCTGATATTCTAGTCTAATATTCTACTTAGATACCAAATACTTTGACAAAAGAGGATAAGCTCTTGTGTGCACTTGTCTGCAAGTCATAAGATTGTGGGAAAGCTTCAGTCTTAGCCTAATCTAGGCCCATGGCAGCATGATGATTGTATTGTCCAATGAGTAAAGAACTGGGTCTGGTACCAGTGATTTCCTGCCAAAGTTTCAGTGGATGGAAATAACAATGGAAATATAGAATGGTAACAATTGAGAATTACTCCTACAGCCAGATCTCTTTCAGAAAAATGGTTTAAGTTATGGTTCAGAACAAGCAAAAAATGTCCCTTAACTGAGCCTTGAAGCATCATTGGAACTGATGGGATGAAAACTGCCATGCTAATTGTTTTACGTTCTTGTTCCTTTTTCTTTTTACACCCTTCAGGAATATATGATGGAAATGAACTTTAAGCAGTGGATGGTGGATTTTGTTAACCAGTCACTCTTGCAGATGAGCACTTGTGATGTGGAAAGCAAGCGGTATGAAAGGACAGAATTTGCTGAGTGTCTCGGAGAGATGAACCTGCGGTGGCACAGGCTGCAGGCAGCTCTCAACAGAAAGGTTTGACAAGAGTTCTCGTTGCTTTCTCCCTCAACTCTGATCTTGCCTGTGCCAATGTTCTGTATTTTGCAAGCAGCTTTTTTCCCCTGAGTCTGAAAACACTGTTGAACACAACAAGAGACTCCCCCTGTGCTCTCTGCTGTCTGTCCATCCTGTTGTCTCATGGGCAGCCTCTGGAGTGAGCTCATAACACAACAACTACCAAGACAGGCATGGGCAGTGATGGACAGGCATCCAAACCTCAGTAATGTCTGGTAAACTGTCCTATATCTCACAGGGAGGCGAAAAAAGACAAAATCTGCTTTTCATGACAGCCTGGATTTTACCCTAATTGACTGTAATAGGTGGAAAAGTTAAGATTCTTCATATGAGGGATCCAGTGACATGTCAACAGAGAAGACATATTGAGAAAACTAATGAAAAAGGAAGAATTCAGGGTAGTGTGTGCAGGGGAAACTGTCAGTGAAAACTGTTGAAGCTTTGGGGTGCTGTGAAAATCAGGGTATTTAAAAACTTAGTGGGAGAAAACACTGGATGGTTTGTGGAAAGGAGAGATGCTGCACTACTTGGTACAAGCCAGGCCCTGCTCAGCAAACACAGCACCAGAAGAGCAAACAACCCCTCCACATACCATATGATGGGAATGAGAAATAAGGATATATTAAGCTACCACCCATTTTCCTGGTGTAGCAGTTGAATTTGCCAAAAAAGTCATTAGTAAGCAGTGTTGACAGCCATATTCAGGAGGGGACTTATGACCCTGCTTGAAAGGGCACAGCAGGGATCTGTTCCCAGCCCTACTTCAGCCTTCCTGGGTCACTGCAAATGGGCTCCTGTCTGTCCTCCTTCTGCAGTAATGAAATATGCTTTCTCAATTGAGTGCTTTGAAGATCAGCAGTGAATTCTAGATGTAGACTACCTATACCAGCACATCACTTGTGCTTCTCTGTAAAAAGTCTGTTTCAGGCAGTGCCTCAGAATTATTTTAGTGAATCTAGAAATGATCCATGCATCCAGAATTAGATGCTGGTGCTCGTGGGCCCCAGTGCCCAGAAAAGCTACTGTGACTCATTCAAGTATGGAAAAGACCAGGCAAAGGGCAACATTCCAAAATGCAAAGATGAGGCTGATGGAATGAATCTCTCTGTAAGCACGTTCCTCTCTCATCTCTGTTTCTATCCCAAACTTACAAGCCTTTGGGAGGAGCTGCCCACCCTGAATCCAGATACAAAGACTGCCCATCAAACACAAAGTTCTCACACCTTCTGACTCAGAAAGTCCCACAGAAACATTTTCAAGTGGGAAATTCAGTTCCTGCATGGTTGAAAATTTCCATGATGAAATTTCAGTTTTGTGAGAGAAAAGGCATTTTCGAGAAACTGTATTTGAGGATTTAATGGATCCTCAGGGCCAAGACTAAAGATAGGAGGCTTGAGATCTCTTGCTTATTTGTTACTTTGGTGGTGGGTTTTAGGGAGAAGGAGGTTTTCAGATATTTCATTCCATATGAATGCGTCCATGTAGCCCAGAGTGCCCCAGCTTGTGAGGTCCATAGGCTGCCAGCTCTAGAATCCACACTGCCTTGTTTTCTTCCCAGGGAAAAGGTCAGATCCCAAAGACCCAGTAAAATCTTTTAGCTTTTCCTGGCAAAATATTTCCTTTAAGTAGCATTTTCAATGTAAACACTGTGATCTTTAATTTTATCGTGGAAGGAGGTGCCCTGGTTCATAGAATCATAGAACGGTAGGGTTGGAAGGGACCTTTAGAGATCATCCAGTCGAACCCCCCTGCAGAAGCAGGTCAACCTAGATCAGGTCACACAGGAACATGTCCAGGCGGTTCTTGAAGACCTCCAAGGAAGGAGCCTCCACACCCTCCCTGGGAAGCATGTGCCAGTGCCCACTTCTAGGTTTAAGTAAGTTAAAACAATTCTGTGACTTTCAGATACAAGACCTGGAACACATTTTGGAAGGTATCACTGAAAATGAGAACAAAGCCCAGACTCTACGTAACTGGCTGGAAGCTCAAAGTGATCGACTGAGATCTTTACAAACCCCAGCAAGTCTGATTTCTGCACAGAACACATTAGATGATTGCAAGGTAAAGCATGAGTGATATTATTGTAAAAAACATATTTAGCACTTTGCTGAACTAAAGAACTACACAGATTTTAGCAGAAAAAAAAAGAATGTAAAGGAAACTGCCATTTCCTAGAAGGATACTGCAATGTAATTTTAATGAAAGCATGGCAGGTTCAAGTGATAAAGAACCAGATCCACTTTTAATGTACGCTGCTAACTTATGGGTTTTTTTCCTCCAGTTGAAGATGTGTCTGCTGTTGTTCCATGATATTTGGAGTGTTGTGCAGAAACATTGTAGATCTTATTCTGAGATGCCTGCAAAAGTAGTTCTCAGTTCAGCACAGCCATGGCAAAAGCTATCAGTTCCATTAGTTTGAAGAGCTCTGTGGTAGAAGTGTCATGGAAACTACACAGTCCCATTAGGAAAAAATAGCATCTCTCTCTGCTCCTGCCCTAGAATGTAGTCTCTCTGCACCAGCCTGAAGAATCTGGGTGTCTTTTGGTTTCATTGTGTTTTTTTCTAGGCATCAGCTCCCACAAAATTGGTACAGGTGCAGCCAGCTAATAATTGGCTCCTATTACTCTGGTAGTCTGCTGTTTTCATTCAGTACAGTGCTCTCTCTCTATTTTTTTAACATGAAATATTTGCTCTTTCATTGCCATGGTTACGTCTCCCTCTTGTAGTAGGCTGCTTTTATTGCCTGGAGTGCTCTGTTACACACCAAGTTACTCGTCTCTCTGAAACACTCTGAAACATATGAAGGGGCCAGAATGGAAGAAAGACACAGGGTATCTTTGACTAACACTAAGCTGCTCACAGGAAGGTACAATGTGAGGATTCAAATGGCTAAAATGTTTCATTAAAATTGATTTGCTTGGTAAAAATGAGCTCCAAATTTGAAAAGGCTTTGGGTATAATAAGTAGTGGACAAGAAAAGGTCATGGTTTTATGCAGAGTGTCATAGGAAAGTGTTAAGGCACATTGTGTGTTGGATAGTTACTCATGTTGTGAAGAACTTACTGCATGTGAAGAACTACCTAGCATGTCAAAACTAGTTTGTAGCATTGCTGGTTGTGTTAGGGGCCAAGCTATTTTCCCAGGCTTCTCCCCTGATTTCCGTGGGGTTTCTCCCATGGGAGTAGGCCTCTAACTACGAGCACAAGCTGAAAATAACTTCCTAGAAGTTGCTAGGATGTCAGGGACCCTCATATTGCAAAGTCTGTTCCTATCTTACCTTTGTCTACTGACACAGAGGAGGACCTGGATGCTGACCTGCCCAAGGAAAAGTTCAGCTGCATTAATAGAAAACCTTTTTGCATCTGGAGAAGTACAGAGAGGTCTGTGTGGTGGCTCAGGAGGTAGCTTCTCATGATTTCTTCCCCAAGCATGATGTCCTGTGCTCATGCTGATATCAAATAAACCGATTCTAGCTCTACCTGCAGAAATATTCCTAAAGCAGCAACTGTCATCGTGGTTTCTTGTGAAGCAGTTCTGTACCAGCTGAAATGGTGGTTGTGTTACATGGCTAAACCATTGCACAGAATTGATGTTGAAGAAGGAATGTTTATCTAAACTCCTCATACAGAAGGATTTTTCTATGGCCTCATTAAAATATCTTATTTATATTCCTTTTTTCCTTCCCTTGTTTTTGTTTTGTTTTGTTTGTTTTGTTTTGTTTTGTTTGTTTTGTTTGTTTTGTTTGTTTTGTTTGTTTTGTTTGTTTGTTTGTTTTGTTTTGTTTAGGAGCTGGAAAATCAACTCACATCCAAATCCAAAACTATTGATGAGCTCAAACAGAGTTTGGCTTTGAATGGTAGTGCAGAACAAACCCCAGAAGCTCTGTCTCTCAGGATAGCTGAGCTGAGTGAAATGATGGACAGCATTGAGAACCAGGTAAAAGCTTTGTTTGCATTCAGATTCCTTCCAGTATATATTCTTACCACCAGTGTTATTCATCTTCTCTGTGGAAAGGCAAGATCTGGTACAACAAAAAAAATGAAAGGAGTTAGGTGTTCCTCACTCTTAATCCAAACCTTCCTAAGAACTTCTTTATAAGTCTTTACCACAATATAAATTAATGTATTTCCAAGACTGAGAGAGAAAAACAAAGTCTGTTTTTGAAGTAGGTTGAGTACAGGAAGGGGAGGGGCAGCCCCCATCTGCAGTTTAGGGTAATAAAGAAATAGTACTGCTGTTTTTCTGTCAAGTTCAAAGTGGAAACTGAACTCTCTTACTCAGTCCGTTTCTCTTTTCTACCCTGGTTGTTCTCCCCTTCCAGTGGAAGCTGCCTACTCTGCCCCACTCTCACTGTAGCTTTTCAGTCTCCCATTTACTCTGTTGTCTGCATACTGGATGGCTTTGACTATCTTCTAATCCTATGTAATTCCCACTTTCTTCAAGGAAAGTCTGGCAGGTTGGTTTGCCTGTGCTAACTGACTCCCTAGCAATTTGCATTGATGGTTATATTACCTTTATACTTGGAACTGAACTTTTTCACCCAGGTGTAATTGATAGGCATGAAAGATGTAATAATGAGTACATTTATGGATTTAAATTGGTGATAATAAATGTATACTGTAGAGGATTTTATGTGCTGTAGTGGCTCACCTGGGGAATGAAGTATTAATGTGAGAATTTAAGCCTGAGGTAGCAATTTAGTACAAAACCCATATTTCTGTATTATGTCTGAAAACAAGGATGGTAGTAGCAGAAATGATGTGGCTGTTTCTTACCAGGAAAGCATTTTGTGTGTGTACATGATTAAAGTTTTTCTTTCTACTGTAGGATTTGGGGATTTAACTTGGCAGGATTGACAACCTAGTGCTTTTTTCCTCTTACAGTCACCATAGGTCACATAACTTTTCACATTTTTATGTCTGAAGTATTGCACTTAAGAACTGCAGAATGTTCTCACAGCCTAATTCTCTGCATGTGCAATGAAACCCAGAGGGCAGCTTTCTTCCCACAGATGCCTGCTCTCAGCACAGCCAGGCTGTGATATAGGTCTAGTGATACCTTGATTGTATTGTCCATAGGTCGATCTCAAGACTGTGAGTCTGTGAGCATAATGTCTTTCCATCTTTCTTGCGTGGGCGGTAATTAGCTGCAGGCTACAAAAAGCAATTGGAGATTCCTCCCAGCTATACCATGATTCAAATGAGAATAGGGATGATTAATCCATCAACTCGTACGTGCCTGGAACTAGGACACTAAGATACAATGATCTCTGCAGCCTGTTTGGGGTGAACTGTGATGCAGAAAAGTTTTCATTTTCCTTTGTGTGGATGCATAGTCAGAACTGAAATCTGGCATCTGGCTTTTGCCAGGTCTCATGGAGACATGCTTGTTTGTTTGCCTGGTTTTCATGCTTTTCTCAAAGCATCTGGTACTGGCACGACTGAAAATAGATATTCAACTAGATCCATGTTTTGTCTAACTCAGAACATGCCTTATGTACAGAAGGATAAAAATGACAAATCACACTGAAGGAAGACTGTGGTTCTGGTTTTGCACTGTTTAAGAGCATGTGGCAAATGGAAACCATGCTTGCCCCCATATTGATTAAACTACTGGAATAGTAAGAGACATAGAAAACAAAGATAATATCCCCCATTTAATATTGTATGAGAATCCTGAAGTTCCTAGTCTGTGAATCAGATGGGCCTGCATTATTAAAGCACAATGGCATAAGAGGGATGATAGCTCTCCAGGGTATTGTAGTAGCATCTTATTCCATGCAAAAAGAAATCTGTTTAAATTTTCTTTTAAAGGAAACTTGATCTCTAGATCAAACTATCTGCTTCGTAAGATAATTAAGGCTCTCAGCTTCCTGCCACTTCAGGGTGATTTTGGCAGGAAGGAATAAGGAGTTTGTTATTTCAATGCTTTTTAGGGTGTTCTGGAGTTGTGGCTGACAGTGTGCTACAGTGAAATCTGGTTGAGCTTTTATTTCCAGCAAGTTCTTAACTCTAAGCACTGTTTGCTGCATAATTCAAAGCCTGAACAAATCTTTACCAAGTAGAAAATTCTAGTGGATTGTCATGGAGTGAACATTGCTCTTATATTTTTTAAGTCAATTTAAAGGTGATTTATGTGTAAGGATTACCCAAGAAATAGTGTCAAAAGTGATTTGTTTGCAGGTTGCACAGTTAAAGGCCTCAATGCAGTCAATACTGGAGCAGTGGAGAGTATATGATGAAGCTTATGCAGAAGTCAGCCTGATGACAACAAGATATTTGTACTGCATAGACCAGTGCAAACCTTCTGTGGTGTCATTGGAAGCTTTGAAAAACCAGGTTAGAACTCTCCAGGTAAATCTACTGAATTTGTCTTGTTTTCTTGTTGAAAAAATGTATGTAATTAACCACTTCATGATAATGCCATGGAAGTCTGTGGAATATGTGGGGTGCTTCCAGAGGCACTGAGGACTATTTTCAGACTGACTTTATTTATCACATAAGTTCAGCTTGGTGCCATTTAGGTACCAAGGTTCAAGAGAGAAGTACTCTGCTACCATGTCTGCTTTATTGTGAACTTTCAGAGTCTCCACTTTGAACTGCCAAGTTCTCTTGACACTTTAGTCTTCTGCACATGTTGGAAGACATCCTCATATGAAGTACCAGCTTCTCATGCTCCTTTGCACTAGAATCCATATGGACACATGCACTCCATGACTATCCCTCAAGCTAGTGTGTGCTTCATCCACAGGGATGCAGGAAGTTTGACTGAAAATACAGCTGGCAAAGGAAAACTTAATGCCATTGCTGTATGGGTTTGTTTAGGTTAAAGGTTCTTGACTCAGTTGTCAGAAAGAAATTTTCCCCTTTACTTGTGCTTCCTAGGGAAGGGCCTTGCCATGAGGCTGCAGTATAACCTGGAGGGAGGTGCCTGTGTGTCTATGCTGGCACTCAGTGAAGAAATGAAGGTGATCTGAGAGAAAACTGGTGGAGGGACTGTGATTTGAACACTGTGCCAGTGACCACTGACACATTTTGCATTAAAGCATTATTCACATTAAAGCATCTTTCCACATATAAACAGAACTGGACTCAAGGTCCAGGACCCAGGATTCCCCTTCCCAAAAGCTGTGGTTTGAGATGTGTGTGTGTCCCAGCTCTGCAGCAGAGCAGGGAGATCACTGATGCTAGCATTTCCAATTACTCCAATGCAAAATCAGCTGTCTTTGGAGATATGGAGTTTCCCCTGCAGCTCTGAATGTAAATGCTGGACATAAATCATCCTGCTGCTCTGCTTGGCTACTAGGAGTCTAAGAGGTACATCTAGAGTAGGCAGCCAGGCTGACCATGTCTACAGGTATGGCCAAAACCTGCTTACCTGGTTTTAAACAAGCACTGAAAGGTTTTGTAAACACTCCTTGTTTTGTTGTAAATAAGGACTGTTTTGGTTAATTTTCAAGTTACATCAGAAGTGATGTAGGACAGACTAAGGCTCTGAATCCGAAGTGTGTGTCTCAGCAATAAAGCCTGCAATAAGCACTTGCTACCCTCACCTGGAGACGTAATAAATGGAAAGAACTGGTCACCTTCTTACCTCCTTCCTTCTGTCACCTGCTCTGTTTTTCATCTGGATCAGTTCACAGCTATGATCCGTGGCAATGTTCAGTGATTGCCCATGTCAGGAGGGGGAACACGCAGCAGGGGACAGGAGTTGTCAAGCCAACTTCACTGCCAGTAGAGATTTCCCTGAAACAGCAGCTTAAAATGAAAATATTTTTGGTTTCTAGTGAATTAATTGAATCAGTCCTAGGCTGTGGGTTTTTTAGATGAGCTGTTTCTTTAAGAGCAAATAAGTTACCTCCATTTAAAACCTTCTGAATGATTTGATTTTTAACTTGGACCATTTCACCTCTCTTAGCTTCCTAATTTTTACGATCAGGTGTTACATTTTTCATAAACATTTCAATCTATGCTGCAAATGTGTGTCATTATTGCTACCCTACCCCTACACATCTCTAGGGGAAGCTATACTTAGGGTCATTCACCTCCACAACTAATTGCAATAATCCATTTCTTCAGTCTCTTCAAGATGAATCAGAGAACAGTGAAGAAAGTTGGGCCAAGCTCCAGGCTGCTGCCAGTAACCTGAAGAAGAACTGCTCCCCTTCCTTTGCTGAGATTATTGAACAGAAGTGCACAGAGGCTCACCATAGGTAAGCTTGCAGAAAAGATTCCCAGTTAGCAGTTGGGGGTTTATTTTTTAAAGCTGCTGAGGCAGGACTTTGAATGTCTGTTGGATTTTCAAATCTGTATTAAGACAACTCACCTATCTGAGGGTACCTGTGTGGGGACTGGCTGGTGGTACCTTTATTGTGAACACAAAATGGTGCTGTGGCAGCAGGCTTGCAGTAACAGGGGGATGGATGCAAAGAATTCTCACAGGAAACCTACACCCAATCATATTCTGGAGAAGAGTCTACTAGGAAAATGCTCCTACCCTTTGATATGTTGGCAGGTGGAACTCAGTAAATGAAGACATCACAGATCAGCTGCGGGCAGCTCAAGCGACCCTGCAGCTCTGGGAGTCCTTCGATACATCATGCACTGAGGCAGCAGCCAAGTTAGAACAGCTCAAGGAACAGTGCACTCAGTTCTTGGATGCTCACGTGCCTGAGGATAACGTGATAGAAAACCTGACCCAGAAGATACAGGATATAAAGGTACATTATGTTTCTGCTGCTTATTAGAAACCAGAGTTTATTCCTGAGAAACAAATCAAGAGAGCACCTTTTTCCCCCCTCCTTCTCCAAACATGGGAGGTTTTTTCCATTAACAGGCACCTTTGTTTTTCCTTTAAATACTTGGACTGGATCCTGAGACTAAACCAAACCAGAGGTAGCACAGCATGAGCAGAGAGCAGCAGGGGGTAATCATATTCCATCTTTGCCCCTTTCTACTCTATACAAAGAATCTTTCTGTGTTGGAAGGAATCATTAAACCAAACAATTATTTACTTTATGGGGCACTGCTTGAGAGGAGAGATAATATCTACTAGAACAACAGCTGGGGACAAAAAGATTAGTCTTCCAGAACACAGGCCCATCTTGAAGTCTTCTACAGTTTTCAAGTTGGTTTTATTTGGAGTTGATACTTTTTTGTTTTGGCCTGGTCTGATGAGTTCACAGATTTCTGAGCTCATTAGGTTATTCTAAATGCTTCTGACTTTAGCCAAATGAGATCTCATGCTGAGACCACAGAGTACATTTGACTCTCTCAGGGCAGCAAAGCTGTCATTAGGTTCTGACAGTTTTGGTTTCTTCAGACTGTGATAAAGAAATATAATAACCCTTATTTCAGGACAGAGCAGTGATTCATCATGCTTTATGAACCTCTAGCCACATATTGGAAGAAGCCCAAAGTACTCCACTTTGCATGTGGCCAATTAAGAGACTTTACATTATGGGAAAGAGAACTCATATATTTCTTCCTATGTCAGAAACAACTGACAGCAGCAAAGCTTAGACCAAAGCATTTTTATTGTATTCTGATCTGTTAAGGGCTGTGACATAAATTCATCAACATGTCAGTCAAAAGCTGGCATGTTTTCTGGCAATTTTGGGGAAGGGTTTTGCACCTACTAGGAAGGAGATGAGCACTAGATGCCATTAGCACTGTGGGTCCTATGCTGGTATGGGTGGTTAGGACACATGGATTTTACTGTGTACTGGGGATTGACCTGCTGGAGAGCAACTCTGCAGAGAGAGACCTGGGAGTGCTGGTTGATAATAAACTAATCATGAGCCAGCAATGTGCCCTCATGGGCAAGAAGGCCAATGGCATCCTGGGATGCATCAAGAAGAGTGTGGCCAGCAGGTCAAGGGAGGTTCTGCTCCTCCTCTACTCTGCCCTGGTGAGGCCTCGTCCTTGATCTAGATGAACCTGCTTCTTCTGGAGGATTAGACTAGATGATCTCTAAAGGTCCCTTCCAATCCTACCATTCTATGATTCTATGATTTTGAAAGTGGTGAGTTAAAAGATGGGGGTCAGTGATATGGGATATGACTTACCTGTATTTGAAAATCCATGTGCATTACAAAACTGTATTTTGATCTGTCTATATAGTAGGAAATATTATGGGTTTATGGAACTCTGGCACCACAATAAATAAGGTCCTACACAGAGAGTGAAAACTCAAAATGAGTGATTTACTAAATGACCGAAGTGGCAGTTTTTAACGGGATCCTTTCCAAAGACAGGAATCAGGAATTAAGAGCCATTTTGCTTTATGGGGAAACATGTCTGCTCTGTGCTATCAATCATAAGTCTCCATTCCTTCCTCACAAAAAAAGACAATATACACTGGCAAATTCCAGGGAGTTTCATGGCTAAATCAAATTACAGCTGTCCAGGTCAAAAGAAGTAATTAAGTGTATTGAACAAGTATAAAATTACCCCCTTTATTCTTACACTGCCTTTAGAGTTCAATTTAATAGCATCATATCAGGAGTAAACGGGAACAAATAAAACCAAAACCATAGCCCACAGTCACTAAGGGATCCAAACTACTGCTGTGTTTGTAACACAGTAGCATTTCTCTTCTGCAGCATGGAGCAGTTCCTCCATCTGCTAGTGTAAATCCATTCTGTAGAGAGGGATATTCTGATTTCTCTCCCTAATCTCCTCTGCCTGAAGTCACTGGTGTTCCATACTGACCTTTGAACTGTGCCTTTCCCAGCATTAGAGTCAATGCATGCAACTCCCATTATCCTCCAAGTCAAAGACTGAAGCTTTCACTATAGCTGAATGTGGCTCCCGGAGGAGATCAACAAAAAGAGCTTAGTTACAGCAACAAAAGATACTAAATGAAAGTTGGCACATGAGTGACTGTCTGATTCATCTGCTGACTTTTTTTTCCTTTCTCCTTCTCTCATCAGAATTTACAGCATGGCCTTCAAAACATCACAGGATGCCATACACAGCTTTCTCTGCTGGCTGATACCATACAACAGCAGGCTGGGACAGCTGCACAAGCCATGCTGTTGGAGAAGCTGCAACCACTCCAGAGAGCATCCTATTTGGAAAAGATGTTGCAGAGGAAGTTAGATGAATTTGAGGTATTATTTTGAATATTAAATCGTCATTGTGAGATAACTTCTTCACCAGAGCCATGCAGTTCTTAACTGAAATGGCCTTTCAATTAAATAAAAATTGACATTATGATCAACCATGTAAATAATAATACATATAAAATATGTTTATATATATATAATACATAAATAATAAATAATACAAGCTAGAGGGAATGATGGGGTTTCACCATTCTTATCTGCTTATGTTGCTCTAACAAGCCTTTGTAAGTGGATCCATTGCAACCAAGCAGTGTGGGACCCTCAGACAATTAAAGCTTAGGAAACATCTTGTTCTGTGAACTTTGAAGTAGGTGTTAAACTTTCTCAGTTCTGTATGGCAAAAAAACCCTAAGGGTTTCAGTTTGTTTCGATAAGAGTGCACACAATGTACCTAAAACCAAACAGAAAACTGTGCTCATTTGATGTCATTTTGAGGTCAAGATTCATATCCCTGTTGACACAGAGCAGGGAGGGACCTGGACCCAGGTTTCCTTGTATGAAGCTCTGGTCACAGGAGTGTTGTGGGACTGACTACACAGGTATCCCTTAGAAGACTTCTAAGCAAATGTACTGCTGTACATTTGTGGTTTTGATAGTGGTCTTGCTCTGACGGTGGGATTGGACTGGATGATCCTTCAAGGTCCCTTCCAACCCTTGAGATTCTGTGATTCTGTGACTTCTACAGTAATTCTACAGTAATTAAACCAAATTAATCTAAAAACTTTCAAGCAGCTCTGTTTATGACTCCATCTAGTTGAACTGAATGGCTGGAAGCCAGATATCTTTGTGAAGACAACAGATTTCTCATGTTCCCTGTAAATGTTTCACTCTGTGAGAAATTTCAGGTTTTGACTTACAAAAATGTTGCTGTTTTGCTGTTCTTAGAGACGAGGAGCTTAATTTTTGCAAGAAAGAAAGTGCTTTTCTCCCTGACCCAAAGAAATCAACCTAGTCAATAAAAAAGTTGAGTTCCAGCCCTAGTTATCATTTATGTAAGCTGTACAGCCTTGGCTGTAGGTTCATGGGAGCAGGTCCTGCGCATAGCTCCAAGGAAGATCATTTTCACTAGTTTCTTCCCTCTGATAAGCTAAGTTTTAGCTTTCCCATTTCATAATAAATCAAACAGCCCAAAGCTACAAAAAGGCACTGCAGATGCCCTTATTCCATCCAGACAGATATCACTCTCTCAGGATTTAGAGTTTCAGTCTCTTACTCTCATCTTTGGCTCAAATTTTCCTCTTATCCAGTGCAAAACCAGAAGTTCAGGGAGTTATAAATTCATTGGAATTTGGATTTAACACCTCTTTGTTTTCCTGATGATAGTGCCTAATGTTCCTTTTGTATACTGAATATGTGTATTATTAATGTAAATATGCCATATCCACCCTAGTTCAATCTTTTACAACTGGAGGATTTCAAGAACTGCCTTGAAAGACTGGAGAGTCGTGTCAAGAATTGCACAGACGCCTTTGATAGTCTCTGTCCAGAGGGAGAAACAGGCAACTCAGAATTGCTCATGGTATGTTTGGATTCCCAAGTACAAAAAGATGCTACTCAGGATTTAAGTGTCCATAGGATACCAGCTTGGCCTACTTCAGGAAACACCTTGTGGCCCAAGTATTGTAGTTATAGCACTTCCATCAGGGTAACTGTAATCTCATCCAAAACACAAAGAGCATTTATATAAGCTCATAGAAACTCAAGATATGTATTGCAGGCCAAGTGCCTGCCTGCAGGGGAGGAAAATCACATAGACGTGGAGTTAATGGAAGATATTTCTCCTCAGCTTTGCTCTGGAACTACCCCGTTGCCCTCAGTGTAGGGTACAAAGTAAATATGCATGTACAAGCTCTTGAGTGTCTATTCAGTACCATTGGAAAAGTGGTCTCTGTGTAAGGGAATTCAGGTTTTTTTGTTTCCTATATTCTTTGACTATGGAAACACAGAAATGTTGTGGGGTTTTTGGGGTTAGCATTTTGGATGTATAACATTTAGGTGCTTCCTATGGAAGAGACTTCTGTATTTCTTTGAAATGAAAGACAGTATATTTTTTTTGCAACTACTTTATTTTATTTTACTTCCAGAATCACACACTGGAGCTTGCTGCACTTTCTCCAAGCATAGAGAGTTTGAATGAAGCCAGCATTAAGCTGCCACTCAATGATTTCACCCTGAAGAAAATGCAGAGCCTGACTCGGCAGTGGAGTCAGAAAACAGCAGCTGCTCTGGAATGCTGCAGGTCTGAAATGCAGGCAAAAAAAATCACTACTAACCATTTCCTTTTCTGTGAAGCAAATCAAAACCAAATTAAACTATGGGAAGTCTAGCAATCTGTTCTCAGCTTTCCAAGTTGAATTCCTGCCCTTTCAATTTACTCAATTACTCGGTGGCTGTTTGTATTCCAAATTACTTGAAGCAAAAGTCTGGATGTTCGCAGGTGAAGAAGGTAGCAAAGTGCCAAGCAAAGCCCTACTATGCTACTATTGCTAATCACCACATTAGATTGTATGCAAACATCCAGAGAAACAGCCAACAATGTAATAGTTTCTGATTATTTCTTCTCTTTTTACAGTATGCTTGAGGAAACTCAAAATGATGAAAAGAAATTCTTTCAGAAATGTGAAAACTGGGTGAAATTCCTAGAAAAAATGAAAGAAGCCTTGAAAACAAATATTCCAGGACGGTTTGAAGAGCTGCAAGAGCAACAGAAAGTATATGAGGTAAAGCTAGCTCTAAAAACAGGAGCATCTTCTTGAATGGTGAAGCGGGGAGGAAATGACGAGGAGATGCTGTGCTTTTTGACGTTAGACCTGGGCAGAGTTGTACAGAGCGTTTCACTCTGGACATGTGAACTCATTCAGATGAAAACTTCAAACGTGAAAACCCTTTTCTAAAATGGATGGATCCTTTTTGAGCAGGGATCAGACTTTTAGGAGTTCATCCTCAAGTGTTGTGTCACAGAAGTCCTAAATTTCTCTAACCCTGAAGTTACTTGGCTGTCTGCCCGGCCCTGGGGCAACTAGGTAGGCATTTTGCTGGCAACCAGTTTCTGGAAGAACTGCATTTGAAACAAAATGTTTTCACAGCATAGTTCTGTTTTGAACAGTTGTTGGATTTTGGTGGAAATCTGTTTTTCTGGTGTTTTTCCAAACACTTGATGATTGTTGTAGCAAGACAGTGTTTCACACGTGTATGACATTCTCCATTCAGAGGAGAAGGTACCTTGCATGCTAGCAGCAGTGTGTGGATGCAATTCTAAGCAAAGTGTCTACCTATAGACTTTGTCCTAGTAATGAGAGGATGGAAAAACAACCAGCTCAAGAGGCACAGGGAACTGCTGGAGAGAGGCCAGCACAGGGCCACCAATTTGATCAGTGGACTGGAGCATCTTTCATACAAGGAAAGTCTGCGGGAACTGAGGCTGTTTAGTCTGGAGGAGACTGAGGGGGGCTCTGTCACTTTAGAGAACCAACAACTACTTTCATAGCAAAGGTGAATAGTTAAAGCTGTTCTCATTTTCAGATGCTGCAAACTGAGATTTCCATAAATCAGCAGACGTTTGATTCTATTGTAGCAAAAGTTCTACTCTCCTGGGAATCTGGAGAAGCAGAGAACAGGTAATCTATTTGTTTTTTTCCCTAAGGTCTTGGTAATTCAGTGAATATACTCTCTTCCTTGGAGTTAGTATTGAATCTTTGCTCTCACGAGGACATAAACCTAAATTCTTGACTGGATACACTCTTTAAAATAACCTCCTGGCACATTTGGCAGAAGTCTGAGGAGGTGCAATGAGAATGAAACACAGGTGCCCTGGCCAGGCTGCATTGTGGATAGTAACTGAATGTTCTGCCTAACAAAAATAATTCCTCCTCAACAGTAGCCTTCCTTGTCTACTGCTACCCTCCAGTTGTTGAAACTGTAGCTGTGGTTGAGAAAGTGCCTTCTTACAGAGGGTAATGAGAATGCTGCACATGAAGAATCCTTTCTGTCATCCTAGACCTCTACTTTTTAAAGTGCAGATGTGTGAGACTATCCATGTTGCCCCTTGGCACATGTGACAGAGTGTTGAGTCATCAGCCACACAGCCCAAAACATATGGTAGCTAAACCTGTTTTTTATCCCCATGATCTTATAATTTTATCTTAATCAATATGGAGGAGCAGCAAGTTCAGGTGTCTCGGGTGCTTCTGTTGTGAACACATTGGTCCTTTCTGTCAGAGCTTGCTGCTTCTAGAGAGTTGGCAGGACAGTGTGTGTGCTCCCCTACAGTGTGAAGTCTGTAGCTTGACTCTGAGCTGCCAAGGAAGATAGGGCTGAGCTAAGCAAAGCTGCTGGATTTTTGCCTTGAAGCTAGGCCCAAAAACACAGGTAAGAGCTGATGTGGGAGCCACAGCCTCCTGCGGAGGTGCAGAATGGCTAGATGGAAATTCCAGTTAGATCTGCTGGATCATCTAACCATTTCATAGGAGAGGCCAAAAACTTGCTTGAATGGGTTCAGTAACAACATGGAGCCTTTTCACTTCACAGTTAGGTCCTGCTGCTGACGGTTAAGTCCCACTTACAACCTGGGAAAAGCACAGATCAATTTTGCAGCGTCATCAGGGCCCTTGTCCTACTTGCATTGACTTTATTCTTCAGAGAAGTGTTTAGTGCATACTTTTTCTGTGATTGCTGTACTATACGTGTTGCTATACTACAATAGCAAGAATGACTTGCACTCTCCATTCTTGTATCACTTGAAAAGTTTTTGGGATTGCTGAACAGATGGGCTACAGAGAGCAGGGCTGAGCTTAGGGCTGGAGGGAATAGTTGAGTATTGTCATTGGAATACAGCGTTGCAAATGGAAATCCTCCGTCACAGTTACTCTAAAATGCAGCCTTGAGGTCAAAGTGTATTAACACTCGGCACTTGCCATTTTCAGAACGGAGTTTATTTCCAAGCTCACGTTGCTGAAGGAGCAGTGGCAGAATGTCATCCGGATGGTTCAGCAGAGGAAGAAGGATATTGATGGACTCATGAGCCAGTGGCAGCTCTTCAGGAGTTCCCTGCAGAGCCTCACTAGATTCCTTGCTGATACAAACAGCTTCCTCTTACCTGTGAAGAGCCAGGACTGCTATAGCCTTTACCAGCTTAGAAATCTAATTCATGACTTCAAGGTACTGTACTTATTTTCTCATAAATCTAAAATTTGTGGATTTTTTCTCAGGCTGAAACAACTTCTGTCCAGTAAGGTGTAAAGCTTAAAAATCACATGCTTTTGAGGGGAAAAAATACTATGACTGACACTTCTTAAAGCTGAGAGCAGATGAGAAAACAGTAACATAGTGAAAGACTCGTTATACCAGGACAATTCCTGGTGAACTTTGTCATTTAGTAGCCTTGTTTGTTTTTAAAATACTCTTGATATGAACATGGGAACGAGGAGTGCCAGGGAGATTAGGCAGAACCCCTGATCAGCAGGCACCCTCTAGGTCTGTGTGCATCTTACTGATGTGGCTGCTGAATGCGGACCCTGCAGTTTGCCTGAAGGAAGCAGACAAATCTATGGCAAAATGGACCACAGGGGTCCTTGTGTGTGCAGGAATGGTAAGAGGTGCCAGGAGCAGAAGATAAAGCACTTGCAAGGCAGGTCTGTCCTTGGAGCCAGCACTCTGGGATGCACAGACCTGGGCAGTAGTTCTTCAGGGCAATGAGTTCTGCATTTTACATGCAGTGGTAAAAAAACCTCTTCTTTTCTGGTGCTAATTTTGTGTGTCTTGGTTTTCTACTCAATTATACACCTCTTTGTTTTATAGGAAAGTGAAAACGAGCAGTGAACTTGATAGTTGCTTGAGACAATCTAAAACCTTTCCAAAATACATTATGGAATGCTATTTGCACAGTCCAAGTTTTATTGTGTTCCCACATGCTTAATGCTGATGAATTAACACATTACCAGTATTCCATTTGGTTCTTGTTCTACTCATTTAATCCTTATTTTGACTTGCTGTATAAAAATGATTTTCAGTAGATGTTACAAGTTAGTGCTCAGGTTTTTCCTAAGTGAGAAAAGCCAGAAAGTCTTTTCCCACCTACTCCAAATTGCCCTTCCCTCCTGCTGTTGTTTTACAGGAAGAAACAATTATCATATCTCCTTATGTTGTAGGAAAACGTGTGTTGTAGGGAAATTGTTATTGATGGCTTACTTCAATGGGAATATGTCATGATTAACAGAGATCTTGTGTCTGATAGATTTGGCTTAGTTATTGGTGCTAGAGGTGCTAACAGATCTTTTTTTAAATAACAATTGAATTTCCATCATCATGTAGCTACTGCACTTGCACTCCATAGATTCAGTCTGTGAAAAGCTGTTATAGAGTTTTATAGATCAGAGATCAGGAAGAACATGATTTCTCTGAAATTAAAAAAGCAGGTAGGAAAAGACCTATTGGCTTCTCTTTCATGGATGTAAACACATTAGTGCCTTATAACTCCTCTTGTGAGTCTACACTTCTTCCCAAGTGGAATGCTAGGAGTGTACTTCTACAGCTTGCTGAGAACAGCTTAGAAACTTCAATTTCTTTATTTTTTTCTTTGAAAGAACCAGGCAGTGACTTTTCAGAGGTGGCAAGCCATGTATTCATTAATCATTGACGTTGGGGAGAAGTTGCGCACTGTCTCTGATCCAGAGACCAACTCTGTTCTCCAGGAGGAGCTCAGCCAGTTACAGCACAGCTGGGGAGGGACTCAAGTCCAGTTGGAGAAGAAAATGATGCAGCTCAGCGTCACCCTAGAGGTAGATGATGCCCTCTCCATCAACAGCACATACTTCTCTGCCATTGAGAACTTCCCTGCTCCACTGTCCCCAGGGCAGAGCTTTGTAGCAGCAAGACAAATGCAGAGGGGCTCCAAGGGATGTGCCTGTCACGTGCCATCAGGGCTTGTGGGAAGTTAAAACTGTGGTTCCTTGATTCTCCAAAGGAAAATGGGGTTGTCATCCATTTGTTGCTACAATGGATGTCCCTACTCTGATTGTTCTCAAGCTCTCTGTGGCCTGGAGCTCTCTCCTCCTTCAGGCTGTGAAGCTTGGGGCTAAAATTTAGCTTAGAAGGCGTTAGCATGACTTGTGCTCCTATTGTTATTGCACCTCTAAACAAAAAGGTAGGTCATGGTTATTTCCTTAGAGCAATAAATTTGCTTTTATGGCTAGACAACACATAGGTATGTGTTAAAATTGAATACTGTCATCAACATGATCCCAAGCCCAAAAGCTATGCTAAAATCCTCTCAGCTTGGACAAATCAAAATCAGTAGAAATGATCTGTAAGACAAACCTTAAACACTGAGAAGGTGCAAGTTATTCTGTAAATAAATTCTTGTGGGTGGTACAGTGTATCAAAAAAGAAAATCCAAATAACCAGAGCACGTGATTCTTAATTTCATTGGGTTAAAGAGGCTATTTGGTAACATATGAATATGGTACAATACCTCACAACAAAGTATCTTAACCTTTTATATCTTCCTCGGGTCTCCTTGAGCAGAATTGGGACTGCTGTGAAAAGCAAATCAAGGAATTAGAAAGCAGGCTGCAAGAGCTGAAGGAGAAAGTAAAAGATCCTCTTCCAGTTGAACATGAAGAGCTCTATAAAGCCAAGGAACACATTAAGGTACAGCTTTATTATATTTAAAGAGGTAGCCTTTTGTACAACATTTCATCCCTGTAAAATCAGTTTTCCCCTTACCTGCTCTTCAGTGACACTGAATGTCTCTCCTTTACACCATCCTGATTGCTGTCAATCTGCAAAGTCCAGCTGACCAAGAATACTACAAGGGGAGTAGTTAAGTGTTTGGATTTTTTTTTTCCTGCTTCTGCTCCCTTTCCACACTCTTGAATTTCTAAAATAATCAACTGTTCAAGCAAAAGAGAAGAAACTCCCTGGTCTCAGAGTGTTTTCCAGTCTATTTTGGACAGGGAACACCTGAGGTGAGAGACCTTGTAAGTCTGCAAAGCACCATGCACACCTTCGGGATCTGAGAATAATTAAAGAGAAGGAAAATTAAGAGCAAGGGAGTGGCAAAAGCCCTTGCAGCCCATAGTGTACCATTAAAATTAAATGGCAAGGAAAGCATTTCCAAGGGATAGGAGACATTTTGTCTGGACTGGTCAGTGTTTCATCATCCTTTTATGAAGTGAATTGTTGACCTATGTAGAGGGAACAAATAAGCTTATTAAAGAGCTGAGGCTTTGAACTCATTATCAGCTGCCTGAAATCTTCTTTGGAGTGCTGGCAGCCTTTCCCAGGACAGCACTCTTGCTGTAGCCCTGAATTATTTGTGAGATTGCAACATGCAGCTCCTGCTTCATATTCCAGCAAAAGAAATTCAGCTGCAGAGACATCGGGGTCAGACAGTTCCAGCACAGCTACTGCTTTGGGTGTCACAGTATAATAAAACAAAGGACCAGAATGGCATGAAGGGAAAGAGTCCTTCTTTCCTCTCCCAGTATTTGACTCTTCTGTGAAATAAAGTTGTTTTCTATCAGGTTTGGACCTTATGCTAGATGAGCAAATCTCATGAAATTCCATCATTAGCTCCATTAATGCAGGGATCTTACCCTTCTTGAGATATATAAATGCAGGTATGCACACGTGTAGGGAGCAATTTGTTGTGAGCTCAGATACATTTTAGTCTCAGATTTGTTTGGATTTTTTCTCCACTATTGAAGCAGATCAGTTATGGTTTCTTTTATAATTTAGATAAGTGACTGAATCAAAAGGCTTGTGAAAATGCTCACAGGGCTTGGACCCAACATGCTTCTGATAGAAACACAAATTTTTTTCTCCTTTAAAATAAGATGAGTTGGATCATCTGTAAGAGCTGCTTTTTGTCAGAGGAGCACCTTATGCGTAGAATATCATATTTCCCAGCTGCACACAGAGGTGTGTCTGGTTTTTTAGGTGACAATTTTGACACTGATAAGGAAAATGCATAAGCTTGTAAAAGGAAGGGGATTCAGGGGAACAAAGCAGAAGTGAGAGCATGTTTCTGTGAATGAGCAGTTTAAAAACACCATTTTTGACAAATCCAATGAAGTGCCTGTGAAACTATTCATTAGAGAAAGGAACCTTTTTTTTTTTTTCCTAGCCTTTAAATAAATAACCTGAAATTGGAACAAATGCAGCGTGGAAAGCAACTTGGCAAAAAACAAAACCAAACTAAAGCAAACCAAAACAAAAACAACCAACTAAAACCAAATGAAGTGGGCAGATTCCTTCCTGGATGTGAAACCCCAAACGCTGCCCTGGAGCACGGGGAGCTGCAGGGTTTTAGCACTTTTGGGTGCTGAATCAGTGGGCTGGAGTCAGGCTCTGAGCCAAATCAATGAGGGACCCCATCTAGTCCAGCCGGTGAGCTCTGTGCAAGCGGCTGCACATTCCCTGCCTCTCCTCCCCCACAGGCCGGGCAGGGGATTAACGAGCAGGTTTGGAAACCAGAGGAGCTTAGTGCCAAGGCTTGTTCTGGTGTGCTTCTGTGCAGGAGCTGGAGCAATCGCTAGCAGACTGGGCCCACAACATGAAGGAGCTGCGGGCCATGAAGGACACGCTGGCTCATGGCATCCTCACCCAGGACATGATGGTGCTACAGGAGCAAGTGGAACATCTTCACAGGCAGTGGGAAGAGCTCTGCTTGCGGGTAAGTTTTCTGTCACCTCGGGGGTTTTACAGCAGAGTATTCAGAGGGCCTGTCACAAAACAGGGAGCAGGTTAACAGAGGGGATTTCTCTTGGGGTTGGCACACTTTTGGGGACTTAAGTTTGAGATGAGGCTTTTCCTGGTGCAACTGACCAGGGCTGCAGTTTGCCTTCTGTTTCCTGGACACAGACTGCTGAGAGTTCTTTTTGCAAACCCTTCTTAACCAGTGAGTGGCCCGAATTGTACAGTGCTGAAATGCAGCTGTTTGCTAAAATAAGTGGCTTTGTTCTGGGATGACAAAGGGAGGGCAGGAGTGGCGAGAGAGGGATGGACACAGGAGTTGCCTCAGGGTATGGAGCTGGGAAAGGAAAGGGGGAGGTCTTTGCAACCTGATGGTAAAAACAGCCCAGGAGAGCTGATTAAAAAAACTTAAACGTGTTTAAATACCAGCTCCTTGGGTTTAAACGTGTTAAGAACTGACTTGGCCTTTCTGTTGCAGTAAAGTACTGTGAAACACTCGCATTCTTTGTGGCTTGTTGCTATATTACACTTAATTTAGTGCTGTATGTAAATTGCTGGGAACAATTAACAGCAAAGTCACATGAGCTTGATTCATTAGGTTATTATGCAATTTGTGTGTTTATTTTGCCTTCTTAACAGGATTGGAAGAAGTAAAACACTTTGGGGTCTTAAGTTACTCTGGATAGCTCTATATGCTAGCAAGCCAAACTATAGCCCCCTTTACTCACAAGCCAATAGCTTTTGTTTTACAAAGAAGTAAAGAAGTATTGAAATGAGTTAGTGTCTAACCCTTACTCAGGGAAAGGTATAGCAATCTTGGTTGGGAATATTGCCAGAGTAGTGAACAGTCATGCTTATTTCACAGACTTCAATGTGGTGAAATATTTATTTGTTGTGGTTTTTTGTATTGCAACAAAACAGAAGAATTTAGTATCTTTGCATTAAACTAGGCTGTTAATCCTACAGCCTGTGTTTTCTCTGTTACTGTTTCTGAACTCTCAAAATAATTCCAGAGACACCGTCACTGCTCCTGAGAAATGTAGGCCATTATTTTTACATCAAAATGCCCAAACCATTTTCTTAATAGAAATCTCTAGTTAAGCCTGTGAGAGAACTTTGTTGTTTTTTCCTTCTTTCTGGTGAACAACTGATGCCTGCTGTTTCAGCTATGGTGAACAGCTCAGAGAATTCAGCTATCTTTTATATGTACCCCACTACAGTTTATCCAAGTAGTAATTTCCTGTAGTAATTTAAGTTTAGCTTTTATTCACAATTTCTATTATTAATTTCCCGAGGGAATGACGTTTAGTTCAGTCTGACTTGGAAAGAAGAAAGGGGTGACATTGTGTGCCTAACACAGTCACATGTAAAAAAAAAATCTGTGGTGGGAGGAATCTATTCAGTGCTACAGTGGAAGGGACATGCTGAAATATTGACACAGCCCTAATGAGCCTCCGGAGAGCCTGCACGGATGCAGGACACGAGGGTGGGAAAGCAGACATAGTCAGTTCTGCTGCTAGCACAAATGCTTTGTTTCAGCTGACAAATTAAAAGAGTCAAGATGTACGGAGTGAAGAAAAATGTGCAGTATAAATGCAGAGGTGAAAGGCTGTAAAGAGCGGGAGGTAGCTGCAGCTGTCAAGGTCGTGGGAGCCATGGGCCTGAAGCCTGTGCTGGACTGGGCAGGCCACAGACACACTGGGTGAGCAGATGCGTTCAAGGGATTAGTGTTTACATAGCTGCCCTTGCAAGGTACATGAAGGTCAAAGATTTAATTGTTCCTAGCAGTGAGTATCCTGTCCTCATGGACACCCAGTGTATGGATTGGGCCTGGATACTCCTTTTGGGTTCCCATGGGAATGGGCAGATTGCTCCTGGATCACGCTGTGGATGCAAAATGGGGCTGGGATGGGGGCACAGCTGATCTGAGGAGAAAGTCTTTAAAGCAATGGCTTGAAGTGCTCATGTTCCTAGAAGCTTGTCTGGGAATTTTTGCCTCATTCTGCTTTTACCTCACATCTGTATTACATAACCAGCTAAAAGGTGCTTCCTGCTGTTAAAATTCTGCTTTGCCCCATGCTTAGCAGGCAAAAATAGAGTCAGGATGACTTCAGGATTTAATGATGATTTTGCTGAGATGCACAGTCTCTTCTTCCACTGACTAAGTTAACTCAACTGCACATGGGAGATGCTGCAAGGGGTAGGGGACGGATGAGGGATTTACCCTTCATACCTCTGATGCAGAGGGTACGAGGGAGGGTTCCAGAGTGCAGGCCCACTTAGAGAGGCTTTATGAGATCCTTGGGGTCTCCAAGGAGGCTTCATCCCACTAACAACTGTAGAGATTATTTCCCTGTGCCCCAAGACAGTGCTTTTGACCTCATCTCTTTGCCTTGGATCAGCATGAAAGATTTATAAATCACTTGCACATCCCCATCTTCTAATTTAAAGGACAAAATATAGTGGGAGATGACTTGGTTCCTCCTATTTTGACCCTGGTCTTGCTTCCACACTACACACTTAAACTTCACTCTGAGGTACAAAATGAGAAATGAGTCCAGGTGAAATCAGTAATGGAATTTTGAGGAGTCATATGCAGTATAAAGTGCATGTGAGATGTGAAGACAGAATATTTCCTGCCATGGGGTGATATTTTTGAGTGGCGATTCACAACCAAGGCAAGCAAAACGTTATGCTTAGTCCTTGCACGAAGTTTTTTTGGTGAGGGGTTAGTTTTTTTTCTTGTTTTGTTTTGTTTTAGTAGAATTTGTACCATTTTTCACTTCCTTTGTTCCATGTATCTTAGTACAGGAATCTATCGAAGTAGATAAATGAATACTAATATGTACTGAAGGACCCCTAGGCTAGTACTATTGGCTAGTGGAAGAGTGACCCTGCCTTTTGAAGTACTGGAGCACTGATAGCAGCTTTGCTGGTTCAGGCAGCATCAGACTTTAATTTCACAGTCTAGACAACTTGTTATCCATCCTGGTAAATGTAATTTTGTGGTTTAAATAACCCAAAATCCATAGTTTTCAATAAAAAAGATAGATTCTTGATGCTGACTTTTTTTGGAAGTTCTCCAAGAACTGGTGAGCAAACAGGAAGAAAAGAGGGAGGTTTTTATAGAGACAGAATAATTGCAGTCAGTAGTTGCAAAGTTTCTTCTACAATTGCAGAAAAAATAAGAACTTACCTAGGTGTTATTTCTCTTGGTATTACATATGAAACTGCACTAAACAGTATGTAGTAATAATTCTTAAAAGGATATCTCTTTGGTGTTTTCACTAAATAATATTTAAATTGTTATATAAACTCATTATTTAGAAAGCTGTCATTCAGTTTAACTCTTCTGAGGGAGAAAATCTGGTGTTTGCAAGTCAACTTTTGGCCCTGCTATTCAAAATAAGATGTAATAACAATCTGCTTGCTAGCTTTGAAAAGAAAGCTAGAGAAACTTGATACATCTCTGCAACATAGAATATGATCAAATGCAGACCTGAAATTGGAAGGCTCATAATTGCTTGTTTCCTTCCTGAGGAAGAAGTTGATGTATGTGCTTATCCATAGGTGTCTCTGCGTAAGCAGGAGATCGAGGACAGGCTCAATGCCTGGATTGTGTTCAATGAAAAGAATAAGGAGCTGTGCTCCTGGCTGGTACAAATGGAAAGCAAAGTGTTGCAGACTGCAGATGTTAGCATTGAAGACATGATAGACAAATTGCAGAAGGTAAGTAGTAATGCCAATTTTCTTCAATTCTAGCCTGATAGCTCATTATAGAGGCACCATTCCTCATTTCTTCCTTGCCTCTCAGAAGCAATACGTGATATAAAACCAGCATGCACAGGCTCTTGTGAGAAGATAAGCTTTTCTAGCATCAGCTCTTATCTTCTTCTTGATATTCAGGCTTGGAGTGTAACGCAAAACATTAATGCCACCTGACTGCATTTTGGCATGGAGTGTGGTGTGTGTGGGTTGGAGTAATGGGGTCAGGGTTATAGGGCAGACACAGTCCTGCTCAAAGCGTTCCCTGAGCTCAGTGGTGTTATGGGAGAATCTCACTGCTCTCACCACCTGCACCCTCCACAGCAGTTACAAATCTGGTATTCAGAGGGCTGTGAAGAGCACTGAAAACAGTGAAGGACGAGGTGGATCTTACACCAGCTGAATAAGAAGTTACCACAGACAAAAATAAAACCTAATTCTGTCCCTTCTCCTCGATAGTCAGTGCAATTAATGCTTTCTAATACTTTCATATTAGCTTGATTTTAAACAATTATTATTATGCTGCAGCCCCACGGCTTAAAGGTCTCAATATTTAATCCCAGATCTCTTCTAGATAAGAGTATCAGCAAAATAAAGCCACCCTGGACTTGGATTTTTGTTCTTTTGAGGTAGCTTGATTGAAAAATTACATTAAACCAGGAAAACAGAGACAAAATTAGACCATTCAGCTGCTATTTTTAGGAGTACTTACTCCTGCCACTTGCGAGTCTTTAAGCTACTTATTTTTTCACAGTGGCTTCGTTGTGAGAGTGCTTTTCCATTGAGAGGGGGGGTTTTATTTTGTTTTAAGTGAAAGGGTTCTACATGCTGAGTGGAAAACTCAGCCATCACAAGCCAAACCTGACTTCACATCTCACACGGGGGGGGGAGGGAAAGCAGACAGTTTTGTTTTGGTTCTGTTGGTTTGGTTTGGCTTGGCTTGGCTTGGTTTGCCCAGGAATTAAGCAATGTTTGTGTATATTTATCAGGATTGCATGGAAGAAATAAACCTGTTCAGTGAAAATAAGCTTCACTTGAAGCAAATGGGTGATCAGCTAATCAAGGCTAGCAACAAGAGCCGAGTCGCAGAAATAGATGATAAGCTCAACAAAATCAATGATCGCTGGCAGCATCTCTTTGATGTCATTGGAGCACGGTAAGAAAATGATTTTCGATGTGTTACATGAGATAAAAGTCCAAGGCCTGGTGTCCATGACCATCAGAAACAGACAGACACAACTTTTTGGTTCCGTTGAACTGTTATTCTTGAGAGTCCAATATAAACTAAAGTGAAAGCTTTTTCCTTAAGACACCAAATGTCTTAATTTATCTAATAGTATGAGGGCAGAGTGTAAGAATTCATGTAAAATACGATTTTAATCATAGGAGCTATGTAAAAGAAAGATTGAAGAAATTTCTCTGTTGTATGTGTGGAACTGTAACTTAATTTTAAGGCAGTGGGGTAGGATTTCATTTGGGCTCTTTAGGAGAGCCTTCTGTTTTAATACAAACATCTATTTTACCGTATGTCTGAATGCTCACAATTTGGAAACAGATTCCTGTCCTGTCTCTGTAGACAGTCAGATTTAAGCAATGATAATGTTGGTTTGGGTTTGTTTTTTTTTTTTAATTTAAAAGTGTAAGAAGTTTCATTTAATAGTGGTGCTGTTTCTTGACTCAAGTCTCTTTCCTAAAAACAACAGGAAGACCATACTGTAAGTTTGGTATTTTTTAAGTTTCCTGCATGTTGTTTAAATGGCAAATACTATCAGCTGAAAGGAAAACAAAAACCTGCACAGTCTAGGCAATGACATCTTCTTAAAGGATTAAACATCTTTATTATACTTGACAGAGTTAAGAACATGATGATCATTTTAGTATTAGCCTTACTGAGATGATCCCATTTCACTATTACCTCTGAGTTCCTACCAGGCAGAAGGATGCTGGGCTGGTCTCGCCAGCCTGCCCCAGTTTATCAGTAATCCAGGAATAATAAGGCTAACACCAAATTAGTATTGGTCTAAACATCTCTTCCAAGGTTTTGTTTCTCGCTAACCCCCCTCTCTGAGCCATTAGAAGCTCTGTTGCTCAGTTAACTTTTGGGACAGATAAGGTGGGTGGTTGTGCTGTGACAATGTAGTGCTAAGTGTGCTGGATCTTAATCGGGAATGAGATCTGAATTAATGGTGATACATGAGCTGGGAATGATTAAGCAGGAGCTGCCTTCTTAATATCTGACACTTGGCAGATAGTGTTGCAGTTGTTACCTCAAAGTGTCTTTGTATTTGATCTGGTGTAGGAAAGAAAGCTCCCTTTTTCAACAGCCCTTTCGTTGTTCTCATCTTACAGCACATGCCAATTTTAAAGCACTTCTATAACCATTTGGGTTCTGCTGCATGTTGGTTTTGAACTGGAGCAATTTTTAAATGAGGATTAAAATGCACTGTTTTAAAACTGAGGTAGACATGGCACATTTCCAGTAACCCTTAGGAAAATATGCTAAAGAACTGATGGCATATTTAGAGCAAGATGTGGCAGTCTTAGTCAATTGGTCTGTTACAACAAAGCACTTGTTCCTCTACTCAGGATGTGATAGATCTTTACTTTCAGTTAAGTATGTGGTGGTGCTTCAAGGTACATCAATGCAGATTTGCTTTGCCTAAAGCATCTACAGAGCTCCCAGTGTTGGATACCTAAGTGGATATTGCAGCTACTGGGGAGTTCCTGTGATGCTTTATGATTGCTCCCATGTTCTTAATTCCAAAAGATCTGGAAGGTGCCAGCTTCTACTTGTGTTTTTTTACCAGCTTTGTGCTTAGGACCATGGTAATGAACTGGAAGGACTTGATAAAATGTGGTTTTAAGCAGCTCCCTCAGTGCTCCAAGGCTATCAGGCTGCCTAGTGGACTCTTATGATTCTTGGACTTAAAACTAATGTAGGTTCAGCACGTTGCAGTGTTTTGCAGCATAGATGTAGCACATCTCCTCCCTCACCTAACCCACCTTGCTTGGCTCACAGCTCATCCATTCTTGGTTGCTTGGTCACAGATAACCATCAGGCTGCACACTGACAACAGAATCTGATTATGGTCCTGAGACTTTATTTTGTCCTCTTTACAACCTTCTAACTATCCAACTACCACTGTTGTAGTGCTGGCTTGTCACTGACATGTGACTTCTGAAGGAGTTAAATTAGACTTCAGTTTACTGGAATTTCCACCTCCCTCACAGGAATGCTTTAGGCTTCTCCTGTGCTTTTGGTTAGCTTAAGCTCAGGTGATGGGGAGGAGGCTGCAGTTCTATTGACCACAGATGTGCCACAAGTTGTGCCTCTTCGTGGGGAAGTGGAGCAGAGCAAGGAACTGGAAGTAAGATGACCTAGGAGCATGGGTTGTGATGCCCCATGCTGGCAGACTGTTTCCTTGCTTTCTAGTTTGCTTTGGCAAAACCTAAGGTATGTTGAAAGAGTGCATAGAATTAGAGCGGTGGCAGAATTGCTGCCTAAGCCATCCCAGTCCAGACATCTCCTCTCATCTCAAGCATCTGCCATTGCCAGTTGCATTCAGTGGGTGGGATGACTTGGCTCCAGGGAGGTTTGAGTCTGTAGGGCATGGTACAGGGGCTGTGCATCCACTGCTGCACACAGGCTGCACAAATGCTGCCACAGCAGCATACCTGGACAAAGCCTTTTTTTATTGGGCACTACTTCATTTCTTAGGGAAGATAAAAGGGATGGAAGAGAGGGCTCTGGGCAGGACTGCCAGAGGGCCTTAGGAGGATTTGAGGCAGTCGAGGTAGGAGAATATATGCTAGCTGGAGGGAAATGATTAATTCTGACCATGGTGGGGAGGCAATCTTGTCCTACTGCTGAAAAAAGTACTTGTAGGGACTTCTTTTCACAGCACATCCTGAAGATATGGTGGTTTTGCTCCTGGCTTTATAGACCAGTAGCTGCAGCAAGTGAAAACGTTCAGAGTTTTTGAAACCACTTGAAGCCCTTTTTTTTGACAAGCATTGGAAGTGCAGCACTTTCTGTTGAACACACAGGCAGCTGCTGCCTTTATCCTGACTTGGGGGCATAGCACAGCACACTACAGTGCTTCCCAGGCCCCAAGTAGCTGTCATCACAGGGCAAGGACCAAATCTCAGGACACTTTCATGGTAGGCCAAGACTTGGGCAATGAAGTAAATTACAGACCCACACACTGAGTACAAGGAGAAAAGGTATATTGGATAGCTATGTGTTTGAGCCCAACCTTCCACTCTGGGAGCTGAATCTTTCTACTAGATAAGCATTTTATGATCCTGTGGTTAAAGAGTCTTAAAATAATGTCTATCCCCAAAGGATTCTAATTGAAGTTCATAGCCATGTTCACTTCTCTGGTTTCTGCTGTCTCCTTGGCTGACCCTGTGACCTGATTTTATCTTTTCTGTAGTGCAGTGTATGGCTTTGTGATGCCAACATGAAACCAAACCAGTCTCGAGCCCATGTACCAATCCAGAGCATTCCTCCTGATAGCTTATTTCACCTTTTTAAACCAATAAACGTCCTGAGACAGATGGGCAAATTAGGTGAGCTCCCCATTTAGTACTTGAAGTGATTCTCTTAGTTCATGGTGACAAGCTCAGATTTGCCATATGGCTGCACTTGCAGGACTTAACACTTCCATTATATGCCTGTGCTCAGCTTGTGTGGTGACCAAAGCTTTGCCACAGGAGTTGCAGTTTGAGGGTGGCTTGGTGCAAACTTGGAAAAGTCTCAAAATGTTAATTCTCATGGGATAAAGTAACCATCAAGACATTAGCATGCCTTGAAAGGAGAACAAATGAATTTCTGTTCAGCTCAGAAGATACTCTTACCAGGGGAGGCTCTCATGCTGAAGCCTCTGTTGATAAAGGGTGGGGGGAATACAAACATACTAACAAGCAGAAAGGGCACATTGTGCTGAGTGTAAAAATGGACTCTCTCGCTTTTGTTCTGCCATCACCAGCCTGTTAGCAGCACTCAGCCAGAAGAAACAGCTTCATGCTAGCACACTCACCCAAGCAAAGGCCTGAAACAGTAGGAGGAGGAGTGCACAGGCTGCACCGGAGTGGTGGGCAGCCAAAAACGCATGGAGTGGGATTTACATCCCCGGGATGCTCTGGAGCAGCACTCATCAGCCAGGCATTCACTGGGAAGAACTGCCAAGGAACTGTGCTGTTCACAGCTGTGTTCCTCGGTGTCCTTCTCTGTCCCAGCTGCCATGGGCAGGATCTCCAGGCTTTGCTTCCCAGCACAGGGGGCAGTGTTTGCCTTGGCACAGCAGCCTGTCAAGTGCCTGCTGGCAGAGTGGAGGGGCACCTGCATGCTGGAGGTTCTGCCAAGCATTTAGGTGGGACTTGAGCCTTCATTACATCCACCACCTTCATCAGGGGCCTCCAGCAGGTTTGGGGCTGCAGACCAATCTCTACACTAACAAACACTGCATTTCTCTACCTCTGGGCATCCTGCAGCTCTTCCTAGTGCTGCTTAGTTGTGGAAAGGGGAAGCCATTGCTCAGCTGCTCTGGCTGTGATGTGTTTTCTTACTCGGTGGGTCTGGTCTGTGTTTTCAGCCTTGAGAAAGGCACCTTTTTTGTGTATGTAGCAGGAATGGGTTCAAATGTCTGTGACCTTTAATGTGAGCACCAAAATACAGGAAGCTAGCAGGGCCACATGTGCCTTCTCATTCTTTTAAATGTGAGTCCTTGGCAACTAGGGCTTTTCCCTGTGTTTGCAAGCTGCCAGCCTTCATTGCAGGGTCCAGGAATCTTAAAACTGACCAAAATCAGCCCCTTCCTCCCCAGATTGAACTTGGGAGATTCAGAGAGTTCTCAGCTGGTTTCCTGCATACCCTAGCTCAAAATCCCAAACAGCCTGAAACCGCTCAGGTTGCAGTAAAACAAGAGGGGGTTGAAGTTCTCCAGTGACACCACCTCGACTCCAGGGAGGTTTTATTGAGGTGCTCCAGTGAGCTGCTGCTGTTTCCCCTTCCTCTCCTCCCCCTCACCACTGCTGCACTGCCCCACAGCCACTCCAACAGCAGTAGGCCCAGCTTGGGATGTGTTGGGAGCCAGTGATTCATATCACCTCTCAGCTGCTCTATTTGTTTTCCACCACCCTTTGGCAGGTCAGCTCATCAGGCACCGTGTGCTCATGTGCCTCCTACCTTGTAGCAGCTGCAGGCCGGCAGCTCACAGTCAGTGTGTGGGTGTACCCTGAGTTCAAAGGTCTTTCTAAATTGCTGCAGGTTAGTTTTGCGTGGCAAAGGAAGCAAAGTATGCTTCAGGGAGGCCCTCAGGTAAATCAGACAGCTATGTGCAGCAGAATTATACTGGTTTGTGATGATACCACTGTAAAATCTCATTCTTGTATTTACTTTCTTGCCATTTTGTTTTAATCTGGACAGTTGAAATCTCCCTTGCCAAGTGCCTGCTTTCTTTCCATGCTCTCTGAGCTCCCTGTCCTTCGGGGATTACGCTTTTCTTCTGTGCAAAAGCTGTAACAGCGTTCATTATCTCAGGCAGGATGGTCGGGCTTATTTTGGTGATGCAACGTGTGCTGGGAGCAGGGGGACTGGTGCTGCAAGGGGAGTCCTTGTCTTCTGCATGCTGTTGCTTTTCCTGGGAGGGTTCTGTCCCTGCTTTCTCAGACCTTTCTGTGTTTCAAATGCGTTTCTGAACCTACTGGGACCATAATGAGGTTAAACTGCCGAGGTGACTGGGCACGATTCACCCATGCAAATACCTGAAGCCCTCTCGCAGTGTGATGTGTCTTCCCAGGCAATGTTTATCTCCTGTCGTGTACTGAATGTGAGCGACTGGCAAGCCAATACAGGTCTGCAGAAGATTACCTGAATGCTGAAAAAACCCCTTTGATTTCAAAATCATTCCTTGCATTTTTGGGGGGATTATCATAACCTCTTCTCCTACCCCCCTTCCCCCCCCAAATATTGTCAGGGTGGGGAGTTTCTTTTAATACACGGTTCTCCAACTTCCTCCTTTCTTTCCCACCTCATGGGCTCTGGCAGTTGTAACGGGCAGAAATCATGACAGTGTGTTTTTCCACAAATAAATGATATCATAAATGAAGATACGGGGTTGCATTGTCCTCCAGCATTAACAGGCTACTTGTGCTGGAGGCCTCCTGCCTGCACTGGAAGGTTAAAGAGAAGACAGGTTAGTGTGGGGGAGATTTAACTCCTACTTAAATACTTGGGATATAATGGTAAAGGCGAGAAAGGAGCAAGCAGGGGGAAGTAAGGATACATCTGCGTGCGTGGTGCCTGTGCGTTGGAGGTACATTTTCTCATCCTTTTTTGAGTTCACTTCAAATTCACTCTGCTGCAAATCATCCGGGGCTGAGGCTCCAATTTCTCTCATTCCCACAAGAAATGAGCCACCGCATCCACCTTTCTCGGTGCCGAAGCCTCCCTCCCGCTCGCAACCTTTGTTTTTGTCGGGAGGAGCGGGCAGACGCTCGGCGTGCGCTTCTTGGCGTGCTAATTCTCTTGTGTCAGAATAAAGCTCTCGGGGGTTTGGTTCTGAGGAGGCATGCGGCCGTTTGCCAGGTAAAATACCAACCCAAAACGTAAGGGTTAAAACTGAGAAGAAGCTATAGTGTCTCCCCAGCTCGGGGGGAGAGAGGGGAGAGGGGGGAGATTCCCCCCCCGCCAGGCAGGATGCTAAAGCGGTGAAATAAATAGGGCATCTGTGGAGGAGGGGTTTCGTCTCCCATGCCTGCCGTGGTCGCCCAGCCGGTCCCCCTCGCAGCTTGGGATTTGCATGCCGAGGGATGGTTTTTTCTTGCGAACCGTAAGTGCCGTGTCGGTGAGCGGCTGCGGGTTTGCAGGGGCTGGGTTTCGTGCGGCAGAAAGGCCGGCGGGGGGGAGGGAGCCCGTGCGCTGCCCGCGGTTCGCCATGGGCAAGGGCGTGAGGGGGAGACGCGGCGTGCTGCGACGAGGAGGAGGAGGAGGAGGAGGAAGAGCGGCCTCTCGCTTAACATCAGCCGCGGTCGGGGGCTTGGCACCCCAGACGTGCGGGGGAGAGGAGCGAGAGCAGCCCTTGCGACTGGCAGATGGGGTCCGGCCGCTGCTCGCCGCGCTGGCACAGTCCCCAAACGCGGGGGCTTCCCAGGGCTGGGCGTTGCGCAGAGAAACCTCCTTGTCTTTTATGCCAAAGGCCTAAAATTTGCCGTTGACATCGCTTCTCTGAAGCCAGTCTTTTGTCCCTCACACGGTTAAGCTCTCTTCAGTAACTGCCTGAACAAAGGTTCCCTGCCTTGTGCATCTCATTTGCCTTACCGGGTTGTAAACAATGCTGTCAGCTGGCAGGGGCAGATCAGCTCCTCTCCCCTTGAAATTTAGCTAGTGTGTTTCTTCTGATGGCATTTGTGCTTGTGAGGCAGAGTCTGGAATATATGTCAGGGTGCTTTTTCATTCCTTCAGACGCTAACGTTTAAATGCCGTTTGTGACCTTGTTTGAGTTCCCCTGTACCTTCTCCTGCAGCACTTCTGACAGCTAATGGAATGCAATTGGCAGGCATTTGCAATTCTCTCTGTTTGTGTGAATACATTTCAGTCAACCTGGAAGTGCCTTCTACTGCTAGATACCTTTAGGAGTAGTTACTACCAAATATTCTGTGTGTTTGTGGGGCTGTGCAGTGGTTCAGCCTGAGACTGCTTAATACATTTCTCTTGTAACCCAATGCTGGCAGCTTCATCGAGGATATTAAGACCCAAATCCAATCTCGAGTCAGGTCAGTTAGTCCTTCTGTTCACTCTTTTGCAGCCAGCTTATAGTTATAATCTATTAGTTTTGTCCTTTTTCTGCCACTTCTGTTTTGGTGAAAAGATTAAGGCATTTAGAAACCAGCTTTGTTTGGCTTATCCCAGCCGCTTCATGCACACGTGTGGGCTCAGAGCTGATTTGAATCTGAGTATCTTCTGTGCTGGGCCTGTTGCAAACTACAGGAGTTCATGGGTGGTTTTGTTAATTTTGTGGTGGTACCTGTTGGGTTTTTTCTTTTAAATAATTACTGGCTTTTTCTGCTTCTGAATGGCTGTTGAATGGTGTCAAGTGATTTCTCAGTGGGAAGTGAGCTGTGGATAGGTAGGCCTTTATTTGGGAAAGACTAAGTTTTGCCTGTTTAAAGAGTTGTACTTTATGGAGAAGGAATTCAATCAGCATGTGGTGGGCCTGGCAGTGTGAGGAGAGTGGTTGCACTCCATGACCTTAAAGGTCTTTTCCAACTATTATCGTTCTGTGAACAGTGATGGCAGCCACTTCCACCTTCTGGATAAGAAGAAGCTGTTTCCTCTACCTCACTTGAACCATTACTGCTGTTAATTCACTGTATGCAGGGGTTTTGTTGCTGTTAATTCACTGTGTGTTGGATGATGGCTCACCTGGATGCTGGGAGAGCTTTTGCCCCCAGGCTTTGGTGCCTTGCATAGTGCACCCTCACCCAACTCCCCACAGGTCTGTCTTTCAGGACAAAGAGGTTGCATCTGAAAAGAGTACATGAGGTTTCTTTCATGCAAAGAGCACCTAATTTGCAAGAACACTTGCAGTGTGAAAAAATGCATCTGAGAATGGTTGTTGCATATATAAGACTGGTGTTGACCTCATTAGTCCAGTTTACATTTTTCTCTGAGCTGTGTGAGAGAAATGGCAACTCCTTGTGACTTCTGTGCAAGCTGAAGATGCTCAGGAGGGTGCTCAGGAGGATGCTGGTTGTACCTGTTGCTTCAGTGTAGAACGGGACCCTTTGCCTTGGGCTCTGTGTCTGCTGCCTGCAGCAAGAGCAGCCAATGTGAACATCTGGACAAGGCTGCCTTCCTGTATACCCATTCCACTCATGGCAACTTCTGATACTTTTTTAATTCTTCTCTGGCTTTTCAGCTGGAGTTTAAGATTCATAACTTAGAGCATTAAGGGTGGTTAAATGACTGATGAATCTGATACATATTCTGTGCAGAATATGTAACAAGTTGGATTGCTGAATTCCACTGGCGTGTTTGTAATGGCAATTGCTAGAAAGTAAATGCAAGCTCTCAGCACCACAGTGATGGTGTCTTTGAGACTGTGGCTTCTCGGTAACACTAGCAGATAAAGACCCATTATTTGTGGTAATATCTGTGAATTGAATGTTGGAGTGACTTCTAAATCAGAATTGTATTCTTGGGGGGGGGGGAGTGGTGCAAAAAAAACTCCAATTGGATTATAAAACTGTTGCTTTTTAAATTTCTGGAACGTGCTGTCAGTCGTAGAGACATTTATTTATAATCTGATATGTCTTGGGATTGCTTTGGGCTTCCTTGCCTGTGTTCACCTACTCGTTACTCGATGCGCAGACTGAAGAAAGATGTCTCACAGCCCGTATTTTTTTTCCTGTAATGTAACTTCAGGATGGGAAATAGGTGGATACAGACAGAAAAGGGAATACAGGGAAGCAAGGGATAGAGTGAAGGAAGTATTATGTCTCTTGGGTCTGCCTAATTACTGCTAGTCCATGATACTGTGCAGTTATCAGAGTATGGCATGTTCATTGAGTACCACTTGACAGAAGCAGAACCAGGAGGAGGAGCAGGAAGATTTACATAGCAGCTGTTTGCTTGGGAGCCAGATGCCTTCTGCATAGAGGGTAGAATTAGGGAGCAAAGCTCTGAAAAGAACTTGTTAAGAAAAGCAAGAGCAGTGAAATGCTTCTGTCATGTGCTGGTTTCCAGTCTGTCAGCTGCAGCTGTGGAAGGCACCATCAATGTGAAGGGGCAGAGGCAGATGCTTTGCACTTTACACAGCTGTCAGTGGCTTTATGGGTGCAAGGCAGAAACGAGGTGGACCATAGACTTGGGCCATATCCCTCAAGCTCGCTTGCAGGACTACATCAACCAGACAAAACTAATTGTATGTTTTAGAGAGGGAGGCTTAGTGCAGGACTGTGCTCTTCTCAGCCTGCTCGTAAAACTGAATGTGCTGTACTGCTTGGTCATTTTAGGACAAAAGCTAGGGGAAAGTGCTTCCCATGCTGCTAATCCATATGAGACCCCAAATTTGCTGGCTTTACTCTGTACCTTCACAGTAACCAAACTGAACAAATCCAGCAGGATCCTTCCCACATCTCGTCCAGAAGTGCTTTACCTTACACCCGTTGCCTAGCTGACATACATATCCTCTTTGGTTACCTTAGGGTTGCTAATAAGGTCAGTTGCTGCTTACAGTGTGGTATATTCATTATAGATTAGCTGTCCTGCGTATCTTTTCTCAATGTATCATATGCTGTAACAGGCAACTGCAAAAGCCACTTGGTTACAGGCAGTTTAGACCCCTCTCCTTTGAGACTCGGGGAGGGTCATTTGGCAGCAGGCAGGTCGTTACACCAGGAAACTCTTCATTTATCCTGCAAAGAGGGGCAGGTTCTTTGCATGAAGCCAGCATCCAGGTACCCTGGCAGGGCAGCTCTGTTTTGGTGTAGTCTATCCCTACCTGCACTAGATGAGATTACATCCCCTTGCCCTGCTCCAGCTTCAGCTTGCACAATGCTGGTGTTGTGAAGGGCTTTAGGGTTCATCTCAGACCTTTCAGAAGTCCCCTGCATTTGTACAAACTTGTACAAACTGCCCTTCCAATTCCAGCTGCTGGTTTTATTTAGCTGGTATCAGCTCCCTGTCAGGATGGCTAATGAGTGGGAAATGTTTTGGCATTTTCTTGACATATACTTCAACTTTTTGCACTGCACTTGACTTCAATAATGAGGCTTCTAGTCTGGGTAGTTGCCAGACTGCTAGAGTTGCCAGTAAATAAGGGTTTAATTTGGAAATCTGTATTCTAAATCACAGCAGGCTGGCTAAGTAGTGTGTGTTTTCCTAGGACAGGAGTGGAATGATTTCACCTGGCTTTAGCATCTTCACAGTGCTGATGTTTCTAGTACTGCAGGGTAGATTGCAGTTGATAGAGAGAAATACATGGGTTTTTTTGATACAGTTCATCTGGTGTTGTGGATGTTTAAGACAGATGTGATGGAAGTCAGGATATATATAATTTTCTCCTTTAACTACCAAGGTCTAGATGACAAGCTCCAATGCCAATCTGAAGTCAGAAGAGATAAGTGTCACCCCAGTGTTGGGCTTCATAGCAATTTTTATTGGCAATTGCAATAAATGAAAGATTTGAGAGCAGTGATGAGGTAGTTTAACAGATATTCCTCAAGCATATGGGGACGAATTTGCCGACTTTACAAACATGCTGCTTGGATAGTTTGAGGGGCTGATCTGGAGTTTTGACGTGGGAATACGCTGTAAAGGACGGAAATCAGGAAAAGTTTGTCTGCAGTTGGAGAGCTGTGTTGCAAACAGATCTAAGAAAAGTAAATGGTCTTGATGGTTCACCTGCTTGTCTGGTGCATGACTCTCTCTAGCTATTCTTCTTCTTTAGGACTGTTTTTTGTTTCATGTTTACCCACCAGGAGAGCCTGGCACATCTCCACGCATTTTTGTCTGTGGTTTAGAAGAGCTTTTAATGTTGTGATGCTGTAAGTTCTACAGTAGCTGTTGTTCAGACCTTTTCCTCTCCTGTCAGCATCCATTTGCACAGGGTGAATGGCAGTGTGGTACCTTGCTAATTAGGGTGGGCTTTAGAGTGGGCATGTTGGGTGCAGAAGAAGACACTGAACATCATTCAGAGCAGGAAAATCAGACCATAGATCCCTGTCTTAGTTTAAGTGCAGCGTGTCATGGTACAAACTTCCACTTAAACAAACGTTTAAAAAGTGACTGAAGAGCTCGCTATCAGATGAATGAGGCTACAGAAACTCACTCTGCTCCTGTAGTTTCATAGAAGAATTCCCACAAGACTTTCCTGTAGCTGTAGAGCAGAAGCCTGCTGAGCCACTTTAGGTAGGTTTTGACTAAATCATGTCTCTAGTTTAGAGGCAACAGCTTGGTGTGACAGTAAGTGCACCATAAAGCCATGCCTGTCATCACCTTCTGCTAACATCATTTCCACTGATTGCAGATCCTCGTAACAAAAATGTTCTTCCTGGTTTGCTTAGGGTGAAGAAGCTGAAGGAAACATTTGCTTTTATACAACTATTGGACAAAAACATGAGTAACCTTCGCACCTGGTTGGCCCGGATTGAGTCTGAGCTTTCTAAGCCTGTTGTTTATGACATCTGTGATGACCAAGAAATCCAGAAGAGACTGGCAGAACAGCAGGTGGGAAATAGCAGCAGGCACAGTAAATGAACCAAAATGCCTGCTGATTACAACTGGTCCTGGTTTAAAATCACCTCTTTCTTTTCTTTAGCAAGACTTCTCAAGTGTGTGCTTTTCACCGCATGTTCCTGCCAAGATGCCTGACATGGAAAACTTTTATTTGCTTTGCTGTAATTTCAGTGCTGTGTTCGCTTACCCCCTCTCCCCCTTCTCCCTTCCCCTCTTCCACCCAAGGAAAACATGCAAAATACAAACAAAAGTGTTTCTGTAGTTGCTAGTTTACTGAGTGAAGTGAGTTCATAAGGGCCAGGCGGGGCACGGACAGTGGGCAAGAATCCATGAGGATAACTTGGGCTGACGAGTCGTGAGTGCCGGGATCTCCTGCAAACTGGCTGTGACAGGTTGAAGTGCTGTGGTTTGATGCATTGCCCTCACTAGCTCAAGTTCTCTTTTCCCCCCCTCCTTGCAGGCAGCAGAGCAAGCTGAACAGGGAAGAACGTTTAAGCTTTACAGGGTGGACTTTGCACAGACACACGGTTGACTGAGGTCTGATCCTGTAGGCAGGCTTCGAAGGTCCCCCCCAAGATTGGGTGTGATGGTGCTGAGGCATTAGTGTGAACCAGCCTAGCACTTGTGGGTGTTGGTTGAGTGTGTGTAGACATTTATCTGAGACAGTGCCTTTGTGGGATCTTCAGCATCTATGCTGGTTTGAAGTGCTGGAGATGGCAAGTGCTGTGTCTGCCTGGGTTTGAAGTGCCTCCCTGGGAAGGCTGAGAATGACCACATCCATCAACTGACTTTTGCGTTAAACAAGGATATTTGCCCTAAATAACTGCTGAAGAGCAACTCTGTGGAGAGGTACCTGGTAGTCCTGGTGGGCAGCAAACTAAACATGAGCCAGCAATGGCCAAGAAGGCCAGTGGCATCCTGGGATGCATCAAGAAGAGTGTGGGCAGTAGTAGGTCAAGAGAGGTTCTTCTCCCCCTCTACTCTGACCTGGTGAGGCGTCATCTGGAGTCCCATGTCCAGTTCTGGGCTCCCTCACCTCAAGAAGGACAGAGAACTTCTGGAGAGAGTCCAGTGGAGGACTACTAAGATGATGAAGGGACTGGAACATCCCTCTTATATGAGGAAAGGCTGTGAGACCTGGGGCCGTTTGGCCTGAAGAAGAGAGGACCGAGAGGAGATCTTATCAATGCTTATCAATACCTAAAGAATGGATGTCAAGAGGATGAGGCCAGTCTTTTTTTCTGTAGCACCAGGTGACAGGACAAAGGGTAACAGGCAAAAAGGCAGAAACACAGGAAGTTGCCCTGGAACATGAGGAGAAACTTTGCTGCTGAGGTGAGGGAGCCCTGGCCCAGGCTGCACAGGGAGGGTGTGGAGGCTCCTTCTCTGGAGGTTTCCAAACTTGCCTGGACATGTTCCTGTGTCCTTTGATCAAGGTGGACCTGCTTTAGCAGGTGGTTGGATTGGATGATCTCTAGAAATCCCTTCCATCCTCACCATTCTGTGATTCATTAAAACTAAGGATCAAGAAAAAAAAGCTGTCAAGCATGGAAGCTTTATGGCATCTGCCTTTAAGAACACCTGTGAGTATTCTTCCCATCCTTCCCATCTGCTCTCTCTCTGGCTGCTGTTCTCAAGCCTAAGGAAATATCTCTGGCCCAAAGCTGAGGGCTGTGTTCTCTGCTGATTAATGTGTCTCTGCATCCACTCATGTCCCAGCCATCAGAGGGAGGATCAGCTCCTCTGCCACAGGAGTGGAGATGGCTCCTGCTGACTCCACTGCGGGAGCTGGTCAAACACCAGGAGCCTTGGCAGGGTGCTCCTGATTGTTTTATCTGCATCGTTAAAGGTCATGCAAACAACCAGGAAATAGATTATTTTCCCGTCCAAACCTTTAGAGTTCTCAAAGGCTGTGATAAATTGCCAGACAGAACGTGAGGCACAAAGGAATTGTGTCCAAATCAATTTATTTTCCTTATGAGCATTCAAGCTTCAGCTCACTGGTGGTAGAGACATCATTTGCTACTCAGAGCTGCTTACTGCACTGTTGTTTGGATTCTGTTTCAAACACAGACCTCTGGGTACCTCTAGGCTCCTTGTACTGTAGCCTTTTAGCAGGCTGTGTATGAGAAGACTGTGCTGACTGGAAAGACCACAGTAAAAGAAAAAGAAAAGCCTTCATTAGAGAAACCCGGACACAACAAGTAACAAGGTCATTCCTGGATTTGTCCAAATGATTATTTCAGCAAGAGCAGAGAGATGGTGAGAAATATGCCCTGCAGGCTTCTTTTATTTGACATCCATGACTGGAAAAGCTTTACCTGTTCAGTCTTGAATTATGAGATACAAAAGCATTGTGCACTGAGATGTTTTATGGCACGTTTGTTCAATTAAAGGATGAATGTTGAAACATTAATAATATTAATGGGAAGATTTCAAAGCTGTTTCACTAATGCAGAAGTCTAGCGTATGTAGTCTTTTTAAGCTCTCTGGGCAATGTTGTGCAGAACTGAAGGGACGTTTTTTGTTTAGGCTCAGTGTATATTCCTGGCCTCTTGAGTTTGTTGTGTTTCTCTCACTGATATACAGGCAGGTCATTTGGAATAACAGGTTGGAAAACAGCAATGATTCAGGGTTGTTCCAGGCATGACCAAAAAGGATGAGGTGTGTCAGCAACATTACCATAGTGTAAGGAGAGTGAATTTGTAGTCTGTGGTCTAAATTCTCATTTTCACTAATGCAGCTGTAAATCCAGTGTGATTGAATCCGTTCTGAAAAGTCTCACCCGGTACCAGTAGCAGGCTAGAACCTGCTCTCAAGTGTAGAGCCTATGTTAAAAAGGCACTGCTGCCTCTTGCTCAGAAAACAGCTGTGAATCCTTAATAAGCTGTCAAAAAAATTGTGTTAGGTCTGCTTCAGGCAGTTTTTCATCTCTGTAAAGATTTTGGCTTCTGGATTGCTTAAAGCTGTATGTTATCTCAAATCCCACCAGCCAAAGGTTGACCTTTTGTGGCACAGCCCTTTCAGGTACCCATGTAACACCACTGCAGACTACCACTGGGTGATACTCAACTCTTTGCAGCTTGTTGACTTCTGGGAAGATCTTCACCACCTTTCCTATTTTCTACAAGCTGTGTCTGTTTGGGTTTTTTCTTGTTTGCTTTATTTTGGTTTGGTTTTCTAAGTCTGAAGCGAAACCAATTCTGCTTCATCTGTTCACTGAAATTAGTAGTACTATTTAATGGGATCTCCTGTTCACTGTTGTCAATAAAATACTCATTTGTGGTTGTTATTCTAGTGTTGTTCAAGCAAAAGTCTCTTCATTTTCTTCATGAGGAAAGCCAGAAATGGGTTGGAAAAAATGCAAATATAGTGGACATTGTCATTTCAGTAACACAGTTGGTAGCATTGTACAGAGCTACCCTTTCTGTAAGACAGATTGAGATTAGTCTTTCTTTTTCAATTCCATTGACATCCTTCGACTTTAGATAATTTACAGAATTAGAGACCAGACTAGGATGGAGATACAGGCTCTGGAGAACAAACCTGTAGTGTAGATTAGACAAAGGGTCTTTGCCAGACCCTTGAAAGTAATCTGTTTAAACGGGATCCCTACAAGAGGGACTAAGGCAAGCAGGGTAACCCCAGCCATGTGTGTGCTGTGTTTCAGCCTGAGATGGTATAGTCACTAAAGTACACAAACTGTACTAGGAGTTTTCGGTCAAGCCTTACAGTGTAGTAAGCTGACATGAGACACTGTCATCTTATACTGTCACAATTAGTGTTTACAGCAAGTGTAAGGTTTGGGTTTTGAATGCACGTTAAAACCATCCACACTGTTAGTGAGAAGATGAGGCTTCCACTGAGAAACCAAAACTGGATGACACCCTTTTTGCCTGGCAGTTGTGTCCTGTCACTTGCACAGCTCATCTTGCAGCTTTTCCTGACACATCAATTGCTCTTTCCCCATCCTCCACCTGTGTCTGAAAGCCCAGCCACATGTCTTTCCTTCTACTCAAGCTCTTCTTTTACCAATGGCAGGATCTGCAGCGGGATATAGAGCAGCACACGGCAGGGGTGGAATCCGTGTTTAACATCTGTGAAGTCCTGCTGCACGATTCAGATGCGTGTGCTAACGAGACAGAGTGTGACTCCATCCAGCAGACTAGCAGGAGTTTGGACAGACGGTGGAGAAACATTTGTGCCATGTCCATGGAAAGGAGAATGAAGTAAGTCTTTGTTTTGTTTTTTTTTTTCTTATCCATCCTAAAGAAGCTTGTGGCAGCGTGTTGGAGAACACAGAACCACAAAAAGTTCCATTTAAACATAAGAAAATACTACTGTTGAGGTGAGGGAGCTCTGGCCTAGGCTGCCCAGGGAGGGTGTGGAGGCTCCTGCTCTGGAGGTCTTCAAAACCCACCTGGACATGTTCCTGTGTGACCTGATCTGGGTGGGATCTGCTTCTGCAGGGGGCTTGGACCGGATGATCTCTAAAGGTCCCTTCCAGCCTCCACCATTCTGTGATTCTATGAAATGAATCATTAGCTTGTGATAAAACCTTTCTGATTTTTGCATTTTCCCTCTCAGAATCGAGGAAACCTGGCGCCTGTGGCAGAGGTTTTTGGAAGACTATTCTCGCTTTGAAGATTGGCTAAAAGCATCAGAAACAATAGCAGCTAAGCCTAATTCTTCAGAGGTTTTGTACACCCACGCAAAGGAGGAGCTGAAGAAATTTGAGGTCATTTTTGAAACTTGCTTCTCTTTATGCTGGGCAGTGGGCTGAATGGGCAGACTGCTTACTGTGAGGGGGAGGGAGCCCTGGCACAGGCTGCCCAGGGAGGTTGTGAAATATCCATCCTTGGAGGTCTTCAAGACCCACCTGGACATGTTCCTATGTGACCTGATCTAGGTGAACCTGCTTCTGCAGGGGGTTGGACTAGATGATCTCTAAAGGTCCCTTCCAACCTTATCATTCTACCCATTCATTGTCTATGTGAAATGCATTCTCACCAGTTTGGCAGTGATGGTACAGAGGGCATAAAGCATTTGTCCAGTGAGTGGCTCTAGGTATCAGGCAGATTTATTTGTCTCCAGATTATTTCTGTTTTTAATGTGGAAAATCAATGCTTTGAACTGACAGGATCCTGCTTATAAGGTAAAGATTTGCTTTCTATAGGCAGGAGACCTTTGTCAGGTGTTGTTTTTGTTTTCTTCCTTTTCCTAATGAGCACAGTGTGAGCAGATGACATTTGTATGGGTCTTTTCCTTTAGTTTTGCAGTTGGAAGGGTCTGTTTTTAAGGGGAGGGCATTACCATCATCTCTCAGTGGGCAGCATCACACAGCCCCAGTCCCTTGCTTTGCCTTGCAGGCATTCCAGCGGCAGGTTCACGAGCGGCTGACTCAGCTGGAGCTCATCAACAAGCAGTACAGGCGCCTGGCCCGCGAGAACCGCACCGACGCCGCCAGCAAGCTGAAGCAGATGGTCCACGAAGGCAACCAGCGCTGGGACAACCTCCAGAAACGAGTCGCTGCCATTCTGAGGAGGCTCAAGGTAATCTCATGGCAGGAGGGAGAAGAGCCAGAATGTGAGGAGCAGTCACAGGTTTCTGTAGGAAGGACAGAACACGCCATAGAGCGATTGGCTTGTGTTGGTTTGCGTCTCTAGTTGCCGGTGTAGGATGGCAACTCTGCAAAGGTCACCAAGGGCACAGCATCGTGGCACAGCGAAAAGACAGGAGCTGAAGGGAGTCATGCTATCTGCAGTGGTAAAGGCTATTACAGACCAGCCTTGACTGGGCTGTCTTCAAGTGTAACTGGGGAGGACTGAGGCATAAACATGTCTTTGGTGGATGGTTTCTTGGTCGTTGAGGGAAGCAGAAGAGTGGATGAAGATTTTGGAAGCCCTACTACTTCTGTCCTACTCTCTTCTAATCCAGTATTGCCATGGGTGGCTACATTCATGTGCTTGTGCCATTCCATAAGTAAGAGGCAGAGAGGCAAAAGGCCGCTAGTGCAGATATTATTTGGACTTACAACTCTCCTTCATGTGAATTGGGGACTTACCATCAGGGCTTGAAACATGGAGAGGTGATGGAGAGGTATGCTGCTGTCACCAGCTCCTGCTGTGCTCTCTTCCTGATGGAGGAATGTTGTCAAAGAGTGTACTTGTTGCACATCAAAACAGAGCCCTGCTTGATGAGCTAAACTGATCTCTGGGCAGATACTCTGTGCTGTGCTCTGGGGGAAACTTGTCGCTGCCTGCTTTTTAAATACAGCAGTGCTGCAAGCAACTGACAGGGAAAACTATCCCATCTGTTACATCTCTTTAAAAGTCAGAGTATGAGGCTGTGAGAGCACTGACAGGGCTTCATCTGTGCAGTCAGGAAGTGTTGTGTTTGGGATGTTACACAATCCCTTTTCTGAAGAGTAAATGCACTGAGGAGACCTGGGGCACTGCAAGCTGCCTGCCTGTCAACAGCTTCTGTGGGAGATGGCAGCAGAGAAAGCTCCTCCTGCCTTCCACCCCAAACGGTGCATTAACTGCCCTGACATGGTCATCCATGAGAGAGCTTCTCCATTGTTTTACTGCTTTTTAATGTCATCATTTTGATTACTTTAATTAGAGATGGGGCTTGCTGCCTTTGTCTGACTTTCTTCTAAATTTAGAACAAATTAGGTGTCAAACCTGAGTCCAAATAACTGTTGCACTGGTATAAGGATGTGGGAGAAGGTGCACAATGTGGAAGTGAGAATATAATTTAATAGGAGCTTGTTGGACTGCTGAAGTTTTAGTCCCTCTCACATAAGTGTAGTGTACTGGCACTTTGTTCCAGTGTCACTTCAGGAAGGGGACAGTTGTTATATGTGGCAATGCTGCCATATGTGCCCTGAAGGCCTTTAAGGTGAACAGCAGTTGAGAAAGAAAACACTGTTCTCGGAGTGTTTTTCAGTAGCTGAAGCCTGACAGTGCTGGTTCCCTTCTTCTTGTTCTTCAGCACTTCACCAACCGGAGAGATGAATTTGAGGGGACAAGGGAAAGCATCCTGGTTTGGCTCACAGAAATGGACCTTCAGCTGACAAACGTGGAGCACTTCTCGAAAAGTAACTTTGATGACAAAATGCGCCAGTTAAATGTAGGTATCCTGCTAAAGCAGTTGCTTAATACAGCCCAGCTCATCACAGACTCATTGAATTGTTTCAGCTGGAAGAGCCCTTTAAGCTCATGGAGTGCAGCCTTTGTCCCAGCCCTGTCAACCACCAGCCCATTTCCCTCAGTGCAACATCCACCAGTCTCTGAAACCACTCCAGGGACTGTGACTCCAGTACCTCCCTGGGCAGCCCTTTCCAATGCCTGAAAACCCTTGCAGCAAGGAAATTCCTCCTCAGATCCAGCCTGAACCTCCCCTGGTGCAACTTGAGGCCATTTCAATGTTCCAGCTTGTTACTAGGGCAAACAGACCGACCCCCACCTCACTGCAACTTCCTTTCAGGTAGTTGCAGAGTGAGAAGGTCTCCTCTGAGCCTCTTCTCCAGGCTAGACAGTCCTCTCTTTTCTAGACTAAACAGCCTTAGTTCCCACAGCCTTTATTGATGTACAAATAGGTGGAAAAGGCCACTTTGTTTGGAGCTGTATTCCTGCTAATAAAACAAACCTCTGGACCCTTTGAGTAAAAAGACATTTGCCAAACAAAACCAGACTATGTCAGTCACAAGTTTCACTTCAGTGAATGAGAAAAGGACAATCCTTAAGCTAGAAACGGGAGCTGCAGATGTAATTGTTTTTAATTGTATGTCCCAAACAGGGTTTCCAGCAGGAAATAACACTAAACACCAACAAGATTGATCAGCTGATCGTTTTTGGGGAGCATTTGATTCAGAAGAGTGAACCTTTGGATGCTACCCTGATTGAAGATGAATTAGAAGAACTTCATCGCTACTGTCATGAAGTGTTTGGGCGAGTTGCCCGCTTCCATCGGAGACTGTCTTCAAGAAATCCTGTAAGGAAAAACAGTTGTTTTGATGCTTTGGCTAGATTTTTGTGTTTGAACTGCAGTGCTCATTGCTAGCAGCTTGTCTTGAGTGGTTTGAGTTCAAAGGTCAGGAGCTCCTCAGCAGTTGTGCCAGCTTCACTAAACTTTTGTCACCAGTCTTGTCTCTTCACACGTCTCCTGTTGGGATTCCATCTGCAGACTCTGGAAAATAGCTCAGCAGTAAATCACAGGATTAATATTGAGATAGTAGTCGTTTGAGGGCTTCAACAGCTTCTTTGGTGGTTTTAGTATCACTTTTTTTCCCCCTTAATTTCAGTAACATACATAGAATATCTTTTTGTGGATTTATTTGTGAGGCTTCATCTATCTCCTTGCTTGTAAGAACCCTGAATGGGTAACAACAACATGCTCTTTACTTGTCACTGGGAATATTTAGATGATTCTCTAATAATATTTAGATGATGCTTTGGCTCAAAGAAGAAAGAGCATCTATTAGAAAGCCAGGTAGAAGTAATAATGTGAACATGTACATGTAGCTGTTCACTCCAGCCTGAGCATCATTGCATTGCTGACCTGTGCAGTCCATTTGGAACTGGGACCCCTCCCTGCAAACTAGAGAGAGATGTTATGGTGGTGATTAGGTGTGTTGAAAGAGGGTGAGGTGAGCATTGTTTGGCGAAAGAGGAATGATGCTTCCCTTTCATTTTAGGCACCTGGTCTTTGATTACTTCAGCTGACTGCAAAACAGTCCCCAGGAGTACTTGTGTACTTGAGTACAGGCTCAATCATTAAGGGCATTAAGCAATGTGGGTTTGTTGTAAGTCATATTAATGCCCAATGATTGTGATTTGTTTTCAGGGATTGGATGATGACAAAGAGACATCTGAAAATGAGACAGATCCAGAAGACTCCAGAGAAATCCAGAATGATCCCTGGCATAAAAAGGCCATCAGTGATGAGCCCTCTTTGACACGGTCGCTCTGCCACCTCACACCCCCTACTCCAGGCCATGAGAGATCAGGCTGTGAAACCCCTGTCAGCGTTGACTCCATCCCACTCGAGTGGGATCACACAGGTGATGTGGGAGGTTCTTCCTCTCATGAAGACGAAGAAGAAGCAACGTACTACAGTGCTCTGTCAGGTGAGAACCATTTGACAGCTCTTGGTTTTGACATGGACAACTGCAGGATGTCCCTGTGTGGGAAGGGAGAGGGAATTGAGGTGTTGGTCCCAATGTGTTGGTTGGCTTTCAAGTACTATTGATAGATGCAAACAGACTCATCTCTTAGATGTCTGGATGAAGGGAATTATATTGTCTAAACCAAGCCTATATTTTCAGAAACATGAGTTGTTTAGGAACTTTGCTGCTTAAGAGTGTTTGATGACAATAGTACCAACAGCTTACTCTGTTCTTTGTCTTTGCTAATCCCTCGTTGTTTCAGTTGTTTTTGATAGTTAGAAGATACTGAATGGTGAGGAAAAATGACATTATTCTTTTTTCAGATGTAGAAATCACTGAAAATCCTGAGGCATATCTTAAAATGACCACAAAAACTTTGAAAGCATCTTCTGGTAGGCACCTGCTAATGCATGTGTCTGAACATGGCAATCTCCCTGTGCTGCACGCTATTATTCCTCAACCTCTCTCATACGTAACGTCTGACTCCCTGCCCTGTGTGGACACCATGTCTCATCCCGTCATGGTGTTCTTCCTCTGCAGTATTCACATGTACATCACAAAGCACTCAACAACACACCATTTAGATTTTTTTTTTGCCTGGTAAATGCTGAAGTGGTTAAGGTGCATTTCATCCTGTTGATCCCAAAGGCTTTTGGAACTTTCTTGGTGTTTTTTTGCTCTGGGTAGTGTCACTCATTTATTTTTTTGGTCTGTGCATGACAGAACCTTGTGTGTCCTGTCTGGTAAATCCACAACAAACATCCTCCAAATCAGGACATGTCCATACTACTGAAGTGCATTGTAGATGTGTGATAGTAGTGTTGGGACGCAAACTTTCCAAACCCACAGTGTAGCCTTTTCCTTTTACTTTTTGGCATCCTCATAGCTGTATTCAAGCCTTTTCCAGAAGAAAACAGAATGTCCCGTAACTGCATGGCTCTCATCTCATCACCTTTGAAACACTGTTGATGTTTTGCAAATGTGCATGCTTTGCAAGGAAAGCTGCAGGACTCTCATGGGTTTTTTTTATGCCATAACTTGATGCCATTTTATTCAGAACGCTTTCTAACTTCATACAAAGCAACAGCTTCCTTCCTGGGGATTGTGCACTCTGGCATCTGGTTTTGGTTTTATTTGTTTCAGGAAAGCCTGTTTCAGAAGCTCATCCTTGGCATTCTCCAGAGAGCCCAGTCTGCAGGAAACAGCGATACAACCAGGCAGAGATGGTTGAAAATGTGTTGTCTGGTCCAGAGACAAGTACTCCCTATAAACCAGACTATGTGAGTTGGAGGCTCTGTGGGCACTGAACCTGTACTTACACCATCTGTTCGTTCCTGTGTAACTCCATCCTCTTCTCCAGCATCAAGGAAAAGGGCAGCCATGGGGGGAAATGTTCACTGTATGCAAGCTTAGGCATCATTTCTTGTGGTTCATATAACCAGTGAGAGTCTCTGTCCACTCACTAGAAAAGCTTCCTTAACACAATTTAGAACAATCGTGTTAGGCTTCTGACCAGAGTCAGTGTTTGGAGGAACTTAATTCCTCTGTTGTCATAGGACAACTCTGAGAGAACTGAACACCCTCCTCTAAGGAGAGAGTGGAAATAACCCTCCCTTGATACTGTTTGAGTGGTTGGTTCCCCAAGGCTCCCAGGCTCAGTGCACCCAGACCAGTTGTCAGCACTCTCCAGGCATAAGGTAGTACTGGTTGTCTGCCTGCTTTTGTCATCATTAATCCATTCTTAGAGCCTTAGAAGGCGATATTGCCCAGACCCAGAATCCAACAAAGAGCATCAGCAAATGTACACGTAGTGCAAAAGCAATGAACTTGGAGTGTCCAGTCGTTCTAAGTAGTGTTGCTATGGTGTGTATTTATTGAGAAGGCACAGAGAGATGGCATGAACTGTTAGCAAAGGTGCAGAAGCCCAGCATCAGATCTGCTGTGCAAGAGCACAGCAGCAGCCCAATCACCCCCAAGTAACACAAACCAGGGTCTGGTGGCTTTTTAACCTCCAGGGCTCACCACCAAAATGTCATTCCAGGTGAAGCAGCTCAGCTCTGCCAGCAGCAGCAGCAACAAGGAGAAGATGACATCTGCTGACATGAGTGATGAAGAAGCCCAAGATGACCAAGAGCTTATGAATATACCAGCTGCAGAGCAGCAGCCAGGTACGGAGCATTAGGAGTGGTTTCTGTACTGTGGAGTTTGGCCCGTGGCCTGGGGACACAAATCAGAGGCCATGGGCAGTGAGCAATTACCTCAGGCACCCCTCACTTTCTGTGTTCCTCTGCTGTCCTTAGGGATGGTTGTTCTCTCCTTGTGCTGGCCTATTAAACTGTTCTTATCTGAGCCCACAAAGCTTTATCTTTTCTTCCTGATTCTCCTCCCCATCCTGCCAAGGTGTGGGGGGGAGCGAGCAAGTGGCTGCAGGGTTTGGTTGGTGCCAGCTGGCCTTAAAGCATGACAGGAGCAAAACAAGTAAATCTGTCACCTGAATCAATGCATTTTGCTAAGATTCACTGAGCTGCCTCCTTACCTGGGACTGTCCAACCTATGTTTGCTCTTACAAGCTTTAACATTTTCTGCCAGAATTGAGATTGTTATCACTCATAACACACTTCTGTCTCTTTGCTGGTCAGAATGAACAGGAACAGTTTCACTTTTATGTGACACTGCATACTTCAGAGACTTTGAATCAGATTTCAATCCAGAGAAGCGTGTCTAAGATTGCTAGAGTTGGTTTTCTCAGGTATTGGTACTCCATATAACAAGATACTACAGCTCCCATTTACAGACATGTTTTGTCAAAGCTGGTATTGTATTTTCTTCTTCACTGTGGTACTTTCTTCCAAATAGGCCAACAAGATGGTTCTCTTAACCTTTTAGTACCTCATTCCTGGTTTTGAGTGCTTGAGATTGTAATAAGACATGTGTACTGCAATTGCTAAAGTGAATCAAGTGATAAAAAGAAGACTGCAGCTAGCTGTAGCAGCTTAGTTTGTGTCTCTTGTCTCACAAATGGACCAGGGTTGAGCCCATACATGTGACAAATAAGGAAAGCTCTGAGAAGTGCTTAGGTGTGCTTGCAGAAACAATGTTAGAGGTCACTCAGGGGTATCTCTGACTCCTTTAGCACTGAATTGGTGAAACACAAGCCCAAATCCTAACTGCTGGATCATACTTTGTCCCCCATGATGAGTTTTGATGTCTGCCAAATCTCACTGGGCTCAATGAATTTTGTCTCCTTAGATTTACTCCGTTATTCCAGGTGACTTAAAACATCTTCAGTTAATGTCATTAAAATCCTCTGTATTACTACAGAGTATTTGACCAGTAACAGGCAACTTACAGACTGCAGAATCTCAAGAGAAGATGCGTCTCGATAACCAGTGGTACATGGTAGCAATTACTTGGCCTTCATGGATTGCAGAGTAATTTACTTATGAAATTCTTGCATTTGTTCTACACACTTACTGAAGATTTGCTGTTCTGTCATTTGTAGGCATTATTGATAGATGGGAGCTCATCCAAGCTCAAGACCTCAGAAATAAACTTAGGATGAAACAGAAATTGCAGCAGTGGCAGCAGCTGAACTCAGATCTCAGTGATGTCTCTGCTTGGCTTGATCAGACTGAGAGAGAGCTGGAAGAGCTGCAGAAAGTGAAACCTCCAAGCAGCATGCAGACGTTGGAACAAAGGGTCAAGAAATTGAAAGTAAGTTATGGCAAATTTGAGAGGTGGGATTTCAAGATGCTGGTGCTCTTTGTCGTTATCTTTGTGCTCTTGAGGTCTGTTGACAGCATAAATGCCAATAACAATGTATGCATGCCCCAGAGGAGCTGCTCTCAGCTGAGAGGACTAACGAGTGTAATTGAGTAAGGTGCTTCTGTCTACAGATGCAGAGATTTGGAGGCAATATGCCTGGGTACAAAAGGCAGCCAGTCTGAAATCAAAACCTCTCCCTTTCTGTTGTCTTGCAGAGATACTTTATTCCCTCCCAAACATAACATTCAGCCCCAAGCTTCTCTTTTTAGGCCTTCTGATTTAGAAAACAAACTTAGTAAAAGTCTAAGTAATGAAGGCTTAGACTCCCCAGATGCCTAATAAGGTCAGGCCTTGTCTTGGGACGTTGAGTATTCTCTGCAGTGATATCAGCATTGGTTTTTTCCTTGTTCTGTTCCATTCCCTGCTATGTAAAGCAGAAACAGCTTGAAAATTAGCTGGGTCTCCAGGCTCTGAAGTCTAGGCTGATTTTTTTTTTAATTGAATTAATATGGGGAGCTATTGTAGCTCCAACAGGAGGACTGAGAAAGATCAGCTCTAGAGCTGGAGGGTTTTAGCACTATGGTGTATGAAAAAAAAGCTTAGCTCTAAATAGCACCTTTGTCCAATGGTTGAAGGATACATCCTTTCACAAGTTGCAGTTGCATTTTGTCACTTAACAAATGCAGATTACTCAGTGAATGGAATATTGAATGGAAGAGTTAAAAACAAGGGAAAAAATCATCAGTCTGTACCAATCTTAAGCCAAGGAACAGAACTCTAGAGAGAATGAGAGACAATAACAATGACATTTGTCAACTTGTGGGGTTCTGGTATGTTGACTTCTGTGAATCTTGGCTTCTTTAAGTTAGGACTAAGTCAGGTCTGCAAATTGAACCAGCAGATTCCCAGAGTATGTGTAAGGGATAGATCCCTCAGGCTCAGGCAACAAAATGCCTCAGGTTGAACTCTGAGAGAGCACGTGTGGCAGTGCCAAGTCCCTGTGTGCCCAACACTCTGCCAGTGGCCTCATGTGGAGTCGCATATATCCTGAGGCTACTGCTCAGTTTGGCATCACGCTTGGCATGACATTCACAAACAAGACACTTTCCAGGACAGAGAAGGGATTTCTTATGCATGTGGAGAATACACTTAAGCTTCCATGTCCTTGAGTAGTCATTAGGCCAGGGAGGATGACTCTGCACTCCACTGCAGTCCACTCCAGTCAACTGGTTTCATCAGCTGACCTGACTTGGGCACCAAGCCCTAGGAAAGGCTTAGTAATGCTTTCTGAGTGGAGACAGGTGCTTCACTTCAGGCTGCAGTTAGATATCTGGCCCCTTCAAGAGGCAGAGCTTCACTTCTTTCTGCATTTTCTTCAGAGAGGTCCAGGTGGCTGCAAATCCCCTTTTCAGACAGCTTGGCTTTCTGGGATTGTCTAAAAGAGCCAGCCCGTGCATTTCATGAGGTGTCAGCACATCCCCCTTGCCCTGGATAAGGATAAAGCCAGGCTGGCTGCAGACTGGCTTACTGGTGTTTTAGAAGTCTGTGGTGGACTGTTTGCGTTGTCTGATATTGAAAGAAACTTTATTGCTTGAAGAAGGGAGACAGGCTTCTTTGGGAGAAATATGTTTTAGACCATCAGCTTTCAACAAGTGGGATGCAGATCTTGAGAAGATATAGATTGACACTGTTAGTTACAAAGGCTGCCAAGAGAAGCAGTCTGAGCTGTGCTGATTGCAGCACTCATCTTGCAACTCTTACTTTTGTCCTGCAAGAGCCCACAACTTGAAAAAGACTGAGTACCCTTGATTCAAACTGTAAACTTCTTGAGCTATTGTTTGGCATCCATTTTTTAGAAAAACCTTCAAAACCATAGACTCTGCCTTAACAAAAAGGTTCTCAGATGGTAGTACTGGGACTTGGCAAATTCAGTGTGATTTCCCTTGCAGTTTTAAGGGAGAGGAGGAGAGCAGGCAGGAGTGCCATGTGGGGGTACCTTCACAGGTCAGAGTAGGGGGCTGTGAGAAACATTGACTAGAGAGAAGAAAAAGAGTTTCTCACAAGGAGGTGGCCCAGTGTGGGACCAGGGACCTAGAGGAGATGGGGAATATCCATAGAATCATTTCAGCTGGAAGAGACCTTTAAGCTCATCAAGTCCAGCCTTTGTCCCAGCCGTATCAACCACTGAGTGCAATATCCACCCCTCTCTGAAACCCCTCCAGGGACGGTGACTCCAGCACCTCCATCCTGCAAGATACTCAGTTTGACTGGATGACAGCCTGAGCAGTCTGCTCTAAATTTGAACTTGGCCATACTTGGAGGATGGAGTGCAGACCTCCAGTGTCCTTTCACCACCGGCACAGGCTGCCCAGAGAGGTTGTGGAGTCTCTGGTCTCTGGGGACATTCCAAACCCACCTGGACGAGTTTGTGTGTGACCTATTCTAGGTGGCCTTACTCTGGCAGAGGGTTTGAACTGGATGATATTTTGAGGTCCCTTCCCGCCCTTGAGATCCTGTGATTGTAGGTTTCTAAGGCACTAAAACCTTATAAATGAAGAGGTCATCAGATGACAATGGCCTGTGTGAATATTTGTCCAAATGTCTGAGAGCTCAGAGGATTGAAGGGCAGATGTGAATTAAGCCAGAATGCCTATGACTTAAGGAGAAGCACAAGCCCAGCCAGATTTGTTTTCTTCAAAGTGAAGGTTTTGGCTTTAAAACAAAAGCCTTAGCAGTATGTACACAGCCACCATTCCAGCAGCTTTCCACAATACCTGGGGTTCTGTAATTTGTTGTACATAAACAATATGTTCTTTTCATCATTTATACAAGTTCCTAATCCTCTTTTTCTACCAGGACATACTCAAAGCATTTGATAACTACAAGACAGTGGTGCTTTCTGTTAACCTGAGCAGCAAAGAGTTCCAGAATGCAGACAGCACAGAGTTCAAAGAGCTTCAGAACAGGCTTCGACAGGTGAACTTGCACTGGGACAAAGCGACTCACGCGTTGGACAGCTGGAGGAAAGGTTTACAACAAGCCCTCCTGCATTGCCAGGTGCATACCACGTGCCAGCTTATGAGAGAACTCCTCTTTTGGGTGCTTCTGAGGGGTAGATAAGGGGGAGAGGGCAAAGGGGTAATTGCTGCACATCAGTGGAATGGTTGCTCAGAATCCCAAGATCGTTAATTTTCTTATAAATGTGACTCTGGGTTTAAAGGGTTGCTACAACCATCTTTCAACTGGACAACAACCTTTTATTATTCAGGTAGAGGAGTGTAAGGAGGTTGCTGTAGCCTCACTGATTGTGACGTTGTTGTTGGCTCTGTCAAAACTGGGATGGTCATCTTGGTTGTGGGCAAAGCCAAGGGAAAGCACTGCAAAAGGGGTTTTTCTTTTGTGCACAAATCTTTCATTTCTCTAGGACTTCCATGATGAGAGCCAAAAACTGATCCTGTGGTTAGCAAGTGCTGATAGCCGAAGGAAGGAGGCACAAGTCACAGATCCAAATGCTGACCTCAACACAGTACTGGAATGCCAAAAGGAGCTAATGGTAAGTGTGGGCTTAACTACAGCACCTCGGCTCTTCCAGTGAGTCAGTAGCTCTCACCACTAAAAGCAGGGCAATACATTTATTTCTGAGGATGTCTGAGGCCTGTTCTTGAACCTACTGTCTTCAGGCACATGGCTGGTTTCTGAACTGGACTGAGGGGTTGCCTGTATGAGGCAAATGTGAGGCAAAACCAATGGCCTACATGCCATTTGTGCCATAATCACGCATTTTAAGTTGCTCATGAAGAGTCTTTATGCTGGAGTTACAGTTTCTAGGACTTAAGTCTTTTCTGTATGGATTAGTTACAGCTAGAACTATTCCTAAATGTTAGTTCAAGCAGGTACAACCAAACTCCTCAAGAGAACTCCATCTCCTGTGTAGCTGTAATAGCGATTCCCACATATTGCAGATCCTTAGGCAGGTTGAGTTGTTCTTTAAAGCCTTCCCAGAGTTCCTCCTTTTATGAGAACACCCTTTAAGCTGAGAGTAACTGTTGCACTGGTTTTTTTTGTTTGTTTGTTTGTTTGTTCTAAGCAACTGGAGAAAGAGCTGCTGGAGCAACAACTTAAAGCAAATTCGCTTCAGGAGCTCACTACTTACTTGCTGCTGAAGTCAGATGGTGATTACGTTGAAGCTGAGGAGAAAGTCCGTGTAATTAGAAGGAAACTGAAACAGCTTCTTGAAGAAGTTTCACATGACTTAAAAACAATACAAGGAAATCTGGTGAGTCAGAGTCTGAATACTTACTATCCATGGATCTTTCTTACTGGAAAGTAATAACATACTAAAACTAAAGGTATTTATAAAAGACTGACTTATAGCTTCAGTACTTCCACCTTCATAAGCTGAAGAAAAAGAACAGTTAGGTCTGGCTATAGGAAAAACTTCAGCACCATGATACTAGTAGAGTAATGAAAGAGATTGGTCAGACAGGTTGTGCAGTCTCCATCCTTGAGGGGTTTGAAGAGCACATAGGATAAAGTTCTGAGTTAAGGCTTTTGGTCTGGTCTCAGAGCTGACCTTGCTTTGAGCAGGAAGGTGGACTAGATGAACTTTCTGAGGTCCCCTGCAACCTGAATTCTCCAAGCAACAGGCCAGGAGTGTGTAATGAGCACACAGGAGTCTAGTTCACAGCAGTAGGTTGCTTATCCTGAGAGCTGTCAGAGATATTTTCAAGTTCATGCCTTTACATACCTGTTCCATTGTCATTTCTCTGGGTTCTGTATAGTAAAACATGTCTTTATACTGGTGAGCTGGAGCAGCTGCTGACCACTGGTAATTAACATCTGAAGAGGCAAGGGGCTGTGCACCTGCAGAGGCAAGGAGAGGGGGCTCTTTGCACTTCATCTGTCGTGAGTTTGGAATGTGCATGTTAAAGAAGAAGGTGTGCTTACCTTGTAGGATACCAGAACCTTCCTGCTAGTTCCAGATGACTTGGACTCCGGAGTCCATCATCCCATCGCAGCCAAATCCAGCCCTGCTGGGAAGAAGGCAAGTCTTTCTGATGTTTTGCTGTCAGCATATAGCATCTTTTGACATATTTAGCCTGAAAGTTCCTCAAATGTAATCATTTAACCTTTTAGATGCACTACCACTGTCTTTGTTTTGAGACATTACCTGGTAGTTTTTGAAACCTGGATACTAAAAGCTGTTTCTCTCAACAGGTGAACGTAAGGAGAACTGCAGAAGGCAGAAACAGCAGCACCACAAGGTACTATTTTAATATTTAATATAATATTTGCTTGATCTCTTGAAGGATTGTGAAAAATGGTAGAAGTGAGCTGAGTACCAGCAGAAGCCTGGGCAGCTGTTCCTCAGAGGCTGAGGTGGAGGTGATGTCATCCTACCTGTAGGCTCTCTGCCTTCCCAGCCCTGAGCTCTGCACCTTGGTGAATGGTTTGCTTTAGGTCCTTTCCAGGAGCTAAAGGTTTCCTTTCCAGCTCCTAGGCCAGTGTGCAACTTGGCTTGTCTTTACTTCTGTAGAAGTATTTTGTATGCCAAATGAGAGAATATTTTAGTTTTAAATCTTCCTTTAATTCAACCAGCATACCTGGAAAAAAAAACTTGCAGCTTAGAGCCACAAATGACAAACAGAGCATGAGGGACAAAGGGAGAACTTCAACCTCCCCAGTGCCTTAGGGCCAATTTGATGGGTAGGTCTGAGTAGTGCTGAGGCAGAGAAGAGCTGAATCAGACTGAGTGGTGCCTTGCCTTTGGGCTTCAGTGTGTATTTACAATGGTTGGTTTGTTTGCTGGGAAAAGTCAAGTTTGCATCTGAAACCAGGGTAAAACCACACATATCTAAGCTATTAGAAATAAATACTCCTTCAGGAGTGAGAACAGTAAACTCCAACCAGCTACTGCATTCCCACTGAGCAGCCTCATGCGCTTTGGAGCTCCAGTTGGAGTGTCTCATGTGCTGTGCCTTTTCCCTTCACCTCAGCAGGGGAGTGGGAATCCTAGAGAGGGAGTTAAAACACCTTGCTTAATTCAAACTCTAAAGTGCCTTTGTTTCTTCCCTTCTCCTTTGCAGAGGTGAAAGCCATCCACAAGCCATTCAAGCCATTCCTCAGTCTCCCTCCTTCTTTAACCGTGTATTACGAGCAGCTTTACCTCTCCAGTTGTTCTTCCTCCTTCTTTTACTTCTGGCTTGCATGATTCCATCTTCTGAAGAAGACTACAGCTGCACCCAGGCCAATAACTTTGCCCGTTCCTTCTATCCCATGCTGCGCTACACCAACGGGCCTCCACCAACTTAAAAAGAGGCCAAGCCCAGGAGTCTCCACCTCTACCAAAACACTGCTGCAGCTAAAGAAATGCCTCCCACTTAGAGCCCCCTTTGTGTCTGGCAGGGAACGTGTCATTTCACATCTCAGAATGTATATCTTGACAAAACTTCAGCATTTTTGTACGGGAAGCAAACTTTTTCTATAGATTTGTAAACTTTTAAGCCACACCACTTTATACTTTGATGCGATAGATGACACTATTTTGTAGGTGCAGTGTTCTTAAGCTTGCAAGGTGATTGAATACTGAGCGATTAGATGCAGAAACTCCACCACGGTAATCAATAGCACAGCAGTCTGTCTCGGGTTAGCAAGACAGACAGCAGCTAAAGAGGCACTTTGCCTAAAATGATTGCTGCACACCTCTTCACATCCACTGTATTTTTTGTTGGTACTGTAGGCACTTGGTGGAAACCAAACAAAACACACACACAAAAGCACTACGTCTTGTTGAATCTTTGTGGTTGTACCTATCTTATCTAACACCTTCAATAAAAGGATGCACCTCTGTTTTTGTTTTACACGTGGTGTTCTGGGGTTTAGGACTGCTGTGTTTGTCTTTTTATACCACCTTTGAAGTGAGGAATCATGGCATTGCATGGAAAGGGTTTGTAATACACAGATTTTGTTTTTCTAGATGAACAAATGTAGACTATCCCTGATGTATAAGAATAATGTAATTACTTTTTCTAATGAAAGATTTTTGTTGTTGTTGTTGTTTTTTTAAGCTGCTGAAGAGTGTACAGTACCTTGGCAGAGAGAATTGTGCATTTTTATAAGCTGCTTCTGTCCTAGGAATCCGGCCGCAGGGCAGTGGCTGGAGCAGCCCCGTGTACAGGCAGCAGCGCAGGTGCTTCGCGGTTGTACACTTGGAGGACTGTCATTAAAGTTTTGCCACTGTCTGCTGGGATTGTTGGTGTGTGTGGTGATGGGGGCAAGCAGCCCTGTGCTCCCCCAGCGCTGACCCTTCTGCTTCCACCCCTCAGCTTGTGTGGCTGCCACTGCAGCAGTGTCAGAAGCAGCAGGCTCACCTTAGAGCTCATCTCACGAGTCGCCGGTAGGTCCTTTCCTTTGCAGCTGACTTTCCTGAGGAGGAATCATAGAAAATAGTTGTTGTTACATGTTGTCTGAAATGCACATCCCTAATGAGCACATAACTCCTCAGACAGTTCAAGTCACTTCTTACTTTGTATAGAATCATAGAATGGTAGGGGTTGGAAGGAACCTTTAGACATCATCCATTCCAACCCTCAAATAATGCAGAGTTGAACCAACTCATGCTCATTACAAGTTAAGTGCTGAACTGGTTCCCCATTTTCTAAATCAGGAATTAACAGCAGTGCTGGAGAGGGGAAGTGCACACAGAGGAGAGTTCAGCATCAGGGGAAGGGTTTTGGTTGAACGCTGAGAATTGGTGTCAGTGTTGCAGTGAAAATCACCCAAGACTCAGCTCATTTCTATAATGTTTCCTGGTAGAAAACAGGATTTTTGATTAGCCTGTGAGAGTTCTCCCACCTTTTGTACTTGTGTCACCACTGGTGGTTGCTTCTCTTTTCCCTAGTAGTGAATGATAGGACAAAAGGAAA
>WBNH01001400.1:0-36949 GCA_013401255.1 Urocolius indicus
TCATAAGGAAGATGCTCCAAGCCAGAGAAGTGTATCTCTAGAGAAGGACTTGATATACCTGAGGGTATGAACCCTCCCAGAAGGAAAGATGAAGGAACAGATGTGCTGCAATGCAGTGGTACCCATGGCCCTCACACCAAGACCAGGAGACCTCAGCTGATGTTCACTACCCAGAGCTGATGGGCACTACCCAAAGCTTTTCCCGCCATGCTGCTGTCACTCCCTTCCATAGGCCAGCAGCCTCCTGCCACATCAAAGCTCTGCTCCAAGAGCTGCAGATGATCTCAGTCCGAACACTACGTTTGTTTGGCAGAGCAGGAGAAAACCTGCTGAGGTACAATGAAAGCATGAGACAGAGGATGAGCTGGAGGAAAAGATTCTTTTTAAAGACTATTTCTACTGACTATTTCATCTTGAGGTGTCATCATTCAGAAAAGAGCAATGTCATACTTGGCAAGCTTAATTTTGGCAGGTAGGAATGCAAATGAGAGCATTCTGTATTCTGCTTTTTCTGCACTGTGATATTAAAAACCACCAAACCCAGCCCATCCATCATTTTCAGCATCCAAAACTCGTGGCAGATGGTGCTTGCTCTGGGGCTGTAACCGAGATGCTCAGACAAGCAGAGTGCTGCTGGAGGGTGAGAGCTGGGGGAGACCCACCACCATGGCAGCAGGAAGGGGAGGGTTAGTGCAGCAGCTGCCAGTGAGCCCCAGGAGCCCCAGCGTTGCCTGCTCACCGTGACAACGTCACAGGACAGAGACAAGAAAGGGGAATTGCAGCTGGAACAATTTAACTCACAAATAATGTATGCAAACCTATTCACTTGTATATATAAGCCTCTGAGCTCCCTAGTGCTGCTGGAGCATCAGCAGCTGGTATTGAAGGACAGAACACTCAGTTTTCCCTCTGTGATTTACATCTTATCTCATCTAAATAATGATTCTTGAGGGGAAATGTGTTTGCAGCTGGCCTGTGGACAGTGCCTGTCCATGAGACACATGTGTGTGCATCCTGATACAAGAAGGCTCTTGGTCTGGTGTGTGATATGTCACTACTTGGTCCTAAATCCACTCCAGATCCATTAAATGAGATGAAATGGATTTTGGCAAGTGACAGACTGACAGCAAGCAAGCAAGGAGCAAACCACCATTTTTCACATCTCCTTTTGCTCCTCTCCAGGAGCTGAAGCTGATCATCAGTCAGAGGGTGGTCCAGGGCCAGGTGCAGGTCCTTGGATCTCCTCTATAAATCCCTCCTGCTGCCTTTCACTCCTCCCTGAAGCCAGTCTCTGAGCTAATTCCCCAGCACTCCCCTCCTCTGCTCTGCTCACCCTGCTCCCAGCCCTCAGCGACGCAGAGCAGCACAGCCCTTTCACTCACTGTGTTCACAAGCCCCAGAGCAAGCAGCTCCACTTCATTCCCAGATGGGAAGGAGATGGGGGGGGGGGGGTGTATGTGTGTGTTACAACTTCATCTCTGAGTTTTGGGTAATTTTGTTTTCCAAGCACCTCCCTTCCAGCTGGGGCCCACGTCAGGGATGGTCACTAGTGCTGTACAGACCTGTCTGGTGCCCAACAGGAGCATCTCTAGGAAGGATTTGTCCTGAAATCTGAGCTGCCTCATCCTTGAGGACATTCCTCACTCAGCATTTCTAGGACTACTTTGCAGCCTGCTTTTAAAGTTTGCCTGGCTGCTAAAGGTCAGCCTTGCTGATGTTTCCATCCTCAGTGGTGCAAAATGCTTATTTGGCACATGTGTGGATCAGGAGCAACCCCATTGTGGCAGGCAGTGAGTGGAAGCTGTACAGAGCAAGAAAGGGGCTGCTCATGGAGCTTCTTGCATCAAAAATCCCACAAAATGTGTTTTTTTCCCTTAAGGTAAAGCATATTTCTCAGAATGTCTGGGTGAGGGTGGTGCTCAGTGCTAACCACCACCCCAGTACCATCCCTCTGGCTCCCCCTATCCCTGTCCCATCTCAAGGTTGGCAGGGATGGGGGAGGCATCAGATGGGCACCATTGGGTGCAGGGGGTCAGGAACCAAATGGGAGGAACAGCAGCCATCTGGCAGTGTGCCTCAGCTCTCACCATACCCCACACTCTCTTTGACATCAGACACACGAGTCATGTCTTCCCCAGCCACATCAATTTTAGTATTCATCGATTACACTAGAAACGAGTAAATGAGAATTATAGAAGAACATCTCCTGCTGTCAGCTCTTGTTAGAGCCTGAAGATTCATTTCCTTTCTCTCTGGTTTAACTTTGCCTTCCCCAACGTCACCGACAGCCATTTCAGCACCGCACGGACACCGCGGCAGGAAGTAATTACCATGACAGATTTTAGTTTGCTGTATGAGACCTTCCACTATCGAATCTAATTACTGCTGATACTTTATGGGCTCCTCCAGCACGAGATAATTGCTGCTTTCCCTTTTCATGAGCAAGAAATAATCAGTTGTCTTTGAAGGTGAGAAATATAAACAGCAATTAAATACCATGGCTAGCCGGCCCCTCTCGTCAGCGGGCAACGCTTGTCAGAGAGCCAAGGCAGAAGGTGCTCAGGCTTCATTTATCACTTGCATTGAGCACTTTTTTTTTAATGAAAGGGAAAGAGAGGGAATAAGGAATGCTCTCAGATCATCAATAGTTTTCTCCAGTTGATTAAATGCTTATTTTAACATGGAGAAGCGGGAGCATCTCACAAGCATGGAACAGTACTTGGCATCAGCACCAAGCTCTTTGTAGGATCCTTTGCCTTAGGGCAAAGCTGCAGAGAGAGCAAAAGGCTCCAGCATCAGGGGGCACAAAAATCACCCTTGGCTCCAACTAAAAACTGTTGCTTCAGCAGTCTTTTCACAGAATCCCCAAATGGTGGGGGCTGGAAGGGCTCTGCAGAGCTCATCCAGCCCAAACCCCTACTAAAGCAGGTTCCCCTCGATCAGGGGGAACTGGAATGTGTCCAGGTAGGTTTGCAAACCTCCTGAAAAGGAGCCTCCACACCCTCCCTGGGCAGCCTGGGCCAGGGCTCCCTCACCTCAGCACCAAAGGACTTTCTCCTCCTGTTCCAGTGGAACTGTCTATGTTCCAGCCTGTGCTCATTACCCCTTGTCCTGTCACTGGCCATCACAGAGAAAAGCCCATCCCCATCCTCTCAACACCCACACTTTAGGTACTTATAAGTGTTGATGAGGTTCCCCCTCAGTCTTCTTTTCCCCTGGCTGAACAGCCCCAAGGCCTGCAGCCTTTCCTCCTCACACACGTTCCATCCCCTCAGCATCCTGATCTGGTGTTTCTAAAACTCTACTTATGTACAGGTAATTCCTAAACATCCTGCCCTCAGCACAAGGCCCTTGATCACAGCATCATCCATGGAGGTGGAGCAAATCTTTGTGGAGGGACTCAGCACACAAGGGGGAGCTCAGGCCACCTCTTGCAGTCCTGGGATGGATCTTCTCCCTGGGGCTGAAGCCTCATCCTGTAGCTATCTATGGTCCCAGTCCTGGAGGGAAGAAAACATCCCTGTGGCTTCTTTTCTGGGTTTGTTTTTCTCTCAGTTCTTTACTTGAACAAAGAGCTTGCATTTGATGAGGTTTGTACCACTTTGTTCACAAATTCACAGCAGGGAGGGATGTTTCTTTCATGAAAGGCTTCTTTGCCAGCTCCTCTCTGTGAAGAAGTCTTACTCTGCTCCCTTCCAGAAGTCACTGCCAGGCAGCAAAGAGCAACACACTCTATGGGCTGACAGAGTGAGGGTGATGAGAAGACCCTGGGGCAGAATTCCCTTTCCTGGCTTTAGCCATCTAGAAAGGAAATGTCTGCATTTGAGATGAAGAGGGTCATGATCCTTCAGCATCACAGGAGGAAGATGCCTCCAGAGCTCTGGCCCTCCTCAGTTTCCTCCATGAGATGGTGATGGAGGTGCTCAGCTCAGGTTTAGGTAAATAACCTTTACCTATCACAACCAGGGCAGGTGAATCCCGCCACAAGCTCCTGAATCAAGGAGGGAGAAAGGTGCTTTTATGATGGCAGTGGACTGGGGTTATGAATAGCCACCCTACTCCTGCTGCATATTTACTCTGCAATGTAATACCCACATGCTCAGATGCCTCATTTATTAACAGGGAATCAGCCACCTTCATCTTGCGAAACACTGAGAGGAATTAGTCATATATATTAACCTCTCATTCGAAAAGCAACGGTAGAAGGCATCAGGAACAGTGAGTTGGAGTGAATTACTGATATATCTATTAGCATGTTAACAAGTATTTAAAACACAGAGCTGGCATATCTGACTGCCAGAAAGGTTGCTAATAGTGAATAATGAAACAGCCTCAGCAACTTAATTAGACAAAAGAAATTATTACTGGTATTCTTAATTTGTTTTTCCCCTCTCATGACATTGCCAGTTCCACAAACACTGTAGACAGATGACTTTTGCCTTTCATCTATTATGGCAAGACATCATCATGTGAGATATGTGGCTTTGCTCTCCGTGCTGCCTGCTTTGCAAACATTAAGAAGGATGGAATTTGATCAAGGAAGGAAATTCAGCTCTTTACTCAGCAACAAGGGGGAGAGAATCACAGAATGGAGGTGGTTGGAAGGGATCTTTACAGATCATCCTGTCCAAATCCCCTTCTAAAGCAGGTTCCTCTCAATCAGGTCACACAGGAATGTGTCCAGGTAGGTTTTGAAGACCTCCAGAGAAGAAGCCTCCACACCCTCCCTGGGCAGCCTGGGCCAGGGCTCCCTCACCTCAACTGTCAGTTTTTCCTCATGTTTAAATGGACCTTTTGTGTTCCAGCTTTTTTTCCATTACACCTTGTCCTGTCACTAGACACAACAGAAAGAAGTGATACCCCAACCTCCTGACACCCACCATTTCGATATTTCTAAATACGAGTTCCCCCTGCAGTCTCCTCTTCTCCAGACTGAACAGCCCCAGGTCCCACAGCCCTTCCTCATCAGGAAGATGCTCCAGTCCCCTGATCATCTTGGTAGCCCTGCACTGGCCTCTCTCCAGCAGTTCCCTGTCCCTCTGCAGCTGGGGAGCCCAGAACTGGACACAGGACTCTAGATGGCACCTTAGTTTAGAATCTGGCCAAGACTTTTGAGGTTCATCTGCTGTTAACATACACACACACACAGACAGAGTAATAATCCACTGTTTTCTTGTTGCTGTGATGATCCACTTACCAGACAACAGCATGAGGAGCCAGCACTGTTGAATAGGATGAAGACCTTCAGACTTAGCTGCTTGGGCAATTTAACACTGGGGCTGCTGGCTCTGAGCCTGTGGAGCAAAATGGGCAGTAAGGAGGACTCACTCGTTTGGTGTAGTCCATGGCTTTCAGGATGGAGAGGTTCAGAGTCTCCAGTGAGGCCAGGACATCTTCATAGTCACCCATATGGTCAGCAAAATAGTCTGGGAAAAGCAAGAGGGACACGATGAGAACTGTTGATGTCACTTCACTCCTCAAGGCTACATAACACAACAAGGTCTACTTGGTGGAAAGAAAAACCTGAGAAGATGGTTTCAGGTGTGTTTTTATATTCTATATCCTCAGCCAAAGCCACAACTTGTCCTTCAGGGATGGGAAGTGGTGCCATTCCCATGAACTTTGAGAGATATAAGGCATAGAAGCTCCCAGTTAAAATAACTGGGCTGGGCCCAAAAGCTCATGTTCTCCACAGAGAGAGAGACCATGCTTTCTGTGCCCCTCTCACTCCTCCTGCAGAAGGGTTGATTCACATCAGGCTAGATCCTGGCTCCAGCAGCAGCCGGGTACAACCACAGTCACTCTTCACTGAAACAAGATACACCCAAACCTGGTGTTTCCCTCACAGCTGATGGCTCCATGACACAGCCCCAGGGCAGCTTCATGCATGAGCGAAAGAGTCTTGAAATTCTCCATTTACAGTGAAAGCTCTGCAGAGAAGGATCTGGGAGTGCTGGGTGATAATAAACTCAACATGAGCCAGCAATGTGCCCTCATGGGCAAGAAGGCCAATGGTATTCTAGGGGGCATGAAGAAGAGTGTGGGCAGCAGGTCAAGACAGGTTCTTCTCCTCTACTCTGCCCTAGTGAGGCCTCATCTGGAGACCTGGGTCCAGTTCTGGGCTCCTCAGTTCAAGATAGTCAGGGAACTGCTGGAGAGAGGCCAGTGCAGGGCTACCACAATGCTGAGGGGATGGAACATGTGTGTGAGAAAGAAAGGCTGCGGGCCCTGGGGCTGTTCAGCCTGGAGAAGAGAAGTCTGAGCTCAGGGGAAAACCTCATCTACACTTACAAGTACCTAAAGGTTATGTGTCAGGAGGATGGAGTGACACTTTATTCTGCAGTGGCCAGGGACAGGACAAGGGGTAATAAGCACAGGCTGGAACATAGACAGTTCCACTGCAAGAGGAGGAGAAAGTCCTTTGGTGTCGAGGTGAGGGAGCCCTGGCCCAGGCTGCCCAGGGAGGGTGTGGAGGCTCCTTCTCGGGAAGTTTCAAACCCATCTGGACACGTTCCTGTGCCCCCTCAGTGAGGGGAACCTGCTTTAGCAGATCAGCTCTGCAGGGCCCTTCCCATCCTGAGGGTATAGAATAGAATCATCCATCATTCTGTGAAGTAAGAAGTAAAGCCCAGCAGCACTGCCTGGGGTGAGCTGGCAGCACAGATCCAAAGTTACCCAGCTTCTGGGTGACTGACACTGACTACAGCTAAAAGCTGCTCTCAAAACTCACCAGCACCATTCCTTAGCACCAGGACATAAAGCTTCACACTGAGGTGCCATCTCTGCAGAACACAACAAGACAAACTCCAGGAAACAATCCCACTAATTAGGCTCTCTTGGCTTAATTAGAAGTGCCTATAGCTATTTACAGCCTGAGAACATATCCAAGGCAGAAAGCGGAATGTCACAGCATGACTGACAGCAGCTGTTTGCTGTTCCACGCTCAGCCAAACGGCTTATTCTCACTGCAGCGTGTTTATCACGTTACGCTTATTTCTTCACTTGGGAAGTGAAAACTGAGCACATCCTAAATGTAAAGACCCCTGAAATGAAGAGCTGGATCCATACATTTCAGCAGCTGTAGCTGCATTTTCCAGGTATGCTAAGTGCTCTCAGCTATGATTGGGATCTACACAACCATGTTTAAGGCAGTCTAGGTGCTGGGGATTGTTGCAGTCACTGGTAGGAAAAAAACCCCAGAGCTTTATAAATGCTACCTGATGCAGATGAAGCTGTATCCAATTTCTCATACAAGCTGCAGAGCTAAAAAAAAAAATCCCTTTTAAGATGCTCTCAAGTTCTAGCAACACACAATTCATTTCAAGAGAGACAACCACAGCTTCCATTTAGCCAAAATGAGGTTTCATGTTTAAACTAATAGAAGAGTAGCAAACAAATATGAATTTGTAGACAAGGGCAGGTACTAAGCAGACAACAGATCTAGGCAGGACGATGTGCCCATCAATCCTTCCCCCAGCTTCCTACCAGAGGTGATGGGTTTATTTCCCTCCTCTCCTGGCAGTGAGATGGGATCACACTGAGTGACAGCCATGTAATTTTCTCACTTTATCAGACTGATGGGGAAAGCAGTGTGGGGTCAAGCAATGATATCACTACCCCTCTATCTCCTGGCAAAGCTGATGGTAGAAGGCTGTGGGGTTTGGGTCCTTGAATCAGCTGGCAGGGAGACCTAATGTGCTGAGAAAGAACCAATGGGAAGGACCCCATCATGGCATCAGCAAACCAAGAGGATTTTATGGAAGGCTTAGTTTCTTGGGTACCAAAACAACAAGAAATGGAGGTAACCAACTGAAAGGTTGCTGCAGGCTTGAACGCACAACATCCTGCATGGTACTGCAGGGAGAAAGGCAGAATGTGCTGGCACAGGCACCCTGGGTAGAGCCTTTGGGTACACAGTCCATGCTCAGCCAGACCCCTGAAGGCTGTAATTAGTGGCAAAGTGATAAAGGTCAGTGGTGAAGACTGGACAAGGTGGCTTTATATGTTCTGCATCATGGCATGGGAAAGGAGGAGAAGAGATAGGTGAGCCCTCTACAAGGCCACACACAAGAATTCAAAAATTCTCAAAAAACTTCAATTCTCTGTCTTGCCCCCTCCTCTCAAAAAAGCTGCTGGACAGGAAACAGTTCCCAATACCATGGAAAAACACACCCAAGAGAGCAGTAGGAGCCCTGTGCATGAGTTGCCTCCCACCAAGGCAAAACCCTTCAGAAATCTCAGCAGGAAATATTCTCATTTTGGTCAAGGTGTGGACAAAATATTCTCAGAGTTTTTATTGTCAGCCTGTAACCTCTGCAAGCCTTGGGGAGTGTGAGAGAGGTGGTGTACAGCTGAGGCAGCTGCTGGGAAACACCGAGGTTTGCCTAAGGAGAAACACGTTGCAGGTGTTGCAGAGGGATCCTGGTTTATTGAACTTCAGCGCAGAGCTGGAAGCCATGACATTGCCAGAAATGAAACTCTGGCTTGTTATTGAGCAGGAGGCAGGTACTCTGCTCAGCTCTGACCCTCTTTGTGTTGCCAGGAAATGAAGCAAAGTTTTTCCAGCTTTCATGAGGAGTAAAGGGCAAAGGAGCAGAAATGCAACCTCCAGAAATTCAACCTCCCAGCTCTGTGACCACCACAGCATTCTCAGCTTTGTATCAGACCCCCTGCAACCTTCAAAAGCACATGCACACCTCATGATTGCTTTTGCCTCAAGAGAGCGACAGCACTCACCACACAGCTCCTTGGTGTCCACGTTGCTGGATGAGGGGGAGGAAGCAGGAAAAAAAATAAGAGAGAAAGATTATTTAAATGTCAAGGACAGAAAGGTATGATTGCTGCAGGCTTAACTGACATCCACCTGCAACAACCTCCACCCCTCAGCCATACCCCAGGCTCCTGTGGGGCCAGCCTAAGGAGAAGGCAATAGTTGCTAGTACTCAGGATAGCCACACACCTCTGGACCTTCAGCATCTCTGCAGCTGGGAGAGGTTCACACACTATTTTGGATATTCTCTGAGGGGAAATAGGGACTTGGGCATTTCTTCATGAGAATGGACCTGTACCCATGGAGTACTTCGCCCACCCAGCACAGTAACTTGTCTGCCTTCCTCCCAAAGACCCCAGTGAGGCACCCAATGCAGCACAGGGATGTGCTTGTCCCCATTTGCTCAGGATAAAAATCTACAATATTTCCTTCTCTAGATGGGTCTCTCGTTGTCTCCATCCTGCCCCTGTGAAGCATCCATGGGGCTGCACACAGGTCCTGCTCAGGGCTCTCTCTGCACAACACCACACAATTAGTCCTTGATCTATGAACATTCAGTTCACATAATGACATCTCAGCAGACAACCTGCCTGGGAAATACAGATTGCTGCTCATCTCTTTGTGCCTCAGATTCCCACACAATTATGACTGCCATTCAAGCACTAGGATGATCTCTTAGTAGAATTATATTTTATCAATCCATTTATGTTCTGGAAAGCTATTTCTCTTGCTAAACTCATTCCTGCTCTGTCTGACCTGTCAACATAAGTGGATTATGGAAAGAGATGTTTTCAATACCACTTTCATTAGTGGCATCCTCTGCAGCTCTGTCCTGGACCTCAGCATCCTCCTGACCACTTGCCTGTGCCCTGACTGACAGTTCTGCTCCCAGCCCACAGCACCTGGACTATTCCCTGTCTCCCTGCCCTGAAGCTGTCACTCACTGCTGGCCCTCTCTTGGGATGAGAGACTCTTCTGAAGGGCTGATGCATGGTGGGCTAGTGTTAATTTGGGATTGCTCTTCACTCCCAAGGCCATGCTCAAACCCTGTCACTGAGGACTGACACAAAGTGTGGTGCCTTTGCAGTGAGCTGAAGTACCCCACAAAAAAACCTCACCTCTGCTGAAATGTGTTGCTGTTTTCTGCAGCAGGCTCAGATCCTGTGTGAGCAAAGCAGCCTTACTGGGCTGTGTGTGGCAGTGGGACAGGGCACAGGCTGCATTTCCCCAACTCAAACATCATTACAAAGCATTTTCTCCTTTAGCAGAGAGAATAGTTTCGGAAAGTTTTCTTTCCCTTTTGGCTCTGTCTGAGAAGATGTCAGTTTGGGGATGCTGCTGACCTCGTACTAGATCCCTCAGGCACATTAGCCAGCTGCACCACAGCCACACAGAAACAAATTCAGAATGCCAGCTGTACCTGGGTTCTCCTCAAAAGCAAAGCTCCAGGTACCAATACTGGAGTCTCCTTCACTGCTGCTTCTGAGCTGTGGGACCTGCCAGGCACCACAGACAAATACAGACACCCTGATGATATGAGATGCAGCTGACAGGAGGGTGCCACCACAGCTGACTCACTCTGTATAGAATCACAGAATCACTCCAGTTGGAAAAATCCCTGAAGCTGCTGCAGTCCCAGCCCTCCCCTCACCCTGCCCAGCCCACCACTAACCCCTGGCCCTCAGCACCTCAGCTCCATGGCTTTGGGATCCCTCCAGGGTTGGGCATTCCCCCAGCTACCTGGGCAGCCTGGCACAGGGGCTGAGACCCCTCTCAGTGAAACAATTCTGCCTCAGCTCCAACATCAACCCCTCCTGGGGAGGCTGTTTCCTCTTGTTTTCTCACTCGTTATTTGGGAACAGAGACCGAATCCCCCAGCCTCAGCCACAACCTCCTGACAGGGAGTTGCAGAGAGTGCTCATGTCTCCTCTCAGCCTCCTCTTCTTCAGGCTAAACAAGCTCAGATCTTTTCAGCCTCTCTTCATAAGACTTGTGCTCTAGATCCTTCATCAGCTTTGCTACCATTCTTTGAACCCGTCTATCTGATGTCTTTCCAAAACATAAGCCTTTCTTTCAAAGTATAAAAAAACCTCAAATAAAGGAAATCCAAGCCTTTTGGGTTTCATGTCTTTTCCTCTGTTTTCCAGCTAATAAAGCTGTAACACAGAGCAGCCCAGCCTTGCTAGGGATATGCATCCTTTGAGACTACTTTCCAAGTCAAAGATACACTTTAGAGACCCTCCAGTTGCCACCTGGGACCTAAATTCTCCAGCAGAACTAGGAGCCAAACACGAGCACTCAGCTTTCAACCCAGAGCATCTTCTGAAAGACCAGAGTTCAAGCCATAAAATAATTTGGCCACAAAGAGGAGTGTTTGCTGCTCACCACCCACCACCATTGAAATACATGGAGATAATTTGACCAGATAAACATATTGGCAATAGGGAAATAATATTCCCTGCTGGTTTACATCCAGCTATTTCAAAGAAAAGTCCTCAAAGTGTGATATTCCCCTCCTGGTACGTGGGAGCTGAAAGAGCAACAGCCGTGCTGTGAGAGCATCTCCTCAGCGGGTTAATTAAGTGAATTTACCCAGAGAGTAATTACTGCCACGTGACCCACAGGAGGAGGAGGCTGCCCAGAGTCACTGCTGTGCCTTTTACATACTCCTTTTTCCCCCCAAACCTACCCAGTCTTAAAATGCAATTTAGTGAATGCTTGAACTAACAAGAATCCCTGGGAAGTGGCCTCTTTGCCTCCTCACCTCCCTGATTGCAGACTTTCTGGTGGATGGGCTTTTATCAGAGTTGTCCCTGTATTGACTACTGCTTTGCTATTGGTTCAAAGCACTTACAAGCCTTTTTTTTCCCCTTCTTTACTTGATTTTCTTGAAATGCATTGCCATCTTGGAGACTTTCCTTCTATGCAGGGCAGCTGGGTATCCACTAGCTGAAGTGGTGCATCCCAGCAGTCAGATCTCCGGGTAGATGATGGTCCCTTATGTAACCTCTGGGTCTCAGGTCAGAAACTCCAGCTACATTGATCCAGATCAGCCCAACACTTAAAGCTAATCAACATTTTTTTTCTGGCAGGATAAAGGTGTTTCTGGAGATTTCTCACCATGATTATTTGCTTTAGTTCTTAATAAGCAAACCCAGTGCAGCACAGTACTGGAAGGGGTTACCCAGACAGAAGCCCAGGAGGTCTTAGGGCTGAGAATGGCAAAGCCACAGCTGTCCCATTCAAATGCTGGTGATGGTTCTACTACTAGGGCCCTAGAGCCCTGCAGAGGCCCAAAGAAGCTGTGAATGTACCATTCAACATCTCCCCAGCTGCCTTAATGCCATTGCTCCAGGCTTCTCTCCAAGTACAGAGAGGAGTGGAAAGATTATCTTGGAAAAGGTAACATGGAGGAGTGAGCAGAGCATGGGTTCCAGTTCAGCCAAGGAAAAAGTGCCCCAGGCTCTCCCCATGGGTGCCACAATCAAAACCATAATGTGAATCCAGGAGTCACAAACACATCCAAGTCTCATCTTCACAGTGTATTTCTCATGCAAATAGCTGCTTGGATGTGCTGCTCAAACGTCACAACACTTGATCTGCCTCAGATGAAGATAATAACACTTTTACTTGGGCAGAGGAAAGGTTTGCAGCAGCAGCCACACTGCTTAGTTGTTTTACCAGCACAGAAAATGGAGGTTTTTCTGAAATCACATTCTACTTTGATTTCCATCTCCTATTCACAGCTCTGGGTTTGCTACAAGATGTCAAATGAGCATGGAAACAAATTATCCCCCAGTGTCAGCCACCTGCAAAACTCATTTTCATTTAGGAAAGACTAAAGACCAATATGTGCAGATGGGAAGTATTATTATATCTGATGATAGGCCTTCTGGTCCCAGCAGCAACAGCGCCGTTATCTCAACACCTCACAAGTGGAACATGTACATCCAGATGCCTACTAAGGGGTCACAGATGGCCACTCTTGATCATCAGATTCTGAACTCAAAGCAACATTTTTACACAAACTCCAGAGTGAGAGAAATTATTCCAGGCAGAGCAAGAGAAATACCAAATACTGGATGACAGCCAGGAGCTGAGTAACTTTAAGAAACTAAGCATTGTGCTCTTCTGGAGAACTCTGCTAAATCCTTCCTGAGACCTTGCCAAGCATCACCCTCACCTGTCCAGTTGCTTTAAAACACCACCCCACAACCAAAACCCAACACTTTATTCACAGTGTGACGTAGAAAAGGACTTCCCAAATGTGAGCTGCCACATGCAAAGAAGTAGCACCAACCATCTGCCAAGGCTGTGCATCCAGAAGTGCATCCAGACAGCTGCAGCTTCAAATGCCATAGGCAGACAAGTATTCAGAACATATGTCACTTTTGGCTTTCATCTCTTTAGCTGTGGCAAGCTATCAGTCAGGCCTCTGGTACCCATCTGGCTCTTACTTTAAAGGATGGTCTTAATCTCCTACCAAATGTCCCATCTTCCTGCAGGAAATCAATTTAAAACGTATTTTTGTGGTGCACTTCAGCAAGAATAATTGAAAGGTCGTTGTACTGACCCAGGCACCCTTGCCCTGCACATCATTCAGTCCAGCCAATAAATGGAGTGAGCCAGCAGGTATTTTTGAGCCAATAGATATTTTTCATTCAGCTCTGCTTTTTGGTGCAGGGCAAAGTGTACCCCCTATTTAAATGCCCAGAGTGGACAGAGGGGAGCCCATTTGCATGAGCTGACACAGGGTTCACCATTCACTCCAGACAGAGGCTTCCCCCCAGATTCCTCTTCTATGAAATAGGTGCAGTTTTGCAGAGTCCCTGTGGATTGACACTTAACTGGGACATCTCCAGCTCTGGAGCAAAATGATTTTGATTAAAATACCTACAGGGAACAGTTCCCGTGGGGCTCCTGAAAGAGAGAGAAATTCTGCCTGCTCCAAAGCAAAACAACTTTATTCTTTCCTTGGCACACACTCCCTCACTGAGCACTTGGGGAGCACAATAAAGGGGGCTGAAAGCACAGCAGTGAACTGTGTTTTTCTCTGAAATGCTAGTACCAGAGAAGAAAAAATAGGGACATAGATTTGCTCAACAACAGAAAGAAGCAAAAGCAGGATTATGTATGAAGTTCTCATGTCTAGATTCTGTATTACAAAGGGCCTCATCACCTATGGTGTGTGATTTGGGATTATGACAGATTCTAGGTGCTCTGGGAGACAATCTCTTTCCTCCTACTTGCCCCTGCTATCAGCAATTTGAAGGCTGAAGTCTAATGTCCCCAGGGATGTTTTACCCACCCAAAGCCAAGGTGCAGCTCCTTCCTGCTCCTGACATAGCCTTCCTCTGGATTTAGGCAGGTGATGACTCAGGGGCACATTTTGCTGCTTTTCCACACTGCATGGCCACTGTGGCTAACGCTGCTTGGTGAGAGAGAAAGTGAGCAGCAGCAGGACTGGATGGTAAACCTGGATTCAGGGTCATGGTTAACATTTTATTAGTTGAATATTAATATTCCCATGTGGCTTTCTCTGTGGCTTCTTGCCTTGATAAGCCATCTGCAGTCTCATAAGTACAGACACGGCCCAAATCCAGTTTTCAAACAATAGGTCTACACTCACTGGAAATGTTCTTACTCAAAGCTCTGTGCTCTGCACTGTGCTTTGCTCCAGAGCACTGGGGCAGCAAACTCCTCATTACAAGTCAATAATCTGGAAAACACTGATTTTTTCAAGATAAACTGAACTGACCTTTAATACAAACAAACACAGTAAAGCTGGTGGGCTCAGGATAAAACACTCCTTTGCTCATCCTGCTTCAAAGTTGTTAGAAGCACAGAATGGTAAGGGGTGGAAGGGACATCTATAGAGATCATCTAGCCCAAGCCCCTGCTAAAGCAGGATCAAGGGGCACAGGAATGTGTCCAGGTGGGGAAATCTCCTGAGAAGGAGCCTCCACACCCTCCCTGGGCAGCCTGGGCCAGGGCTCCCTCACCTCGACACCAAAGGAGTTTCTCCTCCTGTGCCAGTGAGACTTTTTGTGGTTCAGCTTATATCCATTACCCTTGTCCTGTCCCTGGGCACCACAAAAAGAAATGCCACTGCTTTCTCCTGACACCCACCCTTTAGGTACTTACGAGTGTTTATGAGCCTTCTCCAGACTCAACAGCCCCAGGTCCCACAGCCTTTCCTCCCCACACACATATTCCATCCACTCAGCATCTTTGTGGCCCTGCACTGGCCTCTCTCCAGCAGTTCCCTGTCTCTCTGGAGATAGAGAGTCCAGAACTGGACACAAGACTCCAGATGAGGCCTCAGCAGGGCAGAGCAGAGGGGCGGCAGAACCTCTATCACCCTGCTGCCCACACTCTTCTCAGTGCTCTCCAGGATGCCATTGGCTTCTTGCCCATGATGGCACATTGCTGCTCATGTTTAATTTGTTATCAACCAAGACTCCTAGGTTCCCCTGGTTCCTTCCCTACTCAAGGACCCCTGGTGAAGCTGCTGCAGTGTTACTCAGGCAGACCAGGATAGACTCCCTTTGTCTGCAGAAACACAGAGAGAAGTCATGAGGTCCTGATTCCCTGCTAAGCACTAGCAGGCAAGGCTCTCACTGCCCAAAGCAGACCAAAAGCATCTCAGATATCCACATCTGTGGTTTCAACCTCACCAAAGATGCTCCTTTAGGTGACCTTCTGGCATAATCAGCAGAAGGTCTTTGCTCCCTTCTCCTCAAGGTGGAAACCCCTGGGCAGACCCATGAACATGGCTAGTGGTCCTCCTTGGGATGATCACACCTCAGGCAAGAGCCATATTGCCCTATGGCTACCACACAGCCCAGGCTGTAGGGTTTACAAGCAGACTTGTCACTTGGCATCCCTCCCACCATGCCAGAAGATGCTGAGTTCAGCTTGGAGCACCTTTCATACCACTGCAGTAGCATGTCTGTGTTATAGAAGCTAGTCCAGCTCTGACTACAAAGGAAAAGGGGTGGGGGAGGAAAGGATGGGTAGCACTGCATACCAACTCCTAACTGATTGGTCATGGAGCTGAATCCCACAGGTGGACAGCACGCTTTGGGAAGTAACTGGTCCAAAAAAAGCCTGGACCTGCTCCCAATGCCTGCAATAGCAGAGTGCAGATGTCCTGCCTGGCAGCAAGGGGCAGAAGGGTGGTTGCCATAGCACTTGGAGTGAGCAGTAATTAGGGATGTGACAGGAAGATGTCACTTCTTTAACCAACAATCTGTCATACAATTGCATTTTCCTTATAGCAGCAATAAACCTGGTAAAAACAATGCAAAGAGGCCGTTAAACTCACTACAGAGAATCTCCAAAGTCCTTAACCACCAAAGCTGAGGTATGGATGCAGTAACCAAAGAGATCCCTTGCCCCTCATGACCCCATCTTAGCTGCAGATCTTCTCCTAAAAGATGCATTCTCCCCAGAGCCACTTACCTCCACTACTGCTTCACACTCATCATAATCCTCAAGAAAAAGACTTTTGGTGTGGATTTTCCCAGGTTTGGAGAAGGGAAATCTCTTTCACAATGATAGCTCCTGTTTTCTCAGAGGCTCCTACAAGTGACCACCTGTAGGGAAGGCTGTGCCTAGGGGGTAGAGGACGATGAGCACAAGGCCTGGGGTTTGCTTTGGTGCTAACACCTGCAAACAGCAACATTCCTGCTTTTGCTGGTGCAGCTAATAAAACCAATACAAGCACTTTAGCAAGGTGGGGAGAATTAAACACTCTCCCCTTGCAATATGCTCTTTCTGCAGCACAACTCTCAGAGTTTCCATTTCCTTTCAGGGAATCAATATCAACCATAAAGACTGAGACCATTACGATCTAACGTGTTATTTGCTTAGTTTCTCATTTTCAAAGACTCCCACCTGCTACTATATTTCAAGGCTGCTCCAGTTCCTCACTCCCTCAGCATACTGCAGTCACATTGCTCAGGAAGCACCAGGTTCTACCTAACACCAGCTTACCCTACATAAGCCTCCACACCACCTAATATCCTACCTACAGCTGCGGGTAAGGCTCAGAAATAGCATGAAAACCCCAGCTGCCTCTCCCATGTCCTCAGAAAGTCTCAAGCTATAAACCAAATGCTTCCCTCAGTAGCTTCAAGACAGCCAAAACGACATTTTCTGTACAGTGAAGTATCTGACAGAACAAAACACCCAGTTGTAATCATCAAGGGCACCGAGAAAAGAGACTGAGTAAGGATGAAAAGGAAACAAACAGTCTGGATGCTGCTGGAAAAGATGCTCCAAGCTCTCAGTAGTTAAGAGAGAAATAAATGTCACTTCAAAAAAAAAAACACCAAGCAGGGACAATAAAGTGGCACCTGCAGAGTGGCAGACATTTGTTTGTTCATTCTCCAGCAACTGCAATATGGCATGGCAGGCTGTCAGCTGGTGCCAGACCGCCACACTCTGCCCCACAGCTCAGGAGCTACGGACTCCAGGCACTACTAATGAGCAGACCCAAGCAGGCAAGGCACTGCCCTCCCTGCCCCATTCCTTCTCTAAACTAACATAAAAAATGCAGCATAAAGGTGAGATTTTCCAGAAAGTACCGATCATGAATCCAGACCTCAAGGAGTGCAGGAGAAGCCCAAGGCAGAGATGTCCCACAGCCCCTCTCTCCCTGCCTGCCCTCCACAAAGCACAGCCCCTCGACATCCATGGCAGAGGCCTTACAGGGTCAGGGACACAACCACCTTCTGGCAACTCCAGTGTGGGCAAGAGGGTGTTGTTTTTTTTTTTCCTCTTTGTCCTACCAGGCCACTCAGGATCTGCATGTTAACACCAAAGACTGGTGAGGGTTGTTTCCACCCATAGAAGATGATTTGGGGTGATTAAGGCATGCTCCTTTTGCACCTCTTTGCACTTTGTGTTAAACACAATCAAGGCCATCTCTCAGCTTTGTCAGAAGTGGACAGAACCTCTAACTCTGCACTTACAAAAGAAAAATCTATTGAAAAGCTCATCAAAACTCTGATCCAGATGACAACATGATAAAATACCTGTTTATAGTACAACTGGTAACCTGAAAAATCTGTCAGTGCAGCACTGAGCTTAATACAACAGCTGGTATCTGAGCACAGTCATCACACCTTAAATAAAACAGACATTCAGTACAGTACTAAACATTTTAAGTCTCTGTGCATGCCAGACCTGAATCAATTGCACCTAAACCCTCAGTTGGGGCTTTTTGGGGGGAGGGGGAATGGATAACTTGATCTTAAAAACATCACTGGGCTCACAAGTATCTCAAAGAAAAGAGAAGGCAAGTTCCAGTCCCCTTATCATCTTTGTGGCCCTGTGCTGGCCTCTCTCCAGCAGTTCCCTGTCTCTCCTGAACTTCAGGAGAGCCCAGAACTGCACACAGGACTCTAGATGAGGTCTCACCAGGGCAGAGAAGAGGGAAAAGGACAACCAGTTATAAAGATGGAAAAGATTTATGGATGCCTAACAGGGACTGGAAATCACTGCCTGCATCTCGAAGCAGGACCCTACTGGACCCTGTTAGCCTAAGTTACCCAGGAAGAGCTATTTGCATCTGTTTGACTGGATGCTGTTTTCCTGCTCTGCTGGTGTCCTGCTCCTCCCTGGGCAGAAAGCCAAGGCCTGCTGTCAATTTTCCCCTCTGCAGGACAGGTTAACCACGCTGGTAACTCTCGGTCTTGGAGCAAAGCTCTACTTCAGCTGTTCTTTTCACTGAAACAAACTTCCCTCTACTTCTTGGCGCTCTTGTTTCCATCAAAAGAAATCATTTACATGTGTTTTTTATCTCTCCTCTGCTCAATGTTCAAAGCAAACCATTAAAACAAGGAAATGCCTCTTCCTTTTTTTTTGGAGGAGAAGGAAAGGGCTCTCAGGCTTTTCAAACAAACTGCCATCAGTACAATTCAGTCAGAAAGTACTTGTTTTGATGAATTAACATTTATCTTTTTTGCCTGTTTCTACTTGACATGGAAGCCTAAACTAATCTGATTTCTATTTGTAATCTTTGTAATACTGAATTGCAAAAGAGCCAGGGAAAAAACCTAATTGTTCAGAACTCAGCTGAATGATTTGCTAACTGCCAGAAGCAAATGGGAAGACACTGAGGGCATAAGTTAAAATTAAATCAGCTTCCTCCTCCTTTTAGACTGTACAGGTATCTCATCCACAGAACTGTATGTAGGAGAGGACAGAAACAGTCCTGTCTGGATACATGACACATAACTGGCAGGGAACTGGTAAAAGAAGAGTAAAGCAAGAAATCTCTGTACTCTGATGGCTGGATTTTCCCAGTATCTTTGTTTCTCTTGGATTCTCTTATCCTGCCTTTGAAGAATCATCTGGAAAACTTCTTCCCCAAATGCAGTCCCCAGGCAGATGGCTTTGCTCTGCCAAGCAAGCAGCAGCTGGACATGTTTACTGCTAGGGCGTGCTGCCCATCGCACACTTACAGAGTCATCTCTGTGTGTTTTTCCTGAGTAAGATAGGAGCTTCAATCCCAATCTACAATCCCTTTGAATGCCTCTGACTCAAACACAAGGGGCTGATTAGAATTAGATATCTTAGTCACTTTTGTGCTTTTAATGCAAAATCTTGGTATCCTTCCATTCCTCACGAAAGAAAATCTCTGATGCAGAATGGTCCCTCACAATCCAAGTAAAAAAATAAGCTGCTGAGCTCCAGTCTCAGCTGGCAAAGGCTCTGGGTGTGATACTTCTCCACTCCATTTGCACAGACAAACCTCCCACCCCCCCAATCCTCTGCAGTAAACACCAGTCAGCTGCTGCCAGCTCCAACCTGCCTTGCTTCCACAGAGGCTCCCTCCAGGGACCCTGCAGAGAGGCTGCTTGAGAAAACACCTGGGAAATATGATTAGAAGTAGAAAAAATAAAAATGTTCTCAAATCTTTATTCAAACAAGTTTCTGTGCAGTATTTCAGCTTCATATTTCTCCCCATGACCTTCCCAGTGAGTGATTTGTTTTAAAGGCCTCTTCTCTTTGGTGAGCGTGAGATGTTTTAGAAGCTCTGTCAGCACCCAGCTGGTGAGCACCAGCTTTGGCACCAAGTATTTCTTCACTACAAAAGAAATAGAGCACCTTGTAGTTGAAGTAACATGTAGGCACAGAGAAGAATAAGCTAAGACTCAAAATCTATCTTCCATGTAAACAGAATGAGCAAAATCCACCAAATGCTCATGATCTCAAGAGCCAGAAATTAAAGCCAGACATGTAATTTTTGTGCAATCATCTTGCCCCTTTCAGAAGAGACAAGAAGTGTCTCTTGAATCTGTTAATCAGCATCTCAGCTGATTATTCCAGCCATAGTTCGTTTCCCAGAGAGTTAATTGAGAACATTCAATATTCAAACATTAAGTTGATTTCAATGGGCACATCCATCTCTGCAGTGTGGGCTTCAGGTCTCAGACAAATCCAGCATGAATCCAGCAATGCACTGGATCAGATATTTAATGCAAGTAGCCAAGATTAAAAGGGAGGGGAGAAAAAAAATCAGATATAAATATCAGTCAATCATAATCACCATTGTTCCTTGCCCAAGAAGTGGAAGCACTTTCTGTTCAAACTTGAAAGGACTAGGCTGCAGAAACCTGCAAAAATGCATGGGCAGCAGAGCACTGATGGTAAACTCTCCCTGCCCATAGCTGAATATCTGACGGAGTCTTCTCACCCCAGAGAACATCAGACCTGAAGTGGGCTGTGAGAAGGCAAAGCATCTCAGAGGTGTGCCTGAGGAGACGCTGGTATTCAAAGTGGTAACAATAGACCTTTTCCACTGAGGAAAGAAACAACTGGAGCATGACAGTGGGATGCTGCGTGATCAAAGGTACTTGAGAGGTCCAGGCCTGCAGCAGGGTCATGTGCTGGATGGAGAGTGTTGAGAACCCAATGTTCACTTGTGACAATGTGAGGCTCCATTTCTGCCAGTTACCAGCTGTGGCACAAGGTGTACCTTTACCTTAAACACATCAAGCTTCCTTGAAAACTGCTCACTCAGAAATAGATTTGAGTACTTTGGCTTAGTCTCTGACCCCTCCAGAATGCCACACTGCTTTTGCACACCATCAAACCAGGAGTTTTCAGAATGAGGGTACAACACAAAAAGTTCCACTGGAACAGAGGGAGAAACTCCTTTGGTGCTGAGGTGAGGGAGCCCTGGCCCAGGCTGCCCAGGGAGGGTGTGGAGGCTCCTTCTCAGGAGGTTTCCAAACACATTCCTGTGGCCCCTGATCGAGGGGAACCTGCTTTTAGCAGGAGGTGAAAGTGCATGAGCTCTGCAGGGCCCTTCCAACCCCCACCATTCTGGGATTCTTTTAAGTTACAACTGCAGGAGACAGTTTGCTCCACTTGTATGGCTCTTAAGTGCTGACATGATCTTAACAGCTTCCCCTGCACAATTAACAGCAACGAAAGATTTGTCCCTCCTCATTTGCTTTGCTTCCATCAACCCTAAGTAAGCAATGCTCCTCCTTGGGGGAGGAGGTGGCTCTGTTTCCAATAAGAATGTTGTTCAGCACTCGATTGTCCCACCAGTCTCCCCCATCATCCCTCTGGGCTAATGCCAAAAGGAGGGCAGGAGGCAACACACTGCCAAACATGGTATGGGCAGGAGAACCTCAATCTCCACTGTGCCTTCTTTCACAACCCTCCTTACAAAAGTGATGCTCTGAAGCGGCTGTGAAGGGTTTGAGATACTGCTTCTGTTAATTACCCTACAGGCATACTCCTCTCCAGTGACAAACATTAGAAAAGGTTGAAGAGCTCATTTAGAGAGCTGGGGGGGAACAAAGCAATTAAAATAATAACTATAAGCCTAGTAAAGAGATAAACAACAAGGCAACAGAATGCTAATAGCCTGCTCCTGGCTCCTTGTGAATGGACCTGTACAGCTCATGTGAGATGTCCTGCTCCAGTGAGCAGATCTCTCCCCCAAGGACTGTCCTCTGTAGCTATGAAACATGTACAAGAAATAGAACTTTAAAAATCCCCTGTCAGGACTCAATTCATTTGGTCAACAGCCAGATCTGACCTCCCCCTGCTTTCACAAGGACTGAGAGGTGCTCCTCCCTTCTGAGGGGTTGCAGAGTTGGTGTTCAGTGCTGTCCAAGGGAGCTGAAAGATGGGAACAGTGGGTCAGAAAAAGCAAGTTTGAGAGTTGGGCAGAGAGAAACCTGCTGAGGTTCACCAAGGGCAAGTGTAGAGTCCTGCACTTGGGGAGGAACAACCCCCTGCACCAGCACAGGCTGTGGGTGACCTGCTGGAGAGCAGCTCCAGGAGAGAGACCTGGGAGTGCTGGGTGACAATAAACTAAACATGAGCAGAAACGTGCCCTCGTGGGCAAGAAGCCAACGGCAGCCTGAGGTCATCAAGAAGGGTGTGAGCAGCAGGTCGAGGGACGTTCTGCTCCCCTCTAGTCAGCCCTGGAGAGGCCTCATCTGGAGTCCAGCGTCCAGTTCTGGGCTCCCCAGCTCCAGAGGGACAGAGAACTGCTATAGAGAGGCCAGTGCAGGGACACCAAGGTGATCAGGGGACTGGAGCATCTTCCTTATGAGGAAAGGCTCCAGGCCCTGGGGCTGTTTAATCTGGAGACATCTGATGGGATGAGTTGATACTTTTTTCTGTAATGTCCAAGGACAGGAGAAGGATTAATTAGACAGAAGGTGGAACATCAAAAGCTCCACTGGAACAAGAGGAAAAACTCCTTTGGTGCTGAGGTGAGGGAGCCCTGGCCCAGGCTGCCCAGGAAGGGTGTGGAGGCTCCTTCTCAGGGGGTTTCCAAACTCACTTGGACACATTCCTGTGCAACCTGATTGAAGTGGACGTGCTTTAGCAGAGTGCTGGACTCGATGACCTCTAGAGGTCCTTTCCAACCCCCACCATTCCGTGATTCTGTGAAGTTCCATCCAGCATTGCAGCAACATTTTTAAAGGCTTTCATCTGGTCACTCACAAGTCTCAAACTTGTTTGACTTTCTATTTGTAATGACATTTTCCTTTTACAATGGATATGTGTTGCTAGAAAAAGGAAGAAAAGGTGCAGAAAATGCTGCAAATATAACAGGGTTTCCCAGGTGAACATCAGTCTGATGTTTTCTGTAATTCTCTTCTACCACCAAGCCAAATATATATACAAATGTGCGCTTACATATCATACACATAATTTGTGTGATGCCAGTAGCGGTGATATTAATAGAAACATGTAATTACCTTTCCATTAATCTTCAGGCTGCTCCCCATACAGTTTCCCTCTGAAACCTGAAACTGCAGCTGAAGTCAAGAGTGAAAAATCACCCAGCAACATCCTGCTTTTGCCCCCTGCTTCAGTGGGGAGGAAAAACGGGGATGGGACTTAGAGCACAGTCCTTGCACCCTGCCATGGATGGAAGGCTCTCATGGAGATACTGATAATAAAACCCTAGGGTGGGTGTTGGAAGCTCACATCCACCAGACCATATCATTCACCTCCTTGAAACATTTCCCTGGCAAGTCAAGAAGAAAGAAGAAGCCTCATTAATGCCCCTGGGGTATCTCATTTCAGCTCAGCATCCTCTAAACCCCACCTTGCTGGCAATGAGGTATTTCACTCAAGGCCTGGGACACATCTGAGACAGAAGCACAATCTCCTCCAGCCACAGCACATCATGACTGACTTCCCCAGCAGCACAGGTACTCCTGCATCTGTAACCAACCTCATCTTCCCACTTCTCTGCCCAACTTTTCTCCTTTCTGCTATCTAAGTCAAGAAACCAGTACAGACATTGATTTTATTTACTCCACTAAGGCAGTTCCCTGCTCCTAAAAATACCCTGGAAAATTGAATCAACACTTTGTAATTTGTCTGGTAATTACTAATAATCAGCAGGAACATGATTTACTTCATTTTCTGCTCTAGCTTTAATGTCATTCCAGTAGCACACTTTGGTTTGCACACTAAACAAACATGATGGAGAAAAAACACAAGAGAGAAATAAAAAACAGCCTTAAAAATAAACAAACATGTCTCAAATAGCAGGTAGTTGTCAAACAGCCATTGGGATAGGTGAGAGTTAATATTGTTCCTATCTTCACCTGTAAAATGGAAAAATGTAAGCTCCACTCCTGCTTGGAGGCAGCAGCTCTCAAACTGGTGACCCTAATGCTTGGGCATGCTGCAGGCAGCATCCTTCTGCCCAGCCTCCCACAGACTCACTGATTTACTGCACTGAGGATAAAACTCAAAGCAAGATAAAGAGCACACACACAACCTGAAGGACTGTACTAGGTGCAAACTCCTCACTTCATAGCAGAAAGCATTTTTGCAGAAGGAAGCCAGGGTCTGAAATAGGTTTTCTGGAGACAGAGAGCTCTTGCAGGTAAAGAACAAGGAATATTTTCTTCCTCCAACTTGATAAGTTTGCTGTAGGTGCTTATGCTTTCCAAATTGACAAGCAAGTGCCAATTTCATGCAAGGATTTAACTTAGAAGAGTGATCAACTCGTTTTCCAGCCAAGAACAGCAGATGCTGCACTGCTCTGTGCATGTATTGGTCCCAAATGGGTATTGATGACTGAATCAAGCCAGCTTGGCAAAAGAAAAACACTGCTGAATTAGGAGAACTGTTGCCACGCTCAGGAGAGGCTCAGCAAGATCCCACTTGCCAGCAGCAGTGTTGCATGACATTTACAAATGGCACATTTTCTCTCTGTCCAGTTTAGAAAACATCCCTTACTCAGAGCAAGCTGCAGATTCTCTACACATCCCAAGCAAAAACAGACCACAATCTAACATCCCATTTCAGCAGGAATCCACACACTAACCCTTGGTTTACACATCAGCTATCTGCATCCTTTCAAAGGCCAGATGAAAGCTGACTAGCTCAGGCAATATTATAAATCATCTGAAAACAGAGGCAGGTGAGCACTCAAGTCCTTGAGTCTACAGAAAGCTCACTCAAGAATGTCACCTGGAGCTCAACCAATGGATCCACAAAGCATATTGCAGCATCTCACATCTATTGGAGATGAACCATTAGAAGGAATGGATCATTCCCAGCTCACTTCAGTAACAAGATCACTGAAGGTTCCTTTGGTTCAGTGAATAGTACACACCAAGCTGAACTCTGGCATATCTGATCTCGGGGTAGGCTTTGGGAAGTACACACATTGAAAGGACAGGATTGAGAACCCTTTATTTTGCTTTCAGAAACACCTTCAGCAGCAGACCCTGTCCCAGGCTAATGAGTTTTCCATCTGTTTCTTTGGTACCAGTGCACTCTAGAATGAGCATTGCTTTCTAGGGGGTATTTTGGGTGGGTGGCAAAGCATGCACCACTCACATGGGCAAGACTCAACCCACTTGCTGCCAGAAAGCTGCACAATGAAACAGACTATTAATTTTTTAAGCATTTACTGCAAGACTTCTCATTTGAAATGAGATTCTCTTTTCATCTACTTTTTGGATGGATTTTTTCCCTCTCTAGAGGAATAAATCACACTGGAATATGACTCAAGACTGACTATCCTTTGTTTTTCCAAACAGCCTAAGCTACTCAGGCTTTTGGAGATGGATTCCTCTTGGAAGGAGGAAACTCACCTGTGGGCTGTGTACTTTGTGCTGGTGCCCAGCACCATCACTGCCTGCTGGGGCTCCTACCACAGACAGAACACTGCTGGTGCCAGACAGTCATCATGGGGCTCAGAAACACCTCAGACCTTGCCAAGGGGACAAGCAGTCAGAGAGGGTACCAAGGGGGAGACAACAGAGGCAGGTGGAGGGGAAGGAAATATCAGCCACTAATGAGTTTGTCACCTTAATTTGATAGCTTGGCACAGCCTTCAAAAGTCTGATCCTCAGGAAGAGCAGTGAGGTGCCATGTTTAGCTTCAATTTGATGAATGTCAAACTAAAGCATGTCCAGAGCCCTCCACTGCCATCGTCTTTGCCTGCAGCCACAGTGCAAGTGGTGTGGTGCTGCCTGGGAATCCATCCTCGCACTATCCTGCCCAGGCTTTGTGCCACAGATTCCAACCACAGCAGGCTGGCCAGAATCAGAGTCAGGACAAAGCATGAGCAGCAGCAGCTGCAGGGCTCGGGCTGAACTCCACACTGCTGAACTTAGAGAATCATGGAATTGTTGCAGTTGGAAAGGCCCTTGAAGCTTTCGAGTCCCAGCCCTCCTCTCACCCTGCCCAGCCCACCACTATCCCATAGCCCTCAGCACCTCAGCTCCACAGCTTTGGGATCCCTCCAGGGCTGGGCACTCTCCCAGCTCCCTGGGCAGCCTGGCACAGGGGCTGACACCCCTCTCAGGGAAACAGTTCTGCCTCAGCTCCAATCTCAACTTCCCCTGGGGCAACCTGGGCCCATTTTCTCTCATTCTGTCACTCGTTACTTAGAAGAGGAGACTGACCCCCAGCTCATTGCAGCCTCCTGTCAGGGAGTGCTCCTGTCTCCCCTCAGCCTCCTCTTCTCCAGCCTGAATACCCCCATTGCCCCAGCCCCTCCCCAGCACCCTTGTGCTCCAGCCGCTTCCCCAGCTCTGTGCCGGCTCTGACCACACTGCAGCACCTCAGTGTCCCTCCGGTAGTGAGTGAGGGGCCCAGCACTGAACACAGCCCTGGAGCTGCAGCCTCCTCAGTGCCAAGTGGACTCATCCTGAAGAGAAGGGGCCTCATTTCTGTTCTGTGTTAGAGTCATTGCTACTGTCCAGAGGATATTTTGGGTGGGAGGTGAAGCAGGCACAATCCTAACACAGGGGATACAGAGATATCACAACGAGATGAGACCACAAATCAGTCCAGTTTGTGGTGTGCAAAATAGCTGGATACAACTACACTTACAGAGACTCACATAGTTGTGTTTTATAGCACAGCAAAGCTTTTAGATGAAGTGGAAAAACTGAAGAGACATTTAAATGCCCTCATGAGTAAAACTCAGCATCATTTCAGATGCCATAAAGATCAGGTTGCACTAAAGAAAATGTCCTGAAAAACCCACTAGGACAAGAAGAAATCATAGTAGCCATCATGAAGCACAAATTGAGGTTTTGCAAAGTTTTGCAAAGCAAGTTGCACCCCAGCAGCCTCTGAGGTGCTCAGCTCTTAGCACACTAACACTGTGACCCAAGGGCTCTGTGAAACAAGAGACTGGCAGCACAGGAAACTTACTTGGTGTTGTCAGAGTCAATGGTATGAAAGAGCTTCTCAAGTTCTTCTTCGTTGAGTGTCCCATCAGAAAAGAAGGCCTGGAATTCTTCAAGGGACAGCTTCCCATCATCTGCAGAACAACACAGCCACTGTTAGGGAATGGGCAAAGCAAGGGGTCTGGCTGTAAAACCAAGAGTTACGCTCAGATTCAACGATTCAGACCAAAATTATCTTAAAGTCCCTTTGCAGAACAGGCTTTCACCCAAGACAGAGTCACCAGGGTGGTGAGCATTAGAGCCATTGTTCCTGATTGTGGATGCACTCGCCATTGAAACTGACCGGGCTATTAACCCCGAGCACAACCAAAGCCTAAAGAGGAAAAAGCCTGCAAGCTTCCTCCTAAAAGTGGATTACATTAAAGAAGCATTTTGTGTACTGTATGTTTGAACAGTGCAGGATGCTCATTAAGGGATGTGTAATAGAGAGGCAAAGGCATTAGAGGGCTGGCATTAATGGCAGACCCAGCTGTACCTTTTGCCATCTCCATTCATCTGCATCTTCTCTGGCACAGTGCTTCTCCCAGCTCTGCACAGAAATGCAGAACAGCAGCTACCAAGCATAACCAGGCATATCTTGCTCCAGTTGTCATCTGTTTGGAGCCACAAGGACTGTATCACCTTTAATGTTGTGCCTTTACTTCTTGAGGCACCTGATGACGCACAAAATCCATCTGCCCAGCAGTACAGGCTACAGCTTGCTGGCTGCCTTGTGGCAAACCTACCAGATAGAGTCACAAGGCAGAGGGTTAATGGTGTTCTCCTGTGCACCTGGAGATGAACCTGCAAGAATTTCAGCAGTAAGCTCCAAGCTCATCCTTGAAAGTTTATTTCTATACTGGCTCTGACAAGAAGTGCCCAGGGTCACCTGGAGGTGAGCAGCCTCACCTCCAACTGTACAGAGGGGCCCTGCAGATAGCCAGTGCTTGGAGAAAAGGGCTTTTGGGCTCAATTCAGACGGAAAAACAATATCCAGGTTTGCAAACCTGGTCATACACTTTGCATATTAATTTACACATCATCCTCTGTGTTAATTTAACACTAGGCTTACTACAGCCTACTGAAATGACCAAGAAAGGAAAAATAACATCCAATCCACATACAAGGGGATGTCAGAAGGACTTCTCAGCAACTTTTGCTAGTAAGTTGACAAAAAGCCTAACTTAAATCTGGAGCTTTTCCCTGTGTACTGTGGGCAGCACGTCTTGAAAGCCACAGCAGGAAGTGAGACAGTCTAGAGACAGCTCCAATGAAGAAAGTCAGTGATAAAGCAATGAGAGAGAAAAGAAACTTTAAAGAAACCTGAAGTAAAGTTTCTTGTTCAAGTGGCTGACACTGTGCTCTGACGTACAGCAGTGTCTGGGGGGGAATAACTACCTCAGGTCATGTACTATTTAGAGTCTCTCCATTCATATCCACAGAAGATTTAGATTGGAATGCTGCCTGCTTTGGAGTAGGAGAATGTATCATTTATTATTTAATCAAATCAATTATAAACCTTGTTGCTTCTCTTTCAGGAAATGATGCTAGAGGACAAAATTAATCAGCTTCCCACATACACATCAATACTTCTTCCCCAAACTAAGTCTGCTGCTCCTAAAGCATACCTGCACTGACAAATGCTAACCCACTTTCCCTTGCCTGACACAGACACATTTAGAGCAGTGATAAATTGAGTCCAAGATACTTATTTAATTGGCAATTACGAAAGGAACACAGCAGGAGAACAAAATCTATAGTGAAAAGGGTCTCACTGCCAGAGTAGCACAATGGCTACAGAGAGTGCCCAGCTGCCTGGATTGTTTTTCTGTGTTTCTTCCTCAAAACATGACCTCTTTGCAGCAGGCAGGGTACAGAATGCCAACACACAGCTCAGAGGACAGGTCCTAGATTTGCTGGCTGTTTCTGACTGCAGATAACCAAAGCATCTACACTTCAACAAGTCCCTATTGCTCGAGGCATCCCATTGGTATCACCCAGAGATTGAACCAGCAGTGACCTTTTGCTGAAGGAAATAAAGAGACTGTGCCCGGAGCAAGAGTCCCATCTGCACTATCCACCTTCTTCATTGCACAACTGGATTAGAGGCTTCCCCCAGAGTGCTCCTTTTTATGCGGTATCCTTGCCAAGATCAAGGTTTGGTTTCTTCTGATCCTGACTGGCAATGTCCTCTGAGGACTAAGCAATTCTTCATGTGGGCTACAATCCCTGCAAACCTTTGAGTCAGTGCTTCTTCACCTCGAAATTGTCACACATTAGGCAGGCAGAATTGAATTCCCAGGAAAGTCACATGAATCAGTTTACTGGGAAACTGTAAAGTCAAGAGATTTTTTGTTTTTCAGTAGTGTATTTTAATCCAAAATTAGTTTGCTCACCTCTGAAAGGCACAAAGGTGTTTCAGGAAAAAAAAAAAACCACATTCTTTATTCTTTGCTTAGTTTATCTCTTAAAACTTGCCTTTCATTTTGCTTGATTCTATTTTTTTTAAGGTAATAAATGCCAGGCTGCATTTTTGCCGCAGCCTCTGGAATGTCAGTGTTTAAAACCTGTGCCAAAATGCTGCTCTGATTCCTGTCTTGCAGCCTCCAGAACCACAGGTATCAACCACCATGGACTGGATCACTGAAAACCAACAGCACATGTACCAAGTTCTTTTGGCATTTAACAGCCCAAAGCCTTACAGGTGAAGGATCTGGAGGAAGGAGAACAAGACCATAAGTTTCATTTCATTTTTGTTATTTGGGGGCCCCATAGAACCAGTTGCCCCTGGCAGGAATTTGAATAAAAGTACAAATTTTCCTCAAGACTTTCACCCCCCAATAAATAACCCCATAAAGTACCATTCTACTTTAAGCTGATAGTTATTTAACACAAGCTGAAATACTTGTCTGCAAACACACAAAGCAAACACCTTCCAGAGTATCAAGATAATCCTTGAGCTGCATATCTATAATTGTTAAAGAGCCTGAAAACCACAGGTTGGTGGATCCCAGCAGGCAAGGAAGTCTTTGGGGAACTTGGTCGATAAGAGGAAGCAGACCCAGCTGGGATTTGGCAGTTAAAATTAAACTGGGAGCAAATTCTGGGCAGGAAACATTGACCACAACATTACTGACACCAGGCCCATGCGCTGGCGAGGCCTGTGATAAGAGCTGATGGAGATGCTGTGCTCCAAGAGCAGCCTTATCAGCAAAGTCACAGAAAAGCAAGGTTTCTTCTGAAAGCAGAAGAGTCTGTGTTCACCAAAGGACAGATAAGACTTCCAAGAAACCTGCTTTTTTGCTGAAAGCTCCTGGGTACGAGAGATAGAAATTCTCCAAATGAAGTGGCCGTGCTGATTGCACAGCCCAATCTCATCCATGACCTGGCCCCTAGGGCTGAAGCATCCCCAGATGAGCTTCTAGGTGGCTAATTTTGATAGGGAAGATAATAGAAAATTTGAGTTTCCACACCAAACCTCACTAAAATAAAGCTTCCATCATTTGAAGATCTAAGAGAAGCCTTTGTGACTCCCATTTGGGTGAGCACACCCAAAGAAGGCAGGCAGCCTTCTTTCACCCCCTTCTCCCCCTTTAAACCCAGCACTTGTATTCAACACTTAAGCTGACAGCAAGGACAGATGCCAACTGGAAATTGCCTACATTGGCACTGATGGGCTGAGACAAAGAGATAATCAGGTCACAGATATTCTGCCATCATTTCTTCCTGAGACAGTAATCTTCATTTTACTCCAGCTTTTCAAAATAGTTCAGTCCCAGGCAAAGACCAAAGCAAATTACCAGCCAAACAGAGTTATCAAAGTTAAAACTAACCAAAGAGAGAAGGATGGAACAGAGAACATCAGAAAGCCCCAACTGGGATTCTATTATTGCTACATTTGCCATTGTGAAAGTCTGAGGAGTCTGGAAATTACTTTGACACTTTCTAACTCACACAATCATGTTGTTCTCACTCAGTCACACAGCCAGTGGTGGTGGAAATCTAAAGTCATAAATCATCCAAAGTAGAGGAAATCTGATGGCTGAGTTTTTGGAACCTCATTCAGTGACATAAATAGCTTAAAGCCTCGACAAAATAAGGTCACTGTTCTGAGCCTGAGTTTGTTACATCCATTTTCAATTACACCTGGTTAAGACTGCTCATATTTTCTAGCTATATTATGAATATATTTCATCTTGATTTTTATTACTGAGTCTAAATTGCCTTCAGGCCTGCTTACTGTGCAAGCATCAGCAGAGCTGTGGGTAAGCAAACTGGATTTTATTGTGGCCAGTGAATAAAAGTGACAACTGCTGGTTTTCCTCCTTTTTGGAAGGGGTACGTGTGCAGATACACGAGTCATTGAGAAAACAGACTGGCTTCTACCCTGGACTCACCCTCCAGTCCTGTCAGAAGTCAGCAGGAGCAGCTTGATATTCACTTACATTAAGCTGGATATAGAGTTTTCAGTCCTGGCCTGTTAGGAAAAATCAGCTCCAAGTCCACAGATCTGATCTGTTGATGGATCTCAAAGATGCAGATCAGCCACTAAATGCGAGACCTCAAAATATCCCTTTTAACAGAGTTTTTAAGCTGCCAAACTCTGTCTTGTGAGCTAGATGTTCTCCACGTCAGGCAGCAGGCCTATCCCAAGAGGGATGTCCTGGGCAGGCAGTTCATCATCCTGTTTCCTTGTGTAACACAGATACTCCCAGAGGTACTGGGAACTGTGCTCCAAGAAGCAGCAGCAAAGTTCTGTTTAACAGGGGAAAGGATCATGGAGCAGACTCAGAAGGCCATTCCATCTGCCATTTTCAGAAGAACTGTGTGAGATGTTTTTTAGACAGTTTATTTCTATCTAGATGCTGTCCCTAATGAATGTCTTGATGTTCTTCAACACCTTACTCAGGGGCTCTGGGAAGGCTGCTGGAGGATCCCAAATGAGGCTTGCTGAGCTGCCACTCTCAGGTGCAGCTCATGGGCTGTGTCCCTTGCATCACCAACCACCAATGTCCCTCACATAGCATCGTGCAGCCTCTCTGTTGCCTGAAGAAGAGAGGCGTTCACTGCAGCCTCCCATCTGCTGCCAGTCACCTACAGCTCCTCTACACCCAGCTGAAAGTCATCCACACACTTTGACACCAGTGTCACTGTGCTGTTTTGGGGGCAGTTGTATTTAGGCAGAAGCAAGCCTGGTGATTCACCTCCATCCTTGGCTGATGCTGTGAAGCTGCAGGAGCTCTGCACTACAGGCACAGCCCATGTTTTGGTGGCTCCTCACTCAGATGGTGCCATTGCAACCTGAACAGAGCCTCTGCAAATGTCTTTGCTAATTAGATCCTTTTAACACAGCATTAAAAGGAAATTACTACAATTGTAGTAGTTTTCTAGTGAAAGGGATTTAAGGAGTAACTACAAAAACACTTTTTTTTTCCTGAAAGGTAACTAATGCTCAGCCCAAATGTTTTCACCAGGGTTGGTATCCCACCAAGTGATCCAGACAGATTACCTGAGAGATAGACTGATCTTTCCATCACATGAATAATCCCAGAAGGGTGGGGGTTGGAAGGGCCCTGCAGAGCTCCTCCAGCCAAGCCCCTGTTCCCCTCAATCAGAGGACACAGGACCATGTCCAGGCAGTTTTCGAAACCTCCAGAGAAGGAGCCTCTACACTCTGCCTGGGCAGCCTGGGCCAGGGCTCCCTCACCTCAGCACTAAACAAGGTTCTCCTTGTGTATAAGTGGAACTTTGTGTGGCAGCTTATGTTTATTACCTCTTGTCACTGGAGACAACAGAAAAAAGTGCTGCCCCATCCTCCTGACATACACATGTAAATACTTGTGTTTAAATAATGCTTAAAAGTGTTTAAATAATAGTTTTAAATACTAGTGTTTAAAATCTGCACCACATTCTCATCAGAAACAGCCTGGGCATCCAACATTGTCCATTAACATGCCAGAATTCTCGCCAAGCTGCTCAGCTTTTATCACCAAATCAAGCCTTTTGTCATCCTAGAATTAGAAGTAATTTTGAAACCCCTTCTAATAGCAGCTATAGATAGATATTAACTGTAGGCAGGGAGACGTGCAGGAGTGACAGAGCACATTTGCTCCCACTGCCTTTTGTGAAGACTGCTTTTCTTTTTGCCTCAGTTTCTCAGATCATCCTCACTCTGCTGTAATGAGCAGATTTAAACGGGGTGGATTTTTTCTGCACTCACCTAATACATCGGCTCTGGATGTTCTATCCCAGTAATTTAGGAATATCTTCCAAAGAAATTCCCAGTTCTTTACAAATGAAACGCTGGGAACAGACTTCTCCAGGGTGCAAGTTGCCTGGTTCAATGCAATTGCTGCTTAATAGATATTGTAACAAGAATTACTCAGACATTTACAAGAGGATTCTGACAGGTGCCAGCAGTCCACAAAGCTTTCCTCAATCCACCATTTTCTTACAGAAAACTGGAGACAACTTGTTTCAGTCTTCCTCTCATGAATTAGGTTTCTTTTCTCGTGATTTAAAAAGAAAATGAACATCAACAGCTGATTTCAGCACATTTGCTTCACATCTGTAGCAGCACAAGGAAAATCCTGAGTCGGTCCCTCCACGTGCTGCTGTTCTGGAAGAACTTTTGAAACCCCAGGTGATTTCTACATGAACACGTTGGTCTGGCTCAGGGCAGACTAGTAGGAAAAGAAACTGTACCTTGCAGTAAAAGCAACCTCCTGGCAAATAGTTCACGTTATGAGGCAATACCTGAACTCTGGGTGCCTGCCTTTGGGCTCCAGACAGAGTGGATGTATACTAAGAGTATTTAATGGTCAGTGTGGAAGCACAAGAAAGGCCTCAGGGCTCCTCTGGGCTAGATACAGTGAATACATTATAGAGAATAAACAGATTACTATATAGAGATTGAGGACACACCTTCTCCCACCTCTTCACTCAACCACAGAGATCATCTCTGTTTCCAGCTGTTGCAGCCACCAGCAAAACCAGCTCCAGACCAAGAACTGCCACTGATTGTTATTTTTCATCTTAGTTGGTCTCAGCCTGTCTCCTTTATATTGGTTGCTATTAAGTGGTTGACTCACTTTGAACAATCATAGCTTTTTAGCACCTCTGATTTATTTGCCCTTTCAAACCATTTCCCCTGCAAGTTACACAGATACAAGCTACAACGACAAAGTAGCAGATAGATTCCTGTACAGATCTTGCAGCCTTCTGACCCAAAGAACCCAATTCTCTCTCCCAAAGGCTTTGATTCTCCACATATGCAAACATTTGCCTTCTCCCTATTGTTCCTCAGCCCCATCCTTCTCTGTCATCCCAAATGTTGTCTTCCTCTTCCATTACTGTGCCTTCAGCATCCTCCCTCCTCATGCTTCCACTTTCTTTCCCACTTGAGCTCGAGTTGTGAATGCAGTAGTACAAAACTGTGATTTTTGCTTTAGAGAAGTGGGCTGAAACGTCATCCACTTTCAATCCCTACCACTTGGATCCCCAAAGTTTTGGTTTATTACCCAGGTAGCCTTGTTACACACTCCTTTCCCAGTCATCCTCCTGAAACCTTGTATTCCCAGAACTCCAACAAGCTTTCCCCTACTAAATCCCTAGTCAAAGCACACAAGCTGCTGACAGCCTCATCTGATCCAAAGGGGAAATAAGCAACAAAGACAACACAGCTTGTTGATAATATCACTCTGTGTTCCTGCAATCCCAAAGTATAAATCCTGACTTCAAAACTTCCTCCTTCCATTTAAGGCAAAATTCTCCCAAGGAGATCTTGCTGAAAGAGAACTGAACCTGCCTTAAAAGTGACAATTCTGCACAGGAAGCACCACAAACCATGACAAACAAAATAAACAGTGGGAGAAAGCCTGATATTTAGATACATATATTAGTATAGCTACAGCTTTTGTATGCAACAAATAGCTCATTTCTATGCATCAGCAAACCACAATGTTAGACATAATTCCCTGCAAGGTTCAGTGTTTCTTTGTATGCACAATAGAGGTGGCCTGGGAATCACAGAGAGCTATTTAAGTCTGCTGCTGAGCTCTGTCACCATCAAAGCAGAGGAGTGAGACTTGTTTGCAATTCCCCTCACTCACATCAAAAGCTACACATGGCTTGGGGCTGTTGCAAGGCTCTTACTCCTGCCATGCCATGGTCCTCCTCCAGAGGCATCACACTGGATCTGCTAAAAGGGCAGAAAGCAAAGACAAAAATCACAACAGCACTGTGTGTGATCTCCTCCAGAACACCTGCAACAGTGAGATGGTGCCTAAGGGAACTCATACATTCCTCCACTATATGTGAACAGAAAGCCTTGGAGAAGCTACCACAGGTAGCATATTGCAGAGTCCTTCCTCTCCAAGGTGGCTGAGGACAGACCACATACACACACTAGTGCCTGACCTATGTACACTTGTAGGGACAAGTGAAAACATCATTTCTGGATCTTACCAGGTCACTTCATTTCCAGCTCCAGGAAGGCAGCCTAAAGCTCCCTTTTACTGAAAAGCAGACCCTGCAGTTACAGCTCCCTCCTGCACCCAGCCAGAATAGGAGAGTGTGTCCACTGCTCTCAGGCATTTGCTGGAAGAGCCAGAGCATGTGCATGGCAGCTGCAGTACCAGGGCAGATCTGGGATATACTCTGGATATCAGGACCTTCTCAAAGTCAAGGAAGCCCATAGTTTCATGCCTCAAGCCTAGCAGCAAACCCAGATGATGGGGCTCAGTGTTTAGCCTCCATGGAAAGCAGCAGCAGGCGTTTGCTTTGCCAAAGACAAGGGTGAACAGGAAAGAAAGAGAGGAGGAAGAGAATTTGAAACAGAGGTTCTTCAGCTGAAGTCAAGTCACATAAGGAAACATCATTGCTTACTGACAGTGACTTCTTACAACACATCACAGTCTGTACAGGGCCCTCTCACTCCCAAAAGAGCAGCAAAAACAGGCAGCCCTCTGATGAGGGAAGAGACCATGTTTACCATATCTGCAGCAGACTGTAGCAGAGCTCAGTCTATGGGTTTGCAGTCCTGCAGCAACCTTACTGAGTAGGTACACTGGAAGAGCCAGAAGGGAAAACATTGGCATCATACTGACCACCCCTGACAAATCAACATCCCTGCTTCTGGTTGAGGACAAGTCAGAAAACAGATTTAGAAAGGCAACGTATGGAATTTTGCACCATTCCCCAGCTAGGAGCACGTGAGGGAAATAACAGCTCCAGGCAGACTGCCAGCATCAATGTTTTCAAACTTGATCATTAAACTGTGACAGCAACAGCATCCCAGGTTCACTTTTTTTTACATACCAGGAAGTTTCCGTCAACTCCAAGCAAAAGCCAGCACATTCCAGCTCTGCAATAGTCTATTAAATCCAAATTTCTTGGAAAGCTCAGAAATGGACACCAAACAGCCCTGATCCCCTCTGCTCCTCATTAACCAGCCTTTCTCACTTGCTTTTTCTTCTCAAAAGGTGCAGATGAATATTTCAGAGGGTTGGGGTAGAGTGTGCACTGTCTTCAGCTCATTACAGCCAGCACTCAGCTTCAATAAAAAAGGAACAGGCAAGTATTAGAGCAAAAGAAGAAACATTCACGAAAATACATTGTGTTGCTTCTCAAAAGCAAGGTCCTGGTGTGGCTGGGAGAGGACATAACTAGGGTTCAGGCTTTTGCAGCAAAAGACTCAATCTGCATGCAGCAAGATGTGACAGCAGAGCTGGGGCCACTGTCAGCTGCTCAGTTAGCTGCTCAGGAGAGTGGGCTGTGGCCATGCCAAAGCCTTGGTGGTTCCCAAGGATAGTCTGGGCAGGAGCCATGGGCAGCATTTCAGCTGCTGCCCTTCCCAGGGAGGCAGAGAGTTCTTTCAAAAAATTGGGAACAAACAACTGTGACATCTTGTTTGGTTTCCTTACCTATGACATGCAGAGGTTACATTTCAACCTAGCTGAAGGATCACAGAATAACTTTGGTTGGA
>WBNH01001404.1:2057-12763 GCA_013401255.1 Urocolius indicus
GTTTTCACATTCTCTCTCCCTGTTGCTGCTGCAGTTCTTCAACTGCACAACAACTTCTTCTGCTCAAATCTGTTATTCACAGAGGCGTTACCTCCACCACTAATTGGCCAGGCCTGGGTCAGGTGCAGGGTCCAGCTTAAAACTGACTGGCCCTAACCCTGTCAGATACAGGGGAAGCTTCTGGCAACTCTGTTTAAAGAAGCCACCTCTCTAGCCCCCCCGCTACTGAAAAACCTGGCCCAGGCCAAAACCACTACAGTGCAATGTGCTATTATACAGGCCCAAGCTTGCCTATGTTTAATTTTACACTTAAGGGTCCTTAAGTAGCCAAAAGACAATAAGAGAAAAAAAAAATAGGACAACCAAAATGTCATGGCAACATATCTTCGCCATTGGCAATGGCAGCTGATGATATGCAAATAATATTGAAGCCATGAGATTACTGAAGGGGCACATTTCTATTATACCAATGGGCCTCCTGCAGTCCTTAATAAATACGTGTTTTTCGATGACACTGTTGTTTTCTCTGGCTTCATCTAATAGTATTTCTTTATGCCTGTCATTGTCAGGTGTACTAATTATGCTGCTACATTGTGGAAGTGGGTGGTATAAAATCAGACCATGTAGGTTTTTAACCAATAAATTGTGTCTCCCTCCTCCTAGGACTTCAAGGAATCTTTAATGTAAGTGGAACACCAGAAGTCAAAGTCTTGTTTCATTAACTGCAACTTCTTCAAAAGTCTCATTCTCTGGGGACATTCAAAACCCATCTGGACTTGTTCCTGTGTGACCTACTCTAGGTAGCCTTCTCTGGCTGGGGGATTGGAGTAGATGATCTCTCAAGGTCCCTTCCAGCTCTTAAGATTCTGTGATTCTGTGAAAGCATGGAAATTCTGGCAAGTAAGATACAGGTTACGGGATTAGTTTGTTGTCTTTAACTGTAGCTACACAAACATGGTAATTCTTGGTTTCACAAACTTTTCTGCAGACCTCTGAGACTGCATCCTCCTCCTGGAACTGAGTCAGCCATGCCTTAGTGCATTTGATTTGTTAGAATGACAGTGAGATTTCTGCTGAGTCACAAACATCGAAGTTTGTTTTCTGAACTGTCCCCTTTTTTGGTCATTAATATGTATTACTCTGCACAGGATTTCCCACAGTTATTCTGCTCTCAGAGTGAAAACCGGGTTGAGTTGTTGCATCTCTAACTGTAGGCAGCTGCAAGGTCATATGGTCCAGAGTTTGCAGATAATTATTATAATTACTAGAATAAGATATAATAACATATAATCATATCAGAATTTATAATTATATAACAAGATATGTGTCATGATCTATGCACATTTTTTCCTGTTATCTTTAGGGATTTTGTAATCTTTTTTTCTTATTATTTTGATGGTCTCTTTCTGAAGTGTATTTTTTGCTTATATCAAACCAGGAAAACCCGTTTCCAAATTTCATAATGATTCTTTAGAAGACTTCAGTGAAACTAGAAATTCTTGTTGCAGTTTGACTTAAATGTATAGCACAGATGCTTCCATGGCATAGCTGCTTTCCAAGAACACTTGTGTATATTCCTCTGAATGATTTCTGTAAGTGGACTTCTCAACTCATGGATTGATGGAAATTTATACATTCCAGTACTGGAAGAGGAAAAACGCCAAGTTCCCTCAGCCTTTTTATGATAATGGGGATGCTCCACTCCATCATCTTTGTGGCCCTGCACTGAACTCTCTCCAGCAGCTCCTTGTCCTTCTTGATCTGAGGGGCACAGAACTGGACACAATATTCCAGATGTGGTCTGCTGAGGGCAGAGGAGGAGGAGAACCTCTTTCAACCTACTGCCCTCAGCCCTTGTCATACACTCTAAGATGCCGTTGACTTTCTTGGCCAAGAGGGCATATTGCTGGCTCATGGTCCAAGGTGTTTATTTTCACTCCCTCAAAAAGCCTTGTAGACTGTTACATGCATCTAGTTTTTAGGATAAAGAAGAATAAGAAGGAACAATTTTAAAGTCTTTAAGCAAAAAAAAAAAAAAAAAAAAAGAGAAACAGAAAAGAGAGAGACTATGACTCAAGTTAGTATTTTCCATAGAAACTGGGAGGTGCAGAAAGTTAGCTGCTTGTGATAAAGATATGAAAGAAATTCTTGTATTTTAAGCTTCAAAGCTAGAGCAAGTTATTTTTGTACTTACAAAACCTGTGGATTTTCAATAAAAATATTCCTCCTGCAGGTATATAGATGAGTGTGTCTAAAAAACAGCATTTCTACTGTTCACACAAACACTGAATTTATTTCATGGAGATCAGTATTTAATTTCATATCTTATGCTCTGGTAACAGAAAACATCTGTGACAACTTCCAATCTGCTCTGTTCAGCACACAGACTGGTTACACAGTCTCCCAGTGAGATGGCTTCACACTATGCTGTATACAAAAGCTTCACAGAAGACATAGCCATTTTTGTGCCTTAGCTTCTCAGGAAACCTCCTATTATGCCTGTCTTTTTGTCTCATTGAGCAGGAATAAATTATTTTAAAATGCAAAGTTATGTTTAAAAACACCCTAATTTACTTCAAAATAAGGCAGACGGTTCAGAATAATGGCAAAACAAACTGAACAAACAGTGCAAAGCACCATTTTCCCTGGAACACAGACACACAGATGCAGCTAAAAATCATGTTTTGTATGGGAATGACTTTCTGACTCAGTCTGAGCTCGGTTCTTCACTTATGCTGCTTGATTCCTGCCCTGCGATGTGCTTCTCTGCCACTCACCACTCTCTTAATTCCTGATAGAGATAGTGTAGTGGGAGAACAAAACAATTTTCCTGCATACATTAAAATGGTTATTTGAAACAAGCTCACCTGAAGTACCTTTTCAGCCAATGAAGCACTGTTTCGATGTGGTATCTGTACTTTTCCAAAATTAAGACCCCTGTCTAGACAAAATGTTGTTCAAAGAGCAGGACAGATGTCATCCAGTATTCATTGTACTTGGCTGACACCTATTCTGGGTACCATTGGGCTCCCAAAGGTCTCACACATTTGGACTCATGTTTAAAAATAGATGAGCATCTTCCACTGGCATGAAAAGAGAGCTGTGAATGACCTGTGCCTCAGAAAGTTAAGGCCATTGTTTAGGTATTCAATTGGGGATGAAGATCTAATGCAAGGCCGCATGTGCTAAAATAAAAGCTTAGAGGTGAGAAAGGCCTTGGGTTCCACTTACCTGCCTGTATGAATTAACACCAAACGTGTGAGAAGGAATTTCTAGAGACTGGAAGGGTCTCTCTTGGCCTTTGCAATCTCTGTTTATATCTTACAGCTGTGTTTTTCATGTTGAAGACCATGTTTCCTCATCCATGGAGCACTAGCATTTTTGCATTTCCAACTCTTTGCAATTTATTTTTATATTTTGAAAACCAAAATGAATCTATGATGCACTTAAAATGTTTTGGAAAGCTTCTAGAGTTTTACATAAAAATCTAAAACCTTTTCCCCAATATCAGAAGTGAGTAGCAAAGACACAATTTCCATTTTAACCTGGGAAAGAGCATGATCATCATTGATTTTGTTTTAATATAAGGCATAAATATGCAACCCCATATTTCTGTGTTCACAGGAAAGCATACTTTTTTTATGAAAGACATTTAATATTCTGTTGTTATTAATGAGAACCCCTTTTGTACCAAACAGATGGACAACTCATAGAAATCAAATGCACATCCTCCCTTACCGCTTCAGCATGAGTGCTCATTCCTGAGTTCATGTTCTGATCATTGTATGAACAGCACTATTAAATAGCACCTAAAGTATCGCTGCTCTTGTCTTATTAGGCAAACTAGCCTTTGAAGACACTCTTCCAAAACACCCTTCCCCCACCCCCCCCACCCCTCCCCATACAGCTTACACTTCTGTTCTGCTTTCATTAATCAAGTATGGTAAGCCTCAACCTGCAGCCATCCAGCCAACTCAACAGCCTGGTAGGTACCTTTTATTAGAGGGCAGGATAATTACAGTTTCCATAGCCACCAAATTGACCCTTATTTTAAGTGGTTTGAATTCCCTAGAGTGAACAGATAGCTCTGTGTTTCCCTCTTAGAATAATGAGGAGCATGTCCCTGTTAATGATGGTCATATTAGGCATTCACTAGTTCATTGTATTACTCGGAAGCAATTCCATTAAATTCACTTTCATGAGGTAGGCAGAATGAGAAGATCAAGATGTGGCCACACTCTGATACTATGAAAGAGCTATTCAGGAACACAGAGAAAAGAGGTGGGAAAAAAACCCACTGTAAGTCAATTTCTCAGCTAAAACATATTAGCAGTGTTGGGATCCCAGGAGCAGCTTCCACTACCACCTGAGCGACCTTCATGGATGGATTGGATGGAGTATCCTTGCACATTAGCAACTGAGACACCCACTTCAGTGTCCGGAACTGCAGCTGTGAACTGTCACATCTGAGGAGAGGGAAGAGGAAAAGTATACACCTTTGTATTATCCAGTGTCACTGATTGGAGCAGACAATGATCCAGAAATGAGATTATCTTTTTCTCTGAAGCATGATTTAGTATGGAGGCCGTGCAGCTCATACCTAACAAAGCGTGATACATACAATAAGGCACAACTGGTATTGAATATGCTAAAGGAAGAATTCTGATGACACTTCTGAGGTGAAGATACTGAAATACTGAAAAGCCCAGGGATTTCAACATGGCAAACCAAAACCAGAGAGACATTACCAGAAACAGATCAGCAGAGATCTGTGAAGTTTATCTTCACTGACATCTGCTCCCGAGCAGCACCCTTATTAGCTCATTTGCATTCAGTAATTATCTTAACTGTTCCTTAGCTAGCCTCATAAGTCAAAAAAATTTGGGTAAAGAAGACACAAAATTTCACTGGGTGCTAATTAAGTCACCTAGGGTTTACTTCATGGGAATTTTGCCATCATTGTGGAAGCAGCTGAATCAGGCTCACTGTTTCTGGTGCTGATCATCTGTGGTGAGCTGCTTGTGCTGAAGACCCAAACTCAGATACAATATACAGTATTCTATACAATATCTTTGGATCAAGTGTTGATCAGAATTAAAGATTTTATTATGTTTCATTATTATATTTTCAATATAGGATAGTACTCTGTATTAGCTAATGCTTTCATTTGAGATAGTGTTCTAGTTGTATCAACACTGGGAGAAGCCTTACCTCAACTAGGGCCCCCAATCCCCGTTTCACCCTGCCTGCCCACTCAGACAGGTCAGCAGCTGATGCTGGCTGACTGGGCTCACACCCACAAACATTTGCTCTTCAGGTTTGACGTAAAGGCATCCTTCTGGGCAGTGTTAACAACGACTTATGTCAGCTCATAATCACAGCCTTGGTTGCAACATATGTTTAGCATTCAGATTTCCAATTCAGCACGAACAACAATTACGGGACTTTACATAGTGACAGCACTGAAACAATAGGACCACCATCTAAGGCAATTGGCAGAAGGGCTTTCTCATTGCAAACAGGCATCAGAGGACAATTTGGCAAGCTATGTATGTGCAGCAAAATATCAAGGGAAAGAAGCCAGCAAGCAGAAGGAAACAGTTTGGTCCAAGAAGAGGGAAGGAGTAAGAGTGCTCCCCAGGGAACAAAATCATGTGGGCGTAGTGAGCCATCTACTGATGCTTGTTCCTTCTGTGTCAGAGGGAATCAGGACTTTTGTTTGATCTAGACTCTGGATTTATAGCAGTTCCCCCATCTCCACCTAAGACTGATCACACTTGTACAGACATTGAGTTCCAAACTGTCTGTATAAAATGAACTAAATTCCAGCATTTCTGTGCTCTCCAGACTGAATTAACTTATGCCTTCATTTGTCTATGTGTACACAATCAATTTGTCTTCATAGTTCAGATTATCAGAATCTTGGGGAAGAAGCTGTCAGAGGCATTTTTTTAACAAACATCATGCCTGCCTATATCACCACGCCTATAATTATAGCTGTGAATTACTTTCTGTGGATTGTGTGTCTTAGGCAAAAGTGAAAAGAAATAAATTAGAGGTGTTATAGTAGCCGAGATCACAGATTTTGAATGAAGCTGTTGGGCACAGTAATTTAGATTTAAATTTGTTAAAAATATCTGTCAAAGTTACATGTCATTCTGTTAGCACAATGTTTAATTTATCTTTCTCCTCAGCAAGGTTGCCTGGAAACAGGGAAATAGTCTGAGAAATCCCTTTGTGAAAGTGTGGTGTCACTTGAGAAATCAATATGGCTACTTTATGACTGCTATTTTTATTCAAATATTTAAAACCTCTGAGATATAAAAAACCCCAAACAAACCACAAACTAAACCAAAACACAAGCAACTTGTAGTAATTTTAAATACACCTTGGAGTATTTATAGCAACTTGGAGGAAGGACTTTGTTCAGCACACAGCAGTCTGACACTTTCACAATTACAGTGTATGCTGGTATCTCTCCTGGCACAAGGAGACATTCAAGACAGAGTTTCTCTTGCAATATGCAAACTTAGGGCTGAAAGCTGATAGGCTTCACAGAGAGGAAAGAAAACAAATTCTTTTTATCCAAAGGTCATGAAATTGCAGCACAAAATGCACTAAGAGCATGGGAGACCTGGGAGACAAACAGAAGTCTCATGGCCAAAGCAGTCCATTCAAATGATACTCTTGAAGAGACATCCATCTACATTTTCTGTCAGCTCATGTACCATTACATGTTGTGCATGGCTGAGAAGGGCAAGGAGACAAGGACAGAGAGCATGAGAGATGTCTGGTTCAGTTATATTAGCCAGTCAAGAGGAGAAATTATCATGCATGATTTTTGAGAAATACAGCTCCATGTTGCACATCTCTCATCTGCCTGAGCTGAACTCTCTGCTGATGAATAACGGTCTTTAGGGAACACTTAAGAAACATGAGCATCACTCACTGAAAAGAGCTTTTTCAGACAAACAGCTAGGTTGCAGAATTTCTTCCAATGCATGGAATGTATGAAAGCTTTTTTTTTTTTTTTTTTTTTTTAATGGATAACACAGAGGTTTAAGAACCCAACATATTTTTTAATTGTTTGAAAAAAACCATCATCACACAGGTTATTCCCCTGAAGTTCTTGGGACACATGTATGGGTTTAAATGGACCACTTGATCAGGCTTTGTAATTCTTTTCCAGATGCATCTTGCTAGAGGTTTTTCAGACCTACAGGGTGACCCTGCTCTTTACCTACAGCTCTGCTCCACCCTGCATCAGTGCTCTTCTATTTTTGCCTTTGTAGACACTAGATAAGCATAAAAATTGATGAACTATGAGTACACTGAATATTAAGCTGTGAACACAATAAGCACAGGTGGCTGGAAAAGGCTTCAGTGGAGTCAGTTGCACCCTTATGCAGTCAGGACTTGAAGCAGATGCAAGCAGAGCAAAAAAGAGTAGAAGACAGTGCCTATTGGAAGAGCAGGGTGAACAGTTTATATTGAATAATTAATATGATGCACTTCACTATTTTCATCCCTCACAGATTGTTTGTCAGCAGGCTCATGATTTTGCTATAATTTTCTGCAGGGAAAAAACCCCAGGTTGATTTCTGTTAGTGATGTTTGTTATTAGTGAGGACAGAGTAAGCGTTCAGTAGGCAGATTCATTGGTTGCAATGGTTGTTTGTGGCTGTATAAAGATGCCTTATTTTTCTGCCACTTTACCTGGAGAATGACATTCTTAAAAGCCTGGTCCTGCTACAATTGAATTTACTCCATTATCCCTGTTGACTTGAATGATATGAAACAATATCCCGCAGTCACATTCTCAAATCAAATCAGTGCAGCATGGTTACTAATGTTGAAAATAAAAACAAAGCCCCAGAGGAGCTTATACTCCACAGGCATTATTTTTTTTGTCCAAAAGGTTACTTATACATGGAGAACACAACAATAAAATTCAGACACCAGTTTTTGTTCTTTGTGAGATCTGAATACAAGAAATACAATTCACTTGTAGCCAAAAGTCATTTTACATTGATATATTTAACTGCAAAATTTGACACAAGGCAGAAAGCCCAAGAGCTGATACCAAGCAATCTTTTGAGTTTTGTGGCCTTCAGCTAGAGCTAAGATGACTCAAATAATATAACGTGCAATTTCAATAACCCTACAGGGATGCTGTTCAAGAGCAAATGTAAATTATGATGAACTTATGCATCCCTGGAGATTTACTCAAAGAGAATGCAGAGATGATTGCCTTTGGGATGAATGAAGGCTGCAGTACTCACTGTGCTATACTCGTATTAGCTTCTATGAGCAAGACATGAAGAATGATGGGAACAGAAAGCAGAGAATTGTTCTCAGGAGGGTTCCAAAAGAGCTGCTCCACGGGTGAACACTTGTCAGAGAAGCTGGGGCATCTCCGGGGTAACTTGTTTCTATGATGCTCCTGCTACAAGCATAAAGTATTGATCTGTACAACGCTATAGATGCAGGCCTTGGATTTCAGCAGTCTTTCAGCATGGTCTCTGACTGTGCACTGCTATAGGACTGTTTTCAAGAGAAGCTCATTCATGGTGAAAATTCAGTGGTGCTACTGTAGACACCAGCACAAGCACTAACATAGATGTCTTAGTTGACATTGCTGATGCAGGTATTCACATGCTAAGGTGTCCAGCTATATAGGGGAAAGTTTAAGCACAGGCAAGACAAGAAACAGCCATCAGGAAATTATTATCAAATCAACAAAGCATATAGATTAGAATGTGGTGTTTTTTTCAGACAAAATAACCCTAATGGTATTTGTTTTACAATGAACTAATGCAAGGACAATTCCAGGCCTGTTTCCTAACAGTGTATATTGCTAGTTAATGGTAGTACTTCAGGAGGATGAGGTGAAGTGGGAATTATAGTACCAGTCACCTGAGGTCCAGCTCACCCTCAATGAGCCAGCACCTCTTAGCACTGCTTTTTATAGTCTGCTTCATTGCCAAAAGCTGGAGTGAGGTTATGGTGTAGTTTTATGCCCTGACAGCTCCATTCACCTCACCATGGTGTTACACTCAGAAACTGAGAAGTGCCAATGTAATCTGTTCCATTAATTTGACACAGAGACAAGTGAAGTGGCTACAGAGTAAAACTGAGTGGTTTTTTTCTGCAGTGACATGTCTTTGTTTCCATCCACAAGAAGATGGTCACCCACAAAAAGGGGCCTTTCACAGGGGCACTCTGTTCAAACAGAAGGCTTTATTCAAAGGGGTCTTTAATTAGCAGCTGTAAAGAAACGTTGACGTGGAAACTTGCATAAAATACATGAGGTTATGATACTGAAAGCAAGAGAGGAACTTGAACAGTAGGGCAAGATAAAGGAATAGGGATATGAGGAGGAAATCACAGATGAGTTTTCAGGATTACTTGGTTGGGCCATTCACTCAAACTGATCTTTTTACAGTTTGTTTCAGCTTTCTAGCCCAGGCATTTTAAGTTGTACACTAACACAAAATAGTTTTCTGGTCTGCATTGTATTTGCATGCATTTGTTAAGTAGCACAACAGGTGCTTTGCTGACATTAATATCAATGTTAAGTTCAGAACACCTAATTTCTTGGATTTGTAACTCAGAAAACTATGAATTTTTACTGGGCTGACATTTGCTTAGCCACATGGCCACTACATTCATGTATGCCATACAGAGCCTAAAACTCCCTAGAAACAAAAACCAGCTTCACTGACTTATTAGACCTCCTTCCATAGCTATCTAAGAACAACTAGCTACTGTGTTTGGAGTAACTAAAGTTGGCCAGGTTAACAAACAATTGCTTGTTTATGTGAGGATGTGCTATTAAAAGACTCATTTATCTCAGGAGTGCGGGAAGGATCTCCTACCTCATTGTGCTTCACAGATCTTGCCAAGTCTAACTTGACACATTGCCGTAACGCAACAAATCTGCAGAAACACAAACCATTCAGTTTTGAGCTGTGCGTTTCATGGAAGAGGAGGAAAACTGACTCTGACTGCATTAGTGGAACTTTCGTTTTGTTTTGATCCTCAGAAGAGCAGTGAGTTCAGGCAAGACCTATGAAGTAACCTCGAAGGTGATTAACATAAAGAAGTTCAGAAAGCTGGTATTTCCCCGTGCTCCTCCCGTTGCCGCACGTTTCATTCGCATCTGCGGTCACTGGAGCGAGCCAGGCAGCAGCGCTTGTGGGGAAGGTGCTGCCCTCCGGAGGCAACCTGCCTCGAAAACCTCCCTCCAGCCAGCCAAGCGGGAAAGGCGACGCTTAAAGAAAGAACATCATTTTATTTAACTACCAAGACATAACTGTGGAAAACACGGAACAGTTCCTTCCCCGCCCTGGAGCATTAACATGGCGGCGGGCGAAGGCGCGGGGAGGAAGCTGCTTTTGTGACACGGGTTGCTGTGCTACAACCCGAACCGGGAGCGGCGGGGTGGGGGGAGGTTTGTGAGGAAGACCTCGCTGTTGAAAGGTCGACGCTGCCAGCGGCAGAGGGTGAGAAAGAGGCGGGAGGAGAGGGGCTGCAAGCTCTGCCATGCAGCAGCCTCCCACCTGCCCTTTCCCGGCGGCACCGCTGGAGTAGTTGTGTAAACAGTCAAAAATAGTAATCCCAGGGAAAATAGTAAATAGGCCAGGGAGTAGGGTAGTCCTGTGGATATTATGGCAAAAAAAAAAAAAAAAAAAAAAAAGTGTTTC
>WBNH01001404.1:12808-28474 GCA_013401255.1 Urocolius indicus
GAGGGAGAAGATGGGGGGGGTAGTTGTGTTAGTTTTTGGGGAGATTTTTTTTCCTGTTTCCATCTAATAGGCAGAAGATAATATGCTGTGTATGATCTGGAAAATACCTGTGTTACATGTAATTTCCCCAGCTGTCATTTTTGCCTGTGACCTTGAGACCTCAGAAGGAAAGAGTGCCTCTCAAATGGCATATAACTATACTCTGCACAGAATAGGCAGCCAGATTCTTAAGCCACAGAAACTCCCTTATTTTGGACCTGGATTTTCAAGGTAGATGAGCTTTATGACCACTTGAGTTGTGCATGGCACAAGTGATAAAATTAATCTGCAAATGCACAGCCTTATAGTGCCTGTAGTAGTCACCCCCTTATTTTCAGGTGAAAGGCCCCATGGGATTCAGAGACTGCATTGTGCTAGCGCACAGCCCTGTACTCATTTCTGATGGAGTCACCACTTGAAGCAGCTGTAAAAAGAGATGGGGAAGTGGGAAATATTTCTTATATCCCACTGAGTTCTATCAGGTAGGATTACTGCTGACATCTACAGCACAACTCAGTATTGAATCCAGCCAGCTGCCAGGATGACATGTCCAACGTGGAAGACGGTCTGCATGGAAGATTTGTTGTTGCTCCTGTTGCTGCAATTTCATCTTCAGGTCTTATCCCTGATTTCTTGCTTGAGTGGAAAGCAAAGCTCCTTCTAGGCCTAGTTTTGCAGACGCAAGGAATTCAGATGAACATTGACTAAAAAAATTTAGTTTTCTTTTTTTTTTCCAGAACTTTGAACTGGATCTCATGGATTCTGCTGCAGCTACCACTAGTGAAAGCTACAGGTGTGTATCTAAAATATGATTTGGAGATTTTGATGTAGTGTAAAGCATCTGTTCTATATTCAGCACATGTAACCTCTCCCACTGATGCTAGAAGAAATTACGTATGTGAAATGAACAGAGGGCAATGCACATATGTGAACTGAGTAAGCCAATTTATAGTCTTAGTTACACTACTGTAAAGGTGAAGTAGTTCTTTAACTTCCAGTGGTGCTAGTTTTATACGATAAACTCATTTACACTCATTTAGTCTAATTTAATAACACATATTGAAGAGTATTTGCATTTTTGTCTCTAGTGTGGTTGATGTGAGGCTTAGGAAGCCACCTTGTGAATTTACAGAGAAGTCACTACTAATCCACAGCGTGGTGCTGTTGGTATATTCTGAATGTATTGCAGCAGAATACAGATGTTTCCTTAGTCGGTATAATTTAGCTAAATTTTGTCCAGGTGGCATTGTAACCAAGGACAGAATTTAAACAAAATACATTTCTTTTCCAGCATTTGAACAATAAGGGTTCTGTTATAATTGCGATTTCATGTGTCTGCATTAGTTTTCATGTTTCTCAACTGTGTTCATGTCACCTTATTGTTGTATTTCATAAGTGAATGTCAGTCTTCTTTGAGCCACTGCAGGACTGGAGAGGGCTATCTTCTCTTCTTATGCCTTTTGTCCCTCAGTGTATGAAGTGGCATGACCTCAAGGGTTTAGATGTTAGTGGTGGATTGCCAGCTAGAAGGGCTTCCTTCGGTGTGAGGCTCTTTGTACAGAGGATCCTCATGCAGGGTTCAGCGTAACATCCCTTGCTCACCAAAGTGGTGTGTGACAGTCATGGTGTCCTCTACTCTGACTGAGCAGAAACAACACAGTTGATACTGGGTCAAACTTCTCTAGTCATGACACCACATGCTCTTCTCCTCTGAGAAGAGGAAAATGTCTTGAGTCTCATGCCCATAAACTCTTGGACTTTCTTAGGTGATTGCCAGTTACCCCTACTGATCCAACTCTGTACCATCCTAAATAAGTTACTCTTATTCTTGTAGAACTTACTACTACCTTGATTATTGTGGAGAATTAGGCTACCTTATCCAAATCATTGGTTCACTAGCTACAGATCACAAGAGTCAAGTTATCTGATAAATCAGCCCAACCCCATCTGTTTACTTTGACCCCTTGACTATCATCCCAAAAAGAAGGGAAGTAACTGCTGCTTCACAAAATTATAGATGTCTTGATTGTGCTTCAGTCTTCACCAGTGAATCTAGCTTAAATCTCCCCTAATTATCAGGAAGCCCTAACTTTTTTTCTTAGCCATAAGACTTTCAAACAGTTTGGATTTGGGATCTCAACTGATGTTGTCAATCAAATACGAATCACTCTGACGTGTTTTCTAGCCAGTGCTCATCTGGCTAGTTTAAAATAATGACCAGATATTTATGTAAATGTACTCAGAAGGTCATGTAATGTATTTTATCAGGAAAATAAACTGCAACAATGGATAAAAGATTTCTGTTGGCTTTAAAATTTATGCAAAGTGAAACAAGAGGACTAGATCTGCTGAAAATAGACATTGTTAATCTTTGTTTGAGAAATCAAAAGGAAATTCTGTGCAGAGAATCTATGTTGCTTTACAAGATAAGTATCTTGATTTATGTCTGTGTGAAAGACTTACATGTTAAAGCAGCACAGTGTGTGTTGCAAAACATTGATGAAAATAGAACACAGTGCCAGTGGAACAACTTGGTTAATGTGCATAATGAGCCTGATTATCTTTTATTTCTGCATTCAGCATATACAAGGTGTAATTTTGTAAAGGCTTACTGTGTCATTCCTGCTGTGCTTAAACTTGTTTTAATGTGTAGTCCAGTATCCAGTTCTTGATGCTTTTCCTGTATATGTCAAAGTATCTGTCATATGTTACACAAAGTTTGTCAGCAGCAAGTTGTAAACAAAACTTTGTTTTGAACAGTAGTTTCTTTCACTACATTACACTTCCAAGATGCCTACCACTGTTTTCACTTGCTAAAAAGTGCATAGCTTTACGAGAAGGAATTTTCTGTAGCCTAGAAAGCTAACCATGTCGTGGTCTGCATCAAAAGAAGCTGGGCTAGGGGGTCAAGGGAGGTTATTCTACCCCTCTATTTCTTTCTCATGAGACCCCACCTGCAGTATTGTGTCCACCTCTGGGGTCCTCAACATAAGAAGTACATAGACCTCTTGGAGAGAGTCCATGAGAGGGCCATGAAGATGACCAGAGAGCTGGAGCACCTGTCCTGTGAAGGCAGGCTGAGAGAGTTGGGGTTGTGCAGCCCTGAGATGAGAAGGCAGCCTTCCTATACCTAAAGGAGCTGACAAAAATGCTGGAGAGGGACTTTTTACAAGTGCACATAGTGATAGGACAAGGGGGAATGGATTCAAAGTGAAAGAGGACAGATATAGATTAGGTATAAGGAGGAGGGCCTCTTCCAGATAGATGAGGAGGCAGACTGGGGCAGGTGAGCCCTCACCACTATTAGAGAAAGACAGAGTATGAGGGAAAAGCAGCATAAAGAGGTTGTTAAAGGACCATTCCCTCCAGGCAGAAAAGGCTTCCTGCCAGAACCTGGAGTTGAATGTGGGACTTCCAATCAATATCTGTCCATGGCCAGAAAATAGCTTTGAAATCCACTGGCAAAACATGTTTCATAACTTCCTTCATTGGTTAAACTAGATAACAGTTCACATGCATAAGCATGTGCTCTTTTAGCCAAACTGAGAGTCTGTATGGCCTGGAATTTTTTTGCAGTGAAAAAGCAAAGTTAATAACTTTAAAAGAAATCTAACACTCCAAAGTTAAGCACTTCAAATTTGTGATGTGCAGTCATTCCTCCCCTTGCCTTATTTCCTATGAGTCCTCCAGATTCTACAATAAGTAATTTAGGGCTTCTGGAGACAGCAGCCTTAATATTTACTGCTTAGCTTTCCTACACTCCCAGACTGTTTGTCCTTCGTCCAGAATTTTGCAGAGGCTGTTTGGAAAAATATTAGGTACTCATGTACTTAAAACCAGCAGGATACTATATGCACAAAGGGGCTAAATTTCAACAACCTTGGTATTCTTAGCACCTAACTGCAGTTTTTAGACTGCAGAGTGTTTAGTTTTGTTTAGTTTAATATAGCTTCAGAGAGGAGAACAGGTTGTAAGATTAATTGAAGAAAACTAAAACACTGATACAGAATAAATCTTACCTTATTTGAAGAGGAAGTAAACCAGGTATCAGAGCTTTGTTAGCTGTGGGAATAGTGAGATTTAAACAGATTTCTGCTTTTAAAAGGTTATTAAATTTCCTTTAAGTTCCATTTTGTTTCTTTTTCCCCATGGTTATAACATATGAAGTACTGGAAGATAAGCTGCAGTTTTACAGAAAGCTAAGGACCTAATGTTTGTAAGCACTTGAGTTCAGAAGGTGGCCAGTGCAAAAAAACATGCATCTATTTCAGTTCAGGTGACAGCAAGACATTTGGCACTGGCACGATCCTCGAGGTTTGGAGCTACACTTTTTTTTTGGAGGCAGAAGTCCATAACCTGAATAAGTCAAATACACTCCAACTGTTTTTACTTTCTTTCCTTTCAAAATGGAATTTGACATAGTTGTGCCCCTGGTCCTGTGGGGCTCTGACACATAGTGGTGCAAAGCCCAAGGACTGCAGGTGTGGAGTGTTGTTCATAGCTGTGCACATGGTTAAACAGTGACAGCAGTCCTCTGTGAAGTGGCATTGTGTTCCTTAATTTTATGATCAGCTCTTGAATTCCATAAGTACGTCTATGACTGTGTTCTGTGTAGCCTAAATACATAAAAGAACTATTTATATTTTCACTTCCTTATTCCTACAGACTAACCAGAATCAATGGGATTCTCTTTGGAAACATTTGATCTATTCTGCAATTATTCTGCTTTATTATTAGTGAATGGCTGAATTTACATGCTTACCAGTATTCTTTTTTTTTTTTTATTGCATGGGTAGCCTGAATTAGAGAAAGCCTGCAGTGTGAAACTCCTGGTTTTAGTGTCCTCCTTCTAAAGGAAAGGGCCCCATGGCCTCTTGTATGTCTTTTCTGCCTCACTTAGGTTGCTTTGAAGCAGTATTAACAGCATGTTAGCCAGGTGACATTCATTTGAAAACAGTCCTTTTGGGAGAATTACTCTTTTTTTTTGTAGGATAGGTTGGAGCATAGGGAAGTGGCTGGAGATCAGTTTACTCTGCTTCGTTGTTTATCACAGATTAATTCTTTTTTTGGATGACCTTGTGTAAGTATTAACACTGGAAATAGAAATGAAGTAAGTTTCTGTGAGGACTAGAAAGGGCAATACTCCATATGTTCTGCTTTGGTGTTNTCTTTCTCATGAGACCCCACCTGCAGTATTGTGTCCACCTCTGGGGTCCTCAACATAAGAAGTACATAGACCTCTTGGAGAGAGTCCATGAGAGGGCCATGAAGATGACCAGAGAGCTGGAGCACCTGTCCTGTGAAGGCAGGCTGAGAGAGTTGGGGTTGTGCAGCCCTGAGATGAGAAGGCAGCCTTCCTATACCTAAAGGAGCTGACAAAAATGCTGGAGAGGGACTTTTTACAAGTGCACATAGTGATAGGACAAGGGGGAATGGATTCAAAGTGAAAGAGGACAGATATAGATTAGGTATAAGGAGGAGGGCCTCTTCCAGATAGATGAGGAGGCAGACTGGGGCAGGTGAGCCCTCACCACTATTAGAGAAAGACAGAGTATGAGGGAAAAGCAGCATAAAGAGGTTGTTAAAGGACCATTCCCTCCAGGCAGAAAAGGCTTCCTGCCAGAACCTGGAGTTGAATGTGGGACTTCCAATCAATATCTGTCCATGGCCAGAAAATAGCTTTGAAATCCACTGGCAAAACATGTTTCATAACTTCCTTCATTGGTTAAACTAGATAACAGTTCACATGCATAAGCATGTGCTCTTTTAGCCAAACTGAGAGTCTGTATGGCCTGGAATTTTTTTGCAGTGAAAAAGCAAAGTTAATAACTTTAAAAGAAATCTAACACTCCAAAGTTAAGCACTTCAAATTTGTGATGTGCAGTCATTCCTCCCCTTGCCTTATTTCCTATGAGTCCTCCAGATTCTACAATAAGTAATTTAGGGCTTCTGGAGACAGCAGCCTTAATATTTACTGCTTAGCTTTCCTACACTCCCAGACTGTTTGTCCTTCGTCCAGAATTTTGCAGAGGCTGTTTGGAAAAATATTAGGTACTCATGTACTTAAAACCAGCAGGATACTATATGCACAAAGGGGCTAAATTTCAACAACCTTGGTATTCTTAGCACCTAACTGCAGTTTTTAGACTGCAGAGTGTTTAGTTTTGTTTAGTTTAATATAGCTTCAGAGAGGAGAACAGGTTGTAAGATTAATTGAAGAAAACTAAAACACTGATACAGAATAAATCTTACCTTATTTGAAGAGGAAGTAAACCAGGTATCAGAGCTTTGTTAGCTGTGGGAATAGTGAGATTTAAACAGATTTCTGCTTTTAAAAGGTTATTAAATTTCCTTTAAGTTCCATTTTGTTTCTTTTTCCCCATGGTTATAACATATGAAGTACTGGAAGATAAGCTGCAGTTTTACAGAAAGCTAAGGACCTAATGTTTGTAAGCACTTGAGTTCAGAAGGTGGCCAGTGCAAAAAAACATGCATCTATTTCAGTTCAGGTGACAGCAAGACATTTGGCACTGGCACGATCCTCGAGGTTTGGAGCTACACTTTTTTTTTGGAGGCAGAAGTCCATAACCTGAATAAGTCAAATACACTCCAACTGTTTTTACTTTCTTTCCTTTCAAAATGGAATTTGACATAGTTGTGCCCCTGGTCCTGTGGGGCTCTGACACATAGTGGTGCAAAGCCCAAGGACTGCAGGTGTGGAGTGTTGTTCATAGCTGTGCACATGGTTAAACAGTGACAGCAGTCCTCTGTGAAGTGGCATTGTGTTCCTTAATTTTATGATCAGCTCTTGAATTCCATAAGTACGTCTATGACTGTGTTCTGTGTAGCCTAAATACATAAAAGAACTATTTATATTTTCACTTCCTTATTCCTACAGACTAACCAGAATCAATGGGATTCTCTTTGGAAACATTTGATCTATTCTGCAATTATTCTGCTTTATTATTAGTGAATGGCTGAATTTACATGCTTACCAGTATTCTTTTTTTTTTTTTATTGCATGGGTAGCCTGAATTAGAGAAAGCCTGCAGTGTGAAACTCCTGGTTTTAGTGTCCTCCTTCTAAAGGAAAGGGCCCCATGGCCTCTTGTATGTCTTTTCTGCCTCACTTAGGTTGCTTTGAAGCAGTATTAACAGCATGTTAGCCAGGTGACATTCATTTGAAAACAGTCCTTTTGGGAGAATTACTCTTTTTTTTTGTAGGATAGGTTGGAGCATAGGGAAGTGGCTGGAGATCAGTTTACTCTGCTTCGTTGTTTATCACAGATTAATTCTTTTTTTGGATGACCTTGTGTAAGTATTAACACTGGAAATAGAAATGAAGTAAGTTTCTGTGAGGACTAGAAAGGGCAATACTCCATATGTTCTGCTTTGGTGTTTTCAAAAGAATGCGACTGGTTACATACCAGGCTAATTCATGTATGAGTCTGTCTCATGGTACCTGTGGTGTCTACCTGTGATACTCTGGACCTTTTCTACTCTGGATTTGTGTGATGCCGTTGTCAAGGCAGGCATTGTCATTATTACACACCCTTTCTCAGCTCTCCTCTGGGGACAGGACAAGTAACTTTGGACATGCACTGCAGAAACACTGATGTGGCATGATTTGGATCACTCTTTCACGAAGCCAGAGGCTTTTCATTTTAAGGTAGAATGGCTCTGAAAATCTCTAAAAGGGAATTGAGACAGGATTTCTTACATGCAGTTTTCTTGGGTGACAGGCTTTCTGAGAAAGAGCAGTATTTCAGGATTGCGTTTGTCTTGTCTGGATGGGTTAAGGAAAAAGTTTGATGCCTAAAAAGGGAAAAGGAAGGAGTGTTTGTCAGGAGTTAAGGTGAAGGATGTGGTATGACAAGAGGATACAGGAAGTCACATAGAGGAGATGCAGTCAAGAACTTTTTTTTTTTTTTTTTTTTTAGTGGGACAAATTAAAACACTCCTACACTCACTGGGATTCCACCTTCTTGTTTTCAGTTACCAAGATTTGTGTGGGAGCTCTTTCAATGCTGTCAGTTGGCATACTTCATTAATGACCTTTAAGGGGCTAACGTTAACACCTGTTCATGGTTATTTCCTGTCACTGTTTACTCTCCCAGATTGTACAACTACAATATGCCCAGTGTGTTGGGCATTTGTCAGTAGTACACTCTGCCAGCTAAATGCCATTCATGTTAAATTTGGCAGCCATTTCATAGCCTGAAGAATCTGTCCTGTAAGTGAAAAGCAGAAACTGCAGGCAATCTTAGATTCTCCAAATAAATAGGAAAGAAATGGCCCGATTCTTTGTCCTTTAGTTTATTGTTTATTTTCTTGTACTAAAAGGCTAAAACTGAGGGGAAGCAGCAACTTAAAATTTACGTGTATAAGGCTGAGATGAGTGGCTCCAGTGCAGCTGGATAAGGTGATCTAGAATGTATTATTTCATGACCAAACTTTGTTCTGATAACTGAAAGCCACAGATACTGTAAGACTTTGCTACAGAGAAGAATGTCATCTCCATCTCTTTCATTAAGTCTTGCTGTTGCCTTGGGAAGATATCTAAAGAACTAACCAGGAGGCTGATAAACAGATTTTCTGGAGGGCCCTTGAGAAGTCACTCAATACTGTCCAAGATATTTAGTGTGTATGTTATATATGACTTCGATTTCCAGCTCTTCCAGAGCAAGGAACATGCTTTATTTTCTAAGACTTGTAATGTATCGTGGCCATCTCCAGTTCAGGCAAACATATTGATAGTAATAAGAAAAACACCACATTAATGCCAACTGTCTGGACTTTGTCAGAGATAAAAAAATTACTGACATACATATTTGAGAATTTCTAGCGTGACAGGCTGAAGTCTAAAAGATGAGTAAGTGGGTATCTCTGCTAACCCACAGACCAGTTGTTCACTAAAATCATTACTATATAAATTGCTTCATTCTGCACAGGAAAGGTCAAATGGGATGTTCATGTCAACAGTGGGCCTATAGACACATTCTTCCAGGTCAGATGATGTTGAATCCCTGACAGCTGTGGCTTGATGACAGAGAGGATGTTAAAGCATTTAACTCTTGATTCCATGCAGGCAAATATCCAAAGCTGATTATGTTACTACACCAAGCAGAGCAAAGACCTTGTTGTGAATGCAATAAAATATTTCTGAGGTCCTCAACATGGCACATGTCTGTCTGTTGCCTGTGTATATACATGTTAAAGTCAGTTAAGCATGTGAGCCACATTGTAGCTAAATATTCAGGACTGTTTACAATACCATTTCTTCACTTATAAGGTTGTATACGTCTGAATGAATAAGATCTTATTCACTCATCACCTCCTCTCAGGATGACAGAGTTTGCCAATAATTCTGTCAAACCTGGACACTGTGTTCTTGTCAATAAAATGTTCTGAGAGTGGAAATAAAGAGCAAGAAAAAGCTGCAGCTAGAGAAAAGCTGCTGAAGTGGGCAAATGAAGCATTAATGAGAGGTGGTCTTTCCCCGGGCTCTCAGAGCAGAGATTTTTTTAATACAAGGAAACCATATCACAAATAAGTGATATATCTCTTTTTCATTCCAGTGCTTACACGATCATTCCCAATGTGTAGGGAAGGGTGGCTTATGGATAATGAGGCCCAACTGAGCAACTGTTGCCTTTGTTCTCTTTGTCATTTTGGAGCCTCAACTTTTTGAAGCAATCTTCAGGCTTTTGTAGATATGGGACATGGCTGCATTATGCCATAGAATAACTGTGCTTATGGCTAAAGATTTTTCTGTAGATCTTACCAGACATCCAAAGCCTTTCTCAGTTTGTATGAAAAGCAGCAAAGCCACCTCCCTTTTTTTTTTTTTTTTTGGTTACGTGTGGTGCCAGAGTCATACATTGCAACACTTTTGTGGCCAAGTGCAGACTGGCCTCATAGTAACAGGCAATTAAAGAACTGCTTAAGATAAACATGGTTAGAAAAACTCCAGAGTATTTGGCTACATTGGTAGTTATTATCTGAGGCTTCTTTTGCTTCCTGCATTTTGATAAGCCCGTTCATAGAGGTGAGTTATGATGAAAGAAATTATGTCTAAATTCAGATACTTTTCACATTCTGTTTTCCAGTCTGCTGCATCACAGAATATCATTGCCCAACTGAATGGGCTGCAAAGAGCAGGACATGTTTTGAATTTTGGAAATGCCAAGCAGCTGACTCAAGAGTTGACATTTTGAATCCAGACAGCCAATAAAGACTGGTTTATTTTGGACATGGCATCCTGCTTCACTGTAACTCCCTTGTGATTACTAAGGTTTAATTTCCAATATCAGAAGAGGTTTGTGTCTCTGGTTATATGGTAAAGAGCAAGACTGTGGATCCTGAGGCACAGGCTCAGATTCCAAAGGGTTAGAGTGGCTCCCTCCATATGAAGAAACTAGGGTTTCTAACATTGTTGTAGGAGGCCGTGTGTTCCAGAGCAAGCTTCATTCAGCACAAATGTTTGGCAATAACTATTAGAACATGCTCTGAAAGCCTTGTTCAGCATAGGATTTAAAAACTAGAATTCTCTGTCAATGCCTGGGCCACAGACTTTCTCAGCAACCCAAGACTGTTTTCTCCTGGACTGGCAGCCCTGCAAATTCAAGCAGAATGCAGGAAAGCCTGTTGTGTCCTTTCTTCCTCCTTTGTCACTACCAGTTATGAAAACTAAGTAATTTAGAATTAGATGGCAATTTCAGTGCTGATAAATATTGAGAAATAATAGTATTGGTCTTCTCCACTCACAGCAGTGATGAGATGGCTGTGATGACAGGATTAAGCATGTGGGTGCATGTACATATGTATTGACAAAACAACATGGTCTGCCAGAAATAAATGCACGTGTGAGATTTATCTGTCTCCTTTGAATTTGGTTTGTTATTTAGAAGTCCTTGCACAAATCACCTTTACAGATCTGCTTGATCCATCTATTCTCTATCTTAAACAAATCTCATACCTGACTTTGAAAGAAGTAACCCAAAGCTCATAGAGGCGTACAGCCTGAGCAGAAGAAGATTATACCATGTCTGGTATTCATTCTCTTGAATAATGTTCATAGAGAGCTATGGAAATCATGTGAGATTCCAAGTCTTTCCCTACAAGTTGACTAACAAATAGTAAGTGAGCCACTCTTGTGTCAGCAGTGGAAGCCATTGCTCATGTGTGTTCAGGGCAGTCTTTATGACAGTCATCAATATTAGAAAAAGAGCTGAAAGCCCCATCTGTAAGCCCCATCTGTAAGCTTTGGGCAGGCAGAGCATCATAAAAAATGGTTTACTTCAGGCCAGGCACTGTTTAGCCAGGATATTAATTGTGAACTCAGTACAAGGAACATTTTTCAGTATGGAACTAGAATTTTCCAGATGTCAAAGCTCATTTGCACAAATTTGGATCCTTTTTATTTTTAATCATTACTTCTCTCTGCTTTTTCATGCCATATAACATGCATTTTTTTATCAGGAGCAAACGGGATCATTTTGAATACGCTATATTTCTAGTTTTAATAATGTCTTTGTACTTTGATTTATGCAGATAATAAGCTCAGCATGATCCTGTGCCACAGACTATCATCAAAACAGATTTCACTCTGGAGAGCCTTTGGCTTGGCTATAATATCAGCCACTTTTTTCTCAAAAGTATTAAGGAGATTCATTAAGGACAAGGCTAGAAGGGAGACAAAAGTATCTGAATTTTCAGTGCAGGCAGACCATTAAAGTGTCTGGAGCAGATTTCTCTTATTACTGATGAAGGTGAACAAGAACTTGCTTTACTGTTCCTGAGCCATAGGCTGTCTTTACAGATTTAGAGCCTATGTGCATTTTTGTGTCCAGGTACACCTACCATTGCCAAATTGCACTGCCCAAAGAGCAACCTAGACAGAGTCTACAGCTTTGTCTGTGCTATGGAATTCAAGCAGAACATTCCCAGATACTGGGAGGCTGCCTGTGGTTAGAGCATGTTAGAGCTTTCCTTGTCATAGATTTGGCCCAGTCCAACTTCTCCTCAAGCTGTTCCTGGACACAGCTTGGCAGCAAAAGTGGCTCAGGGACAATTTCCAACAGATGGTTCATATGTGCTTGACTATTGCAGAGGTGGGGTGTTCTATTCCCATTCAATGCCTGGGCATGCCACTGGACGTGTAAGATTCAGCTGAGAGATACATTGACAGCCAGGCTCAATGCACCTAACTACCCCAGTGTGCTGCACAAGCAGTGCTGGCTGTGGTGTCTGAAAGGTGAGAACCTTTCTCCATCTCTCACTTAAGAGGTAACTGCCTCATGACGGCTGTTATTTGTAATCATGATAACTTTATCTTCTGTGATAGGTCTCTGATACTCCTTTTTCCTTTGTTCAAATGCACAAACCCAGGGAAGACTTCCAAGGAAGAAGAGTTGATTTTGCCTGAGCTGGCAGCAGTGTCTTCTTGCTTGTCTTGTTCACAGGGTATTTTCAAGCGTAAGCAGCACATTGAGGTGCAGGCTCTACACTGTACTTGTGCACTTGGAGTTAATCCAACCAGCTTGTTCTGGCATTGTGATAAGGAAGCAAGAAAGGACAACCAGTATCATCAAACAGAATGTAGGGTCAGCTGAATATCCCCAACATTGATATTTAGATATTGTTTCCCATAGTAGGGTGACTGTCTTCATAGGTGTGATGGTATAATGACAGTCTGCAGTAAAGGTAAGTGCCTTTATCCATCCTTTTCTTCCCTGAAATCTTCAAGACTACACAGTTAGATGTTCACTTTCAAGTTCTTCCTGCCCTTGTTGGTGAACACTTTCTAGGAGCTATTGAACTGGTTATTGGGTGGGCAACAAGATAGGCACTGACATATTGCCTGCAACTCTGTTTTAGCTCATTCTGTAGAGCTTCAGTGTATGGAATTAACCAGCGTCTCTATTACAGTGTTTTCTCTACAAAACCTTCTCAGCTACACAAGTTTCTCCACTAGTGAGTCTCATACATTTCAGATATGAATGAGATTGGAACAAAAAGTGTATCAATAAAGCCTTATGAAGGAATAATCACCTTAACTGCACAAGAATTAGTGCTTCCTTTTACCAATTCAAATTTTTTCAGTGCCAAATAACATGAAGTTTTCAAATAAAAGAAAAACAGAGCTTTTTCACTGAGACATCTTTTGTGTTCCATAAACAAAGTTAAACAATGAGACCTTTTAAAATGAATTGGTATTCATTGAAATTAATTTCTTCCCAAGAGAGAAAGGCCAATCAGCTAAAGAAATTTTTTTTGCCTATGTATAGAAATCAAGGTAGTAAAGTAGTTAGCTTTGCAGGAATGTTGGTGGCATATTTCTCTGATGTGTCCTTAACTGTCTCTGTGGGTATTTTTTCTGTTATTTTGTGAGTAAAATTTTTCAGCTAGCATGTTATTTTTCTCTTTCTTCCTTTGCAGATAATGTAAGAGATATGGAAACTGTGGTATGAATGATTCTTCAGTTTCACACAACTGAACTGAAACTTTTTACTGTGGTTTTGATCTTTGTTCTGCCTTCATTTCTATTCAAACCCGATGTTAAACAGCTGTTTGAGTTGCCTGAATAGTGCTTCTGGTTCACTTCAATCCACTTAACCTGTGTTTAGCTGTTCCTAGGGAAGGAAGGCATTCTTTCATGAAATCTCTAGGAACAGACCTTTACCGTTTCTTGACAGTAAGACAGTTTATGTAAGTTGTGGATTAGGGAGGATTTTGTGCTGACAATGTCTAGTCTCATGGCTTGTTTTTGTGTTACTCAGCATTCTGTAGTCATTTTTTAATGATGGGGCTAGTGCTTTTTTGAGGTATTTTTTCATACAGGGCTTTGAATGTTTTGTCATGACTGAAATTTCTTACTCCACCCCAGTATTCTGTTTCCTCCTCCATTGATTTTTTTTACTCTGATAGCATTGAGACAATTCTACAATTCTTTTTCTCTCTTTTTTTTTTTTTATGTTTCTCTATCTTCCTTCAAAATTACAGCTTCCCATTCATTATGCTTCACTATTTGTATGTTTCATTCCCTCTGTGTGCTCTTCTGTGGGATTTTTTTTGTTGGTTTTTTTACTTGTGGAAACTCTGGAAAATGTTTAAGCTGTTAGGTGTCTTTTGTCCACTTTGCAGGTAGTCTGTAGTGACTTGAAAATTTATTTTGGAGTTAATATATGCCCTGAAAAAACAGACATTTTCAGCAAGATCATATCCCTTAAGAGGGAGCATCTGGCTATTAATGATCTTCAATTTCCTTTTATTTGCATGCACAAACTCTCAAATTTTTGTCTAAAGCTCAGTGGTTCGTATTGCAAGACATGCTACAAGCATTTAATCTCTTAGAACAAAAACCATGTGTGATTACTATTTTTAATTGAAAGTCTAAGTTCGTATTTTTTGTGTGCTGCAGTAGGGAGTAAGCTAAAAGACAGACAAATGACACATAGGTCATAGGATAAAGCCTTCTTTTGTGTTCCTTTTGGACTGATAATCCATCATGGGTAATATTTAGTTATTTGTCTGCAAATATATAAGTGTCTCCACCATCTGAAATGCAGAGATGGGAGTACTGTGTTTCTCAAGAACAGATTTGACCTGTTTGGACTGTTTAATGGTGATGGGAGGTGTGTTGCTAGCAAAAATACATACTGTATGTTCCGTGAAGAGTCTTTTCTTTCCACATGACCTGTGCATCTATAAATAAAAAGATAAAATACAGGGAAGCAAATCTTTGAGATCGGTAGGATTAGAAGGGATTGGCCATTGACTTCAAAGAGAACTAAGTGGTTTTGAACATCTTGCCTTTGGCATTATTTTTGCAAATTGTTGTATAGCTGGACAATGGTCAATATGCCACAAATCTCTGGCAGCAGAGATTTAACCAAATTCTCTGCCTTTGTGAGGGGAGATTAATAGCTTTCAATTTTCTTTATTGACAGAAAACCTAGGTTCTGTTCTCTGCACTGAGCACGAAGGCTAGAGCCCTTCTAGAATTAAATGTAGCCAGAAAAGTTAAGGACAGTAATAAGGCATTTTTCAAGTACATCAGCAGCAGAGGGAAGACAAAGGAGAATGTGGGTCCACTGCTACACAGAGGGTGCCCTGGTGACCAAGGATGCAGAGAAGGCTGAAGTACTGAATGCCTTCTTTGCTTCAGTCTTTACAGCCAAGGCCAGCCCTCGGGAAGCCCGGTCCAGCAAGGATAAAAGGATGGCCAGGACATCAGAGGACTTGCCCTGGGTGGAAGAGGAAGAGGTTAAAGACTTGTTGGCCAAGCTTAAGGCTCATAAGTCAATGGATCCTGATGCGATGCATCCAAGAGTGCTGAGGGAGGTGGCTGATGTGATTGCTAAGCCTCTCTCCATCATTTTTGAACAATCATGAGGACAGGTGAGGTGCCTGAGGACTGGAGAAAGGCCAATGTCACTCCAGTCTTCAAAAAGGGCAGGAAGTATGACTCAGGAAACTACAGGACTGGCAGCCTGGAAAGATGATGGAACAACTCATCCTGAATGTTGTCAACTAAACATATGAAGGAGAAGATGGTTATCGGGAGTGTCAACATGGATTCACCAAGGGGAAATCCTGTTTGACCAACCTGATAGCCTTCTATGAG
>WBNH01001404.1:28637-82668 GCA_013401255.1 Urocolius indicus
CATGAGGCAGCAATGTGCCCTCAGGGCCAAGAAGGTCAATGGTATCCTGGGATGCATCAAGAAGAGTGTGGCCAGCAGGTCAAGGGAGGTTCTTCTCTCCCTCTCCTTTGCACTGGTGAGGCCTCCTCTGGAGTCCCATGTCCAGTTCTGGGCTCCCCAGCTCAAGAGGGACAGAGAACTGCTGGAGAGAGTCCAGTGCAGGGCCACCAAGATGATCGGGGACTGGAACATGTTTCATACGAGGCTGTGGGAACTAGGGCTGTTTAGTCTAGAGGAGACTGAGGGGAGATCTTGTAAAGATTTGCAAATATGTAAATGGTAGCTGTCAGGTGGTTGGGGTAGCACTTTTTTTGTTTTATCTAGCAACAGGACAAGAGGTAATGGGTTGAAGCTGGAACACAAAAAGTTCCATTTAAGAAAAAACTATTTCACTGTAAGGGTGAGGGAGCCCTGGCACAGGCTGCCCACAGGGGTTGTGGAGTCTCTTTCCTTGGAGATCTTCAAGACCTGCCTGGAAATGTTCCTATGTGACCTGATCTAGGTAAACCTGCTTCTGCAAGAAGGTTGGACTAGATAATCTCTAATGGTCCCTTCCAACTCTACCACTCTATGATTCTATGAACTACATGTGAAACCATTATAAAGAAAAATGATGATTCCGAGATATCTGTTTGTTGTGGCTTAACCCAGACTACTTTAGATACCACAGCTCCAGAGTGTAAGTTTTGTACAAACTTTTGTACTCTTCAGTGGCTGATGACTTGGCTTGGCTTATATTTTACTTAATTTTTAACCTCTGCACAACACTGGCAAAGGGACAAGTTATTATGTATTAATCATTTGCTGTCATCAAAAAGGCAACCTCGGCTTTTGGAAACAATACAGTAAATTCTTGACCCTCACATCAAGGATGCCAGGGACTTTAGCCAGGTCATGGCCATACAGTCAAGTCAGCCGCAATGCTGTAAGGCAGAGTCTTGATGTGGACACAGTACCTACAGCACTCACGATGACTGTCATTGTCCTGTGACTTTGAGCTTCACTACCCAAACCCTAGCTCCATAGAGAAAATGATTCTTTCTGCTCTGGCCCTTTTCACCCAGTACAGATGGTATGTCATTCAAGCTTGTCCCTTTTCTCTTCGTCCCACAGAATCTGTCCATCTGACAATGAAATACAGCCTTCTGGAGCACAAGGAAGACTCCAGATAAATAGAAAATTTTTCCTCTTCCTGCACATGAGTCCTGAGAAGCACCTAGTGCTGAGACCATGCTCCAGACTGGGGATAAGCAGACTAGAGATAAGCACTCAGTGAATTTGCTGCAGGCTGCTCAGTACTTTATTGACTCAGTGACAACGAGGGACTCCACTCCTGACACAGCAATCCATGTGTGCAGAGGCCCAGCAGCCTTGTGTTGTCAGCAAAGCCACTGGAGAGCTCTACTGAGGAGAGCATTGCTGAACACATTGAAAGTTCCTGGTGTGGCAGGGAAGACAGCAAACTCTGCCCCAGGGGATGCAATATTTCATCTGCTGTCTCTGTTCCCTGAGGTATCATGCCTTGTCACATCCCTCATACCTTATTTGCAGGTTACACCATTAGTCACTGGAAGGCTAGAGTCAGCAGACTCGATTTTTGTGGTATGTTTACATACTCCTCTTATCACCTTGGCTACTACCTCACTTCTTTATCTCAGATGTGCTTGGTACATGAAGGTATCTGACCTCCCTCCTGCTTCTCTCCTCCTGACTTCCTTTTTTTCGTAACTGCACCAGTGATTTCTAAGTTTTGTTTCCATAGGAAGCTCTTATTTAATTTCGTCTTTTTCTGACCTGTTGTGGTTTGTACAGGTTTCTGCTTGCCTGGAAAGGTGTTCTTAAAATCTCATTTGTCCCTACAAGTAGTGTGAGTCTTGGCCTCTCTAACCATGCCCAGTATAACTGACATTTACATCTGACCTAATTGTTCATAGGATCATATGATATAAAAATCTGGGGAGAGGAAAGGTCACAGTCTCCTGTGACCTTCCAATAACTTCTGACTGTTTGTTGCCATGTGTTCGTACTTGTCTAGTTTTAAATGTCTCTTTTATGTGGTCAGTATATAACCCAATTGGTGACTTTTAATGTCTTTTTGGTTTTTTCCCCTGATGAGAGCCTGGACTCCTCTCACTTTTTCTCTTTACCTATTTTTGTATTCTCCAAAATAAGGTTTCTATTATTGCTCTTAAACTCTTCCAGGGGTTTTGTAGGTGGCTTTGTGTCCTGCTATCCTTATAATCTCTTAGGGTATTTGTATTTCATTTTACTGCTTCCTTGCTTGTCAATCCTTTAATCCCAGGTCTCTGCTGCAGTCTTTTGTGATGTCCCTGTAACTTGTAAATTATTTCTGGTTTATGGAAAGACTGGAGATGTGAACCAGCCCTGCCACTTGTGTAAGCAGTAGAATTAAACTGAAAGATCAGTATCAATGTAAAAGATCTGTAGATAGGATGGTATGTTTTCAGCATCTGAAAATTAGAGGCCCAAACCCATATTAATTTTATGTTGAATGTTATGTATATTAGAGGGCCTGAAGAAACTGCTTTGATCCTTCTCAGAATCCCCTCATTTAATGTAACCCAGTATCACACTTATTGACCACAGCGTAGAATTGGAAAGCCACATTCACTTGAGGATATAAAAATCTTTTTCAGCTGCTGTTTCCACAGCAGACTCTCCCTCCTCTCGGTATGGCCCTCTGCTTCATTTCATTCTTGAGTGATTAGCCTACAGCTGGCCATCATGAATTAAACATCGTCTCTTCCGTGTTGCTTCCCAAGTAAGGCAAATTCAGTGTCAACCTGATATTGTCATTATTTTGTGTTAGCCAAAATTTTATTTCAGTGCTGTGTTTTACTGCCAGGAGTCTTTTTCTTTTTTTTTCCCAGTAATGTTAATGGTTTGTGCAACAACCTGTTGCAAAAGCCTTACTTCTGATTATGCTGACACTGTATTACATGCTTCCTAGTTTGGCATCAGATTTAATGCCAGCAATGTAGTGTGTACCCTGAAGCTGGCAGGCACCGATGCCTCCCATTTCTCAGTAATCAGATACAAAGGGCAAGGTCGGTGCTGCCTCTCAGCTCTGCTCCACCCTGGGTGCTGTCCCAGCCCAACACCTACTGACATTTCTCTAACTGCCCAGGACACCCATTTGTTGACCCTTTCTTGCAGCATTTAATTTTCATTTATTTCTCTGGAATTTTCATCTTATTCTAAAAGATCTCAATACAGGAGCATGCACACTTCATCTAAACTTTTTGTACAGGTTTTGGATGCAAGCTTTCCTTACTTGTTTTTGGTTTTGCTTTTCAAAAATCTCTTTAGAGGCTGTTGAACCACCTGGTACTTTAAATTTGTGTGTGTCTGTGAAAAGGAAAGTATTTCCTTATGAGAGAGAAATAGGTTTCTGGCTTTTTCCAGCTATATGATGAAGTTGTTCTGTGTATTTCTGGACTTTGTATGTTAGCAACTTTTTTTTTTTTTTTTTTTTGGTAAAATTCTTTAATGCTGGTTTTTTTTAGCTTTCTATTGGAAAGTTCCCTTCTCTGTCAGCTTCCTCGGCCCATGAGGAGCAATTTTGACAATGCACATTTGGATAGAGTAAGCCTATTAGTCCTTAGCACCATATCCTCATCTTTTTTTTTCTTTTCCTTTCCCTCCACTTCTCTGCTATTCCTGACACACTTGAACATCAGATAACAAACAGCTCACTAAGTGGGATAACTCCTGGTTTTGTGCCTTTTTTTTTTTTCTTCTCCTTTTGTTTGAGGTTCATTATTGCTCCTAACTTNTGAAATGCCTCTGTTACTGGGATCCCTTTCACTCCTAGCACTCTTACAAATCTCTTTACTGTCTTGAACTCTACATGCCACTGGTTTGTTTTATGGCCTTTTGTCATGCTAGGAAATGTCTCCAAAACTGGCTTCTAATTATTTAGTTTCCTACTTACAAAACTTCCTTCTTATTTGTGTTAGAATTTGTGCACTTAATTTGGAACATTAAGAAGGAAGACTTTTTTTTTTTTTTTTTGGTAAAATTCTTTAATGCTGGTTTTTTTTAGCTTTCTATTGGAAAGTTCCCTTCTCTGTCAGCTTCCTCGGCCCATGAGGAGCAATTTTGACAATGCACATTTGGATAGAGTAAGCCTATTAGTCCTTAGCACCATATCCTCATCTTTTTTTTTCTTTTCCTTTCCCTCCACTTCTCTGCTATTCCTGACACACTTGAACATCAGATAACAAAAAGCTCACTAAGTGGGATAACTCCTGGTTTTGTGCCTTTTTTTTTTTTCTTCTCCTTTTGTTTGAGGTTCATTATTGCTCCTAACTTCTTGTCACCATGATCATCAGCAAAGAGACAGGCCCAGCGGGAAGCAGGAGTTGTGCTGTAGGGATTATGCACCAGGCGGCATTGCATGCTGTTTTCCGATATGATTAATCAGGTGAAATGCACAAAGCTTTGGAGTCTGAAGAAATCCATTTTGAAAGGGGCTCTGTTTGGTTGCGACTGAGTTAGGAAGGTGAGAATTTCCCCCTTCCCCCACAGGCGGAGATTTCAACAATTAAAGGACAAGGGGGAAATATTTGTAAGTAATACTAAGGCATGAAAGTGGGAAAGGTACGTAGGCTCAGAGTCAGGGTTTCATTTGCATGCTGCTGATGCAGGTGGAGTGTGGCAAATGCCGGCTGCCAATGGCCCAGGGCTAGTGTGTTAGGGGGACTTTATTTCTAGAGAGCAAGTGGCATCGTCCCCAAGCCCTGCCATACCCCAAAATCCACAGCACAGTTAAAGACATAGACTTTTCCAAATGCTTCTAAGTACCTTGAAATGAAGTCCTGTGAGTGCTGCCTGTCTTAGTATAAGATTATAAAATACTGTAGGAAGAACACTGATGGGAAGGAAGAAGTCTTCTGTTTTGAAAGGAGATGTCTGTACATAGACACTGACAGAAGTAGAAGGACCAATGAGAAGATAAAATGATAAAAAGTATTAATGGTTTTAAATAAATATTTAAAACATATATTTTAACAGGATTATAAACCAGTTCCTTTGCAACTTGCAAAGAAATTTTCTAATTTTATTTTTAATACCTATGAATAGGTAGTAGATAGGAAATTTTTACTACTAGATACAATTTTTTTTACTACTTGTGTAACTCCTAATACATTGAAATATTTTCATTACTGTATTCATTTGCAAACTCTGTAATTGTGCTGAGGAAAAAAAAAAGAAACATTAGGCAGAGTGAGATAGCACATATATCATTATTTCTAACATGCCTAAAAGTTTTTGGATCCCTATTCCTAAAGAGATCACTGCTGGACTTGCTGGCTCCCGTTTAGGTTTTCTTGGAATTTTGTTTGCTTATTAATAGGGGACTGAGAGGTGTGTTGGGTGTATACTATCAATGTGAAAAGCCCTTCAGCAAACTTTTCCACTAGTTTGACAAAAATGTTCACTTTTTTAGTGGTATGATTTTTAAAAGATTTGTTTTTGTTCAGTGATTAACATGAAACAGTTGGTCCTTTATTACCTTTGTCTCTTGTCAGTTTCATAGTTAAGAAAGTGACATTAAATCAAAGTATTCACCGAGTACGAAGAGAAGTTCTTTGTCAGATTTGTACACCTACTGCCAGTGGTGCACAGCAAGTGCAGGCATGAAACTGAGTGCAAAACCAACAGAGACATCGGTACTGTTTGGTCTGGCACAGCTTGGATCTGGTGTTTGAGGCTGTTGGTGTCAGCTAGCAGTGCCTAGAGGATTGGTTCTGTGGTTTGTTTCGAGTTCAAATCACAGATAGCTCCAAGGTAAATGGAAGGACAGTGATAAAGCAGGTCATACATCAAAGATGTACAAATATCAAGGCTGGTGTAAGTCTTCTCAAGTCTTGATGGCTTCATTTGTGCTTATTTGACATTGATATAAAAGACAATGTACAGACAAAAGACAGACCAGAGGAGAAAACAGAATTGGACAATTTCATTGGTCACATTAATTAATTTTGGGAAATCATTAGTCAAGAGGCCCAAGTCATCCTGAAGGCTTCATGTCTTAAATACTAATCAGTGAGCCCTGTTCTCCAAATGTTATCAATAAAACTTGGGAGGGAGGATTAGCATGCACATTTTGTAGGGGAAACACAAAAAAATAATGATCTAAGTCAAGCATAAACAGTGTGGTGGGTAGCTTCAATTTTACAGATTTATCATGCCTGCAATTTTGCATTTAATGTTAGTTCAGGAGGCAGCTCCTCAGCTACTGGATCAAAGGTATTCCACTGTGATAAGTAAAAGGATCCCAGATTTTGCCAGCTTATGATGTCAAATTTAATACCTGATGAGGAGATAGTTTGATCTGTCACTGTTTGAAACAGACATGGGTAAATATATTTTCCAAAAGTGGCTTTTATTTACACAAGTGAGAGATGTGTGTTTTGAATTCTCCTTACCAATTATAGGCCTAAAATGTAAAAAACCTTGGGTCACTGGTTTTGATTTTGACCTTTTCATTCATAAGAGAAAGACTAAGGTCTCTGAGGATAAACTAACACATGGAGATCAGTTACTTGTTCTCAGTTTAGTTCTACAGACTATCAAAAAGTGAAATAACACAATGCACTCTGGCTTCAAGGCACATAAAATCAAACATGTGCCCAGTACTGTATACACAGAGTGAAGAAAATGTTTCAGGAGAAAGGCAACACTTTAGTATTTTACATTGGTAAATAAACATTGTGGTAACTTTGACCAAGAAAGATTGTGATTTTTTTCATTCACATGTGACGAATATTATTCTTCCATGCCACTGTTTCACTAATACTACACCAATGTGTGATTGTCCAGGATAAGCAGCCAAAGAGGCAGAGAAAATCAGTATGACAGTGTAAATACCCAAGGCTGTGAGCGAGCTGTTTGCTTTACATGCAGTGGCTATTTCTAGGGTCTGCGAGCAGAAGACTCTTCACACTGTTGTTGGACTGGGAAGCATACCTGCTGATTGCTACCTGTGTCTGCAAGGAGGGCTGGGGTAGGTGGATTGTGCAAAGCTGGGAGGAGACTTGCTTCCATTCCTGGAAGGTTCTCTGCTCCACCTGCACATGGGGAAACTTAGAGCAGTCTTATGGTGAGAACTCAGGGTGATTTGCCAAGAACTAGCCAGACCTGTAGTTGGGATGCATCAATAGCCTACATCAGTGTCCGTGAGCTGGGATTTGGGGATTGGAAGCCAGATGGATAACCAGAGATCCCAGCCACCAGGAAACTGCAGAAACATGTGCCACGTGCCTGTGTTGTTACATCACTTTAACAGGCACAAAACTGTATTTTTGTATCTAGACAAGCTGCTCTTACCCCTGTAACTCCCTTTGACGTGCAGAGAGTTAACTGACTATGGTTCAGCAGCAGTTTCAAGCAGCCTTATCATGAAGTGCAGCTCCAATGCCAGGCCAGGGTCACCCGCTTCTCCCAGGCTCCCTGCTCACTTGTGTAAGACCTGGCAACGAGACAGGACAACTGCTGGTAGCTCCGGTGCCTGAAGAGGAAAGGTTTGCTTCAACGTTGAATACACAGCAGTGTTTTTCAGAAGGACTCTGTTCTACTCTGTGATGAAACCATCTGGCTTGCGCTATTCAGATAAAATGTTATTATATTTTTTAATGAAAAATCCCCCATTGCTGACCAAATAAGTTTGCCTGTGCTCTGCTAACTCTGGTAACACTGCTATGTGGAAAGCAATCAGCCCTGGAGTTTTAATAATACATGGAGCTTTGCTTTGCTTTGCAAATGGATTGGATTGTAATAGTGTCTGCTAAAACTACTCCTGCCAAAACAAATACCAGGAGAGATTTCTTTTCCATACACCGAAGTCTCACTTTAGCGTTTGCCAGGGAACAAATTTACTTTTCCTGTCTTCTTTTCTGCCTGTGCTGGATAAATAGAAAAGGCACTGCAGATAGGTAAATATCAGTCAAAATCTTGGTACTGGAGGACTGCCTGACAAGCTGTGGGCTGCAATCATTTGTGCAGTTTTCTCTGTACGTTTGGAAGGGCTTTATTCTTTCATTTCAGCGCTTTTATAAGAGCTCAGAGCCGGGGCCCGCATTTTTCTGTGGTAAGCTCACAAAGTTGGATTCCCCTTGGACTTGCAAACCTTGGCCACATTTGTATTTTACGTGAGCCACTCTGCGCAGCTGACTCTTCTGGTGTTTATTTTTCTTGATTTGAAATAATTCTTATTTCTCTCTGAGGAAACCTTGCCTGTTAATGACTGCTAGCTGTAACATGCCGGCAACTATCCTCAGGTCTTCTCCCATGGCTCTGTTTCACTTCATCCATCACCCCCAGACGTGGGGTCAGAGGTTGCCGTGAAGTAGGAAGAGAAAAAAAATCATGCTATTGAGGAATCAAATTGTTTTACCCAAAAACTTTGTCTTGAAGTTAGCTATCCACGCCTCCTTGGCAAAAGTGATCTTCTCTCCTGTAGGAATGGAGACCAAAAATTTCCTGGTGGTTGATGTCCTAGCTTTGAGCATACCGGTACCAAAAGCACACGCTACCGTAACTGACTGGCGATAATTAGATGCTCTGTGCAGTTGCTCCACTGTATTAATTCTTGTGTCTTTGGCGAGGTGCGTGTAGTTACAAATGCCTGTGAAAGCAAGATGAGAAACATGGATCCAGATCTGTCCCTCATAGCCATGTGGATTAGACCTTCCAGAGCTGCACTCAGAGCCTGAATCCTGCATTGCTTTTAAATCATAAATAACATTACATTTCAAAATGCTTTACTGAGTTGAAAACTCAAAGTACCATTCTCATTTGACTATGGAATTTGCAGCTGAAGCTTACTTTTGAGCCCACTAGTTTAATGTCTCAGGAAGTTTACATTCAGGAATTGCTCTCAGGTCTTCTATGAGATGAAGCTCAGAGAGGGCATTTTGCATACCCAAGTATTGTTCTGGATACCAATCAACAACTTTTGCCTGAGTATCCATTGCTCCTAAGGTCACTTCCCTAGACTGGACTTGCCAGTGATAACCTTGGTGACTATCCTGTATTGTTTTAGAATATACATGCGAGCTTGTATTCAATTGTTACTGCATGCAATAACAATTCAGATTTACCATTTACTACCATAATAGAAAAAGACATCTGAGATTCCTGATGGGGTACGAGAGATCACACCACGATATGGTATTATTCAATCTGACTGTGAAGATGAATCTTCCACTCACACTTCTGCCTTATCCTAGTAATTTTGTAGTAATAGTGTAGTAATTTTTCCTTTTTTTTTTCTCATCATGTAGCTGGATGAAACGCTTCTTGATCACTGCTAAGCTGCCAGTACCAACATAGGTACTTATTTATGTTTGATGTTCCCTGTTTTCACCTAGAAGTTGGAAGACAACCTGAGTCAAACTTAACATTGTCATCTAAACATCAACTTTCTGCTTCCTGTAGTCTGCTTACGTCAAGAGATCCTTTGTTTCATCAGACATCATGCTGCTGTCTCCAATGGCATGCTGCTTGATTTATGAAAATCCATTCAAAAGTGTCACAAAGGAAACATTATGTCACTAGCTAGGTGCAACACAACAAACACTTGAAAGTTAAGCACGCACTAACACATGACATAGGCAGGTGTTGAACACTCAGCAGATTGTAGCCAGCTTCTGATTCCACTGAGGTTTCTGTTATGTTTACTAAAATTGGAATTTGACACTAATAATCTCAAAAGAATTGAAGTTTCTCTCAAGCTGAAATGTAGGTAATAGAGAACAGGAACTTGTAATATTTATACAAGCTGTCAAGTTGAAAGAATTTTTCATCCACGATTTGGTTAGGATTTTGTTTCAATGTGTTTAGTTGTTTTGTTTTGTTGTTTCATTTTTTAAATGAGCTGGGCAATTTTTCTCTTCCATTCAACTGACAGCGGCCGGGAGAAGGTGAAGAAGTTTACCATAGATAGCCGACTGCAGACATATCTTCCAAAGGAAGAGACTTCCTCAAGATACAAGGTGGAAATTACAATTCTTTTTAATTTTTTTTAAACTCAAATTACCTCTTTAATTGTCTCTTTAGTGTGACTTCTTAAAAGAGAGGCTTGAAGAAGCAAAGTTATTAGAAATCTCATGACTGTATGACTACAGTGCTGGAGTATTGCTATGGTACTTTGACACATTATTATCCTAGTAAGTGGTCCAAGTGTTGAAATTCAGTCTGGAGTGATGGCTTTTGCAAAACTTTGCCATGTGTTTCAGCCTCCTTGGCAAACACAGCATTATCTGATGGTATGTCATTTGGAGAAGACTTGAAACAGACAAGGGAAAAGAGAATGTGGACTTTGTATGAGCTATGGTATTTGAACTAAAGCTGTAGCTGAAGAAAAGCTTGCCTCTAAGTTTACAAACATGCAATTAAGACCCTTACTGCTACCTAAATCTTTTTTTCTTACTGTATATTTTTACAGTAAAAAGCATCACTGTTGTTTTTGGATTTTCATAATAACTCTAGTAGCCACAGAGAGAACCAAATGTTGTTTATTTATTTATTTGTGAAGAGTAATTATATCCTTTTGCAAGCTTCAGTTTGTAATTTGCACTGAGTTTCCAGTTTACAAGAATGCACACACTAGTTTAAGGGCTTCCCTCTCCCTGGAATTAGGAGATGAAGTAACAGAATTGCTCTGCAAGTGGCTATGATTTTAGCACAAGTTGCAGCTCATACCTCTCAAAGTCAGAAGTAATTTGTCAGAACAGAGTCCTTCATTCGAATCTGCAGACTGTGCCTGTAATGAGTAAAAGATGGCTGTCAGAATTAAAAGGCATAGAGTTGTGGTAACACATTCTGGGTACTGTTGAGTGTGATTCAATAAAATTATGGATTTCTCCCCATTTATCACTTGAGGTTCATTTTGTTTAACAAATAGATTAGTCAATTTTTGGTTACACTGTTTGCCTACCCAGAGCAGACAGCATTTGAAATGTATCCCTTGACATTTTCATTTGATTTCTGTGTGTGTTTGCATTCTATTTTTAAATATATTCCTAGTTGTATAGCATAGATGCAATTCAGCAGGACAACCACACTTACCACTGGACATCTTCATGATTTTTGCTTACATTAGCATTTTCCTTGGCCTCACCCAACTGAAAAATGCTCTTCATGGCTTCAAATGATGGTGTTCAGAAATCTTTCCAGGCCTCTCTACAGGGTCAGGCAAAATTCAAAGCTGGTCCTGAAAACTTGCAGAGTTATCAGTTCATATCAGATGAAAACAACATAGCTTTGACCTAATTAATTGATGTGTTTACTGGTGGTGAAATTTAAGAAGATGTGCGCAACTGTCTGTGTTCATACCAGTATCGTCTTTATTGAGCATGAAGGGTGAAAGATTATCTGGAATGAAATGGTGTCTGTTAAGACAAGCTAAGTAAAGTTTTCACACCAATGCTGCTCCACAGTAGGTAGATTTCTGCCTCATGTCACGAGAAGGTCTGATGGAGTGACAGAGTCTCTTTCGGCTCTGGTCCTTGTAGGATTCTCAATTGACCTGAGGGATAAGGCTGAAAGAGAAAAGACCCCAGGTATCTCTTACACCCCTGGACCTTTCAAGAACTTACCTGGGCAAGTGCAGTGGATATGCTTTGATTTGGATTCTGCACCAAGGTGCATGGGTTTATGATTGCCAACCTGGCCTGAAGAACAGACTTAACCTTCAGATCCCCAAATCTATTAGTTTTGCTTTCTTCCTGCCTTATTCATCACTGCTGAGCTGCATGAGTCACTCCAACATACCAGCTTCTGGGCCTTTCCTTGGATTCCCGTGCCTCAGAAAACCTCATACATGGAGACAAAGCCTCTGCTAAGAATCTTCTTCCTGGGGATGTGGCTTGTGGTGGAGAACATTATAGGATGAATGCTATGGTTCTAATGAATGCAAGTGAAAAGTAAAGGCATGAATGTCTATGTATATTTGCATGTCTGTAGGAAAGAGAAAGCATCAGTGTTGGCATCCCTTGTTAGAAGTATTGCCATGTCCTAGGTTTAGCTGATGCTCAGCAATGCCTTGCCAGCTGAGGGTCTATTTGAGCTCTCAAACGTTTTGCACATGTCCACCACCAGTGGTGAAAATAACTTTTCTGTAAACTCTAGCACAGGCATGGGGTGTAGTGAATGCTTGCCTGGTGAATGCAGTCTGTCTTGTTTTCAGCATGCACTGGTATGCGCTGCTGGCAACTGCATCACTTGTGGAAAATAGAGCTGAAAGAGAGAGGCAAAGAGAGTTTTCACACACCAGAGATGACTTTTGGGTGTTTTGCCTTCTGTCCTTGTTTAGTTTACACTTGCTGTCAATGAAAGTGCTGACATTACTCCAGGAGGGCTTGTTTCCAGTTGTGCTTGTGGTGATGGATGAGATAGAAGTAGGTCAGTTCAGCTTTATCATATTCTTCAACAGTGTCTCTAATGAGGCGGGGAGGAACACACTGGGAATTCAAGGAGCAGAGTTTTTATCTCCACTCTTTGATGCTTGGTTGGCAATAATACAGGAAAATAAAAAGCTGTATAAACAGAAAGTATTTTTAAGGATTTTATACCTTAATGCTACTTCTATCTGCTTGTGCTGCAGATCTGCAGAAGGCATGGCATTAAAAAGAAAACTCACGGGAGCAAATGTAAAGGGTAGCATTTGTAATATACTTCATTTTCTATGTAAGCAAATTATAAGCAGGCAAAACCATTGCTGACAGGATTAACAACGTGATGGTAGTAATGTCTGAGTTGTTTTGAAATGCCTGAGGAATCGGGCATGTAAAATGAAACATATGTCATCTCAGGTCATCTTCTCTTTAGGACTGCTTCTGTCTTTCAGATCTATTGTGCTCAGGATAGCCACCCAGTCCTGCTGTGGCTTTTTGGACTTTCAGTCTGTGTTTTCTCCTTTTCTTCCAGATGGTGGTGCCTGCTGTGGTTCTCTTTTTGAATTTTTATTTTTTTTTACTTGTTTCTGAGGGCTCTGTACAATCCTATAGAGAAACAGGCCAGCTCTGGAAACAAAAGTATGTGTTCTTCAGGGTTACAGACATCGTTTACTGTGTTGTGGATGTGGGTGGAATCACCATTTGCACATATTTTCACTTTTTTTTTGGTATGCTTAATTATCCATCCTCCCTTTGTGAATTTATGGGGAAAAACTCTGTTTTGTGGTTTGTGGTACAAAAGAAAAATGGTGTAAATGTCCCACAATTCTGTTTTGATATATACTGGGAAGGTTTTCTGAGTCTCTCATCTTTACTTTTTATGTATAGGTGACACATAAAAAAGAATACCACTGAAATAAATTTCAAAGAAAACCAACTGTGCTGTGGCTAACTTTCCTCCCCACTACATCAGTGTGACTATAGATAAATGGAGTTGTCACTTTTAAAAAAAACAAACAACCATGCTGCAGAATTCAAGGAGAGGATGGTAGGGGAAGAAAATTTCAAGGATCTTTATACTGTAAGCCTGGGCATGTGTGCAGAAAATGCTGTGTAATGTAATCATTGTATCTTAAAATACCCAGTAGTTGGAGCAGAGAGTGTAGCCCAAATACTCTTCAAATGCAAGAGAAGGAATAGCTAAAAAACAGTGTGCTCAATTACAGTTACATTTAGGAAAATGCTTTGCTGTTTCTGAATGACCATGTTCTTAAAATAGAAGACACACAACTTCCTGCCCTTTGCTCTCACACAGTTGTGACCAGCACCTGGTGGTGGGTAACAGTGGAGGAAGGAAGGTAACACAGAAGGAAAAAGGCGAATGCTGTGAAGACATGCCAGACATTGTGACCTTATTTATTTTTCCCTCCAGTTTCTTTCTTTGGGCAGCAGCCACCTCCTGCAATCTGCTGCTAAGGGATTCAGGACAACAACAACAACAACAACAGGAAATTCCTCCATACTGTCCTCCATCCGTCATTGCTGGTGCCCTCTCTTACCAGAGATCAGTGCTGCCAATAGGTTTATGCCCTCAAGTAGTGGTATGAATTATATCTAGAAATCAGCATTGTTGCGTGGCAAAAGATTTTGTATGGAGCAGACCTCCATTTGGGAGGCCTCTTTTGCCAACTTAGTGTCATCATAGTTTGTTACTCTTGACACTGGCTCCCCATGAAATATAGAGTTGTATTCAATGTCTTGGTGTCAATCTCTAGGATCTTCAAAGCACTTGGCAGAGCCAGCCAAGTCAGCGACTCCTTTATGGGAGTGATGACCTAGAACATCTGCTTTCCCCAGAAACTATGAAAGTGTCACTTTTGAGGTTGATGGTGGAAGTGAGAGGGAGAGGGGCCATTGAGGCTTTTGAGATTTCCTAGCTCAATGTGGGAAGATTAGAAACTCTGGAACCTCAGGATGCATGGCAGAGCATGGAGCCTCTGGAGCTCTCACTGGGAAGGGGTAGGGGCCTGCTGGAGACAAAGGGGAAATTGGCATAGAGAATTCAGGGAAAAGGAAGGCAGTTTCAATATTTGGGAAAGATAGGTAACCCATGTAGCTATTGTGGAAGATGTGTATATGCATTTTATGTTATTTCTCTGGGTTTTGAGTGGGTTTTTTTTCTATATTTACAAAGGCATCTGGTTTTCAGAAGTGCTAAATGCTTGAGATCAATGCAATGACCTCAAGCATTCAAAATTTAACACCAGGTACACCCCGTAAGGCTCATTCTTACTCTAATTGCGTAGCACAGTCAGTGTCAGAAAACATTTGATATTTGATTGTTACTATGAAAGACCTATTACACAGAAACTTTGTCTTACTAGAGTTCGAAAGCTGATTCATTTCAGATACAGCATCAAGAAGCTGAGTGTGCTATTGAAGAGTTAAACCTTGTTTTGTGTGCTTCAGATGAAAAAAAAAAGGGCTTAGTGGCTTTTATTAATAATGTGGATTTAATTATGGATCTGAGGGTTGGGAGAAAAGTAATAAAGGAAAAAAATTTTGAATAAAAACCAGGTGCACCTGAAAAGTTTTACATTGTTAAGATCCTGGGTGAAAAGAGAGATTTGAGACATCATCACGAGAAGAGTCATTTGTGCCAAGTCCGAAACAAATATGAAAACAAAGTGCATGAAATACCTCTCAGATGTATGAAGTAAATGTGTCTCCACGGTAAGTGGATATTTGAGCTCTTCAAGGAAAGGACTGTCTCTTACTTTGTTTTTGTCAAGGAGCAAAAAATGATAGAGACCTGATTTCCAGCTGGCAATCTTAAAGTCACTCATAATGTAAGTAATGAGCAATATTAGTAACCCCCTAATGTGAGTATGCAGCCCTTGAACATAGGGTTCTTTTGCATTTACTTACCGCTAAGGAGTTACAACAAATGCATTGTCATGCAACCTTAGCAAGTGCAACTCATTAGACTTGCAATACTCCATCAATAATGCAATATGAGGCTACATCTTGGTTTTGTCTGCAAAATACTAATACAGAATTTGGTAGCCTGGTTTTGGTTTTGCTTCCAGGATGCATTTCTCAAGAAACTCATGACATAAATGCTTTGTTATTCATTCTGCAAATGTTGGGTAGAATTTGCCCCTTAAACAGCCTTGTCCCTGCACTCCTCCTTTCTGTGCTAGAGTGCCATGGCAGAGGTAGGAAGAATTTAAAGACTCATTTGGAAATACAGAAGAGTTTTAGCCAAGAGGAATTTCCCATAAGAATACCAGCCTTGTTCCCAATTCTGGATTTGGAAAACTGTAATTTATTGAACTTACAGAAACAAAATTTATTGTGTTCAAAAGCTTGTGATTGTCTTAGCCTTTTGAGAGTGTAGAAAGATTTGCCAGTGTGGCACACTTAATAAGACTGGTGGACATTGGAATAATATCAAATTTGGGAAGGGTGAACCTGGGCTTTGTAAAAGGAAGGTTGCCCATAAAAAGGTGATAGCGTTCAAGAAAGAAGCATGGAGGCCTCTGTGAAGAACTGTAGAAGGATCTGCTGGATGATATTCAAGGTAGATAAAGTGATACAAATGAGTTTTTTAAAAATAGTCTTAAATTAGCCCATTAAATGGTGATTTCTGAGCCCACTGTTACAAGTGTAACAAGATCACGGGTGCATAACAAATCAGTGAAAATACCAGATCAATACTCAACAGAGGTTGAGGAAGTATACAAAACAGTCACACTTAAGGGAGAAAACAAACCAAGAAGCATCATTTTGCCATTTAATTGAATCTCAGGTCTCTTCTTTTACATTTCAAGACTGCAGCAGAACTGGAAAAAAAGAGAGAGAAGGTCACTAAGGGTACAGAGCATCTTTCTAATAAGTTGTCGCTAATGATGTTAGGGACACCCCTTGAGGTCACTGGAGTGCGTCTGCCCGGCAGGGCATGCTGGGCCTTTCCCAGGCCCAGCTGAGACTTTGGCTGGGGCTAGCTCCTGCCTATTTGTTTTAGACTTGTCCCAAAGCACTGCTGTGAAAGGCACTGGCTTTTAGTGGATGTGAGGACAAGGCTGTAAAAATAAATAGAAGTAATTTTGTTGAAAGTATCCACTCCACTACATAGTGGCAGAATCAACCGTGCTGTAAACAGATCCAGTTTCTTTTTTTTTTCCAAATCTTCCTCTTAAAAGCCAGTTTACACAGCACTTCTCAGGCACAGTCTCACTAGCATAAACAAATAGCATGTAGAGCAGAGGAAGAGTGCATGAACCAGATTTTACCCTAGACAGCAACTCTTCCTTCCAAAACAGCAACTTGCAGTTGCAGAAGTTAAGTTTTGTACTTCTTGTAGTAGAAAAAAGGGAAAAGATCAGTGCAATCAGCCATTTCTGGTAAACAGGAGAGACAGAAGAGACCTTTTCCAGGTAAAAATGCCATCAGTTATACTGCCAAGATCTAAGGTCCCAGATGCAGAAGGAATGCATTTCTCACTCCTCTTTTTTTTTTTTTTTTCTTTTTTCTTTTTTAGCTCGGAGCCTCTCTCTTTTGTTTTTAAATTAACTTTTGGCAGTAATAAAACCCCTGGAATCCTGCCCTTCACCGCTTTAAAAATTGCTCATGAAAGAAGAGAGGGAGGCAGGGAGAAAGCAAGGAGTAGAGGGAGTATGAGAGCCTGATTGCAAGGGTACATAACTAACATTTTTGCTGCAAAATTAATCTGTAATTTATTTTTGTGATGAGTCCATTTTTATGTCAGGCCCTGTGGGAGAGAACTCGATGACTGTTCAGTAGAGATTATTGGCTATTCCAAAGTAGCAATAGGACAGCTAGGCAAAGCTAAACATTTTGGTATTTTATGGGGTTTTCTTAAAAGAAGGCTGTTGGTGTAACACGATCATTCCTTAAATCTTTAAAGCATGAAAAGTTTATTGTTACAAAGGTGCAACCATGGAAACACGGATATATTGATCTAAAGATCCTTCTTGTTTTGGGCTGAACAATTTCACAATGCTGAAGAAAGGGCATGTCATCCTCATCCTGCCCCAGCAACATCAGCCATCTGGACTGCATTTTTCCCTGACACTCTGACTTGGGTCAGGTCTCTACAGACTCTTTGTTATTGTCCCCTGTGCTTTGGGTCATCTGGAATTGAGATAGTCTCTGCCCACTTCCCTGGCATCCCTTGCACCTGTTGCTGTGCTCACCTTGCACTGAGCAGCGTTCCTGTGACTGCAGCTAGGTGGGAACTGAGGCAGGCTCTCATGACACTTCCCTGGAGGATGCAGAGTAAAGGAACATTACAGGACCCTCTCACATATCCATATGTGTATTAAGATCCACGTGCAGTAAAGATATTTCTGGTCATTGTTTCTGCTTGAAGTGGGAAGACCTTGTTGGCTCTCTACTGATAAAAACTGGGGATATACGTGCCAGCTATTAGGACATAGTGATGGTGATGGGCTACAGAATTAAGTTAGCAATGAATAGGAATGCTTTCATCAGTCACTGCACTGTACTTACCCAGAGACAAAGTCCATCTTTCCCCATGCTCTACTTTTCCATCTCAAGGCTTTGCTGACTGCTGGCCAGGGCCTTGGCAGCTGCCTGCACCGCTGTGCAGTCCTTTGTCCAGATCATTAGCTTCCTTTCCTAAAAACAGCCCCTTTACAGTTAATACTGATAGACGTGGGCTTCCTTTTTATTATTTCCTGTTGTAATTGGTTCATTCAGCTTTTCCCCAGTTGGTTTCAGCTGAACCTCTGGTTGGGCTGGCCAGCTTCCAGGTGCTTGGAGAGGAAATGCATAGTTTACCTTCAGTGTAGCACTGAGTAACAAGATATGCGCCCTATGGTCCATATTTTAGGAGAGCAGAGGAAAAGAGAGGAAAAAAGGGAGGTTCGAAATGATTCTTGTGTAAAGGATATGGATGTTTTTTGTCTAAATATACTGGACCATGCACATCCTGGTGTTCTCAGGCAGGATATCTTTAAATGGATACCGACAGCTGATTTATGCTTGGTACTGAGTTGTTTTTGAAGGGACATATATCTAAAAGAAAATGTGAAAGATATTATGGCAAAATATAAAAGGAACTGTTGTTTTCATAAATGACCACATGGTTTTAAAATTTAAACATCTCCCTGCAATGTTGGAAAACTGTAGCAACAGCCTTGTGCTGTTGCACAAGACCTATGAAAAGGACGCTGGGGAAAAACTTGTTCTTTGGATTGTCTGCAGAAAGAGGAAGGAGATCTCTGGTTGTCACACAGTATAGCTTTTGCTCAAAGCAAAGTCTATCACATTCATCTGCTTCAGTCACACTGTCTGTCTGAAAGAGCTAAAGAGTACTTTTTTGAGATGCTGGCTAAAAGGTACTTCAAACTGCACTACATTGCAGGCTGTGAAGTGGCACAGGCTTCCTTTGGGGGGCTGGCATAGAGCGCTTGAAGGTGGCAAAAGTACATAGTTGCTTATCTTTCTTGAGTCTTGGTTGCTGGTGCTGCCAAAGTTTTAGCAAACAGTGCTGATAATGATGAATGAACCTTTTCTCCACCAAAGTTTTCTGTAAATTCACATAACATAGGGGAAGAGCAGACCAGCAGAGTGAAAGTGGGGATGCAGAAGCCCACTGACCGTGTACTTGGAGGACTTTGCTTTTGACAAGGTATGGAGGAGTGGCTGGGGTGCATTAGATGATCTCCTGGGATGCATCAGCTAGACTAGTTTTACCCTAACTAGCTTTACATGTTTGTGAGTGGTAGGACTGCTCTTGCCTAGATGAATCAACGGGTGGGAAGTGGGGATGCTCTTCTGGCCCTACCTAAAGCACTAATGTAAAAGACACAAAAAAGTTCCACTTCACAGGAGCTGATCAAAATGCCCAGAGGGCAGAGGGGTCTTTGCATCGAGGTGATCCCCACACCATCTTGTTCCCTGACAGCCTCTTGTGTTCATGTGTGGCAGAGCCCATCCCCGCAGCACTGCAGAGAGCTGTCTCATTCCCGATGAAAAACAGTGTAATTTACTTCACAACTGCTTGTTTCTATGCGCATGCAGCCTCCACCTTATCTTGGAGACATTTTTAAAATTCCCAGCATTGTAGCATGCTCTCTTGCACTCCCAGGCATCTCACATAACCGCATGCCTCCCTGCCTCGCAGCGCTAAGCATCTTGGTACTGTACGTCTGAGGGAAACCTTAATTTTCTATTTAAAACGCAGCTGCTGGTCCCAACAATTGTCCCAAGGAATGCTTTATAGTTGATCTGTGTCCTGATGTGTGCAATATTACTGAGGACAGGATAAGCCAGATCTGGTCTGCAAATAATACAGTATTGTGAGACACTTCCACCTTTTCTTTTGTGGCAGACAGAGAGTGCGTGTCACTGGAGAAGGCAAGGATTTCAATTACATTTGCCAAATGTGTATTTAACTTTTAGGATCATGACAGATGTGCTTCAGAAAATTGAATATTTAGAGGTTTTCTTTTTTTTTTTTTTTTTGACACAGTTCTATTAAGGGATTAGGAAATATTGGTATCAGTAAAGCAAGCAAGGAAACATTTATTAGGCTGTCAAAAAACATTTCAGCCTCAGATAAATCCGCAGTTGCTCTGCTTCAGACTATGCTTTCATGTAACTTAGGGAAATGTCAAGGACTGTGAAGCAATGGAAGAGTCACTGAGACAGCTGGTGTGTAAAGGTGAAATCATGGGCTGGCATTTCACCTTTAAAAATAGTTTAGATTGGCACATGTTGGGAGTGACGTCTTTCAGTCATTCTTCATGTTCATGTTCAGATGAGACAGGGATCAGGTGAATTTGGAGCTTGCTACTGGTCCTTTGGGTTTATGATGGCTCTAGTGTGGAAACACAGATGTGTGGAGACACATCAGCTGAAAATCAGGACCCAAAGTTTAAAAATTGATTTTGAGTTAAATGCTGTTCCTAAAATATTTGGTTTTAAAAAAGAAAAGATTGCATGGGAAAAAGCTTTTGCTGCAGAGACTCCAGGAGTAAGATGTTTAGAACATAATGTAATTGTTCTATTTTTTTTCTGTTGTATTGGTGAATAAAACTTGATTAATTAACTCTTGCTTTTCACAACTGCCTTTTGTAATAAAAATCTCTTCTTTTAAAGAAGAGAAGGGTATAAAAGGTATAATATTTGGCTTCACTGATAGTATTTATTTATAAGCTTTGTGCTTTGTAACATTATGTTTTTAATGTAAAAATATGCTTTATGTTGTATCTGTTCTGAGATAGGGCAATAGAGAAAGTTACCAGGGAAAATTTTATGTTCCATGTGGAGGAGAAGGAGCCCCAGTAGCCTCTTTATGGTAAAACTGGAATGTGGACACTGGATTATCATCCATCTAGTCTAGCTTCGCACATCTGAGAGCTGTCAGTGCCAGATGCTTTAGATAAAAGCATAAGAAGCTTGCAGACAAGGGATCATCTTGATTACTGTTAGTTAAAATTTTGCTTAAGCTCTGGAGAGTGTGTTATAATACCTCTTCCAAAAAGCATGTCCTTGATGTTTCCAAAGTTTATGTAAGCATCTAGCCTTTTCTAAAAGTTGTTATATTTTGTATTTTAGAGTCTGTTTATGGGAACAGATCCCATGGTTTAATGCTATCTCGTGTGAATATTTTTTTTCCAGCTCTTCTGCTCATTCAATTTCATATAAACTTTTTTTTTTTTTTTTGTGAGGGAAGATAAAGAACAGAATCTCTTTACATAATTTCTTCCTTTAAAGCCAGTGTTACCTGTACATTTTATAATGCCCTGGTTTTTGTCACCACCATGAGACAAAAACTCTGAACCTTAAAACTAAAAGACAAAAAAAAAAAAAAGATTCAGGACAGGATAATTGCTCATATTTTTACTGAGTTGAATTATTCAATACAGAGACAAATACTGAAGTGTTCTTCTGGAATACAATTTAAATCAGTAAAAGTAAGTTAGAAAAAAGTGAGTCTTGGCTCAGACGCAGTCTTAAAATCAGATACATTTGGCTTGGAATGTTTTTTTTTTCCATTTGAGGAAGTGACAATGCAGTAAACTTCTTGTTGATTGAAACATGATAGCAACAACACGGTTCGGTTTTGGCTTTGCTTCATATGTGAAAAATGCAAAATAATTTGATTTTGGAAGGGAAAAGAATTACTGCACACCGGATTGTTTGATGTTTCATTGAAAGGAATATTAGAATTGGATCTTCCACATATTTTCAGAATGGAAAAAAGTGTAGATGGGAGAGCCAAAATCAATGTGTATTTTTCATATACTTAGACAATACTTAGATCTGCTTTACACAAATACACACATGAGAAAACGGGGAAGACTGAAGCGAGAACAAGATGTGTGTGAAAAATGTCATGTAGCAGAGATGTTCTTGATGCACTTGCAGATTATTTCTAGAGCATTGAGCTATTTAAAACACAGCTGTTTGAGGAGTTGCCACTACTACATACAGTTAAATTATAATGCTTACTACTACTGTGGTTGAAGTTTTTTTTTTTTTTTTGCTGTTTGGGAGGAAGAAGGAAGGTTGGGGATTTTTATTTTTGTCAGGATGCCTTTGCAGTGAATAGAACAAAGAAATTAGGAAAAGTAACAAAACAAAACCAGTCAATGACACAGAATTAAAATATTAGGTACTGCTATTTTTTATCTCACATTTTTCTTGTTTCTTGAAATGATGTGCACTATTAGAAATTACTTTTTCATTACTTACTCAAACAGCTTGGTAAAACTCAAGCCATTTAGGCTGGATCTGCAGATATTCAGGAAGTCAAAGTAACAAAATTTTGGTGATAACACTGGTTAATATTAAGGTTCTTTTGAAAGAGATGTATTGCAATAGCACTGACTGCACAAGGGGTCTCCTAAAGTCATGGTGAAGCCATCAAGGCAGATACCAACACAGCTTCTGGAAACAGAAAAGTTAGACCTCTCAAGATGTTCAACATCTGATGTGTCCACAGAAGGGCATTTGAGATTTGGGAAACTGATTACACTCCTGGAAGCATGAAAATGGTTTTCTCACATCATTTTTGTATTCATAGACTCATAGAATGGTAGGGGTTGAAAGGGACCTTTAGAGGTCATCTAGTCCAACCTCCCTGCAGGTTCACCTAAATCAGGTCGCATAGGAACATTTCCAGGTGGGTCTTGAAGACCTCCAAGGAAGGAGACTCCACACCCTCCCTGGGCAGCCTGTGCCAGGGTTCCTCACCCTCACAGTAAAATATTTTTTTCTTATGTTTAAATGGAACTTTTTGTGTTCCAGCTTCATCCCATTATCCCTTGTCCTGTTGCTAGATACTATCGAAAAAAAAGTGCTGCCCCAACCTCCTGACACCCACCACTTAGATACTTGTAAATATTAATAAGAACCCCCATCAGTCTCCTCATCTCCAGACTAAACAGCCCTAGTTCCCGCAGCCTTTCCTCATGAGGAAGATGCTCAAGATCCCTGATCATCTTGGTGGCCCTGTGCTGGACTCTTGCCAGAAGTTCTCTGTCCGTCTTGAGTTGGGGAGCCCAGAACTGGACACAGGACTCCAGATGAGACCTCACCAGGGCAGAGGAGAGGGCGAGAAGAACCTCCGTCAGCCTGCTGGCCACACTCTTCTTGATGCATCCCAGGATGCCATTGGCCTTCTTGGCCTTGAGTGCACATTGATGGCTCATGTTCAGTTTATTATCTCTCTCTCTGCAGAGCTGCTCTTCAGCAGTTTAACTCCCAGTCTGTACTGGTGTATGGGGTTGTTCATTCCAAGATGCACTCGTCCTTGTTGAATCTCATGGGGTTCCTCTCTTCCCAACTCTCAAGTGGCAGCACAGCCTTCTGGGGAATCAGTCAGTCCTCCCACTTTGGTGTCATGAGGGAACTTGCTGAGGGTGCACTCTGTCCCCTCATCCAGGTCATTGATGAAGATGTTGAACAAGACTGGCCCCAGAACCCTTCCCTGTGAAACTCCACTGGCCACAGCCCTCCAACTTGATTCTGTGCCACTGATGTGAACTAAAATTCAACACATTTTTACTGCATGTATTCCAGCTTATGCTACACTTGATCAAAGGTAGCTTGACTTTCATCCAAATATGAGAACTTCCAGAGAATGAACCCATATCTGACCATATCTGTTGTCCAGACTCTACTGAGCCATGCAATATTCAGTAATACTTTTATAAGCATATAACAAATATAGATCAAGAAAAGAAGTGGCCTGACTTCATTTTAAAAAAAAACCCAACATTTCTGTCTCACTAAGAAAACAGGTTGAAAATGTGTTTACTTTGTACCTCTCCTCTCAAGTTATTGTTATATTAAGCAAGTTTTGGCTGCTAGGAGCATTCATGTCAGAAGATGGAAAGGTTTATAATATAGTAAGTAATAGCTTTGTTGGAATATGAAGACTATTTTAAATGAAGTGAATAGTTAACCTAATTTTTGCACATTCTGGAAAGCACATTTAAACTGTTTTGACATGTCCAGACACTGATTTTAGAATCATAGTCTTTCCAGACATTACTCCATCCACCTGACATTGGAGAAGTAAGATTTGTCACCATTTCCTGATCTAATGTGTTTCCATGCTGAATCCAGAAACTCCTTACTCAACTATTAGTGTTGAGTAAGTTCATACTAAAATATAGTGTATACTATATTATTTCATACTAAAAATATCTCTTTTTCCAGAGCCCAGTCTATGCCAGTAGACTTTACTCAAGGGGGAATGTGCAACTTGATACAAATGAAAGAGGTTGGGAGTGGAACCATTAGGAGACCCCTCCATCAGTAATTTCTAACCACTCTGCCACAAATGTAACCTTATTGTTTCAGATATTTGCAGTTCTGTTGTGGATAAGAAGCAATTTTCCATGCCAGTTTATGAGAATTCATTAGAAGTTATTAGCGAGTAAAGAGTGCATTCCTGCTGTCCTGCAAAACCACACAACTGTGTTCTTTAACAAATTACTTTCAAAGTGATTTAAGTCAGATTTGTTTAAGGCATTTCAGTTTGCACCTATTGCCACTTGTCCTGTTACTGGGCACCTCTGACCTCCCACCTCCTTCAATTCCCCACCTCAGATGTTTATCTATGTTCCTAAATCCCCCTGACCCATCACTTACTTAGGCTGTTTGTGAAACTCTCTCGTCTCAGGATTCTGCACACCTGAACCATCTCTTGGTCTCTTCAGCCAAGGCTGCTGCTGACCTTCACATTCCCAAACAGCTCTTCATTCCAGTATGATGTTCACCAGAGCATCTCCATCTTTTGGCACCTTTATCGCCTGTGTCAGGAAACTGACATCAACGCAGTGCTTGTGCCCCATGGCATCACTCTTTTGAATCTTACCGGCATGGTTGAAGTCCTCCATGAGGACAATGGCCTGCAGATGAGAAGTTTATTCCAGTTGACTGAAGAAGGTCTCGTTTGCTTCTTCATGACCAGGTAGTTTGTTGAAGATATCCACCACCATGTTGCTGCATTGCTTTATTCTTTAATTCTGACTAACTAACTCTCTGCTGGTGATTTTGTCATCACCTCTCTCCCCTGTTCTCTCCCCATTTTCAAGCTCTTTGCTCCAGGTTTGCCTGCCCGTATTGTACAACTTATAAGTAACACAAAATAACATTTTAAAGTTGTAATTGCAGCTTTAACCTGTGTTATCATGTTGAGGTAAGCCCTATATTTCCTTTTAGCTCCTAACATGAACCTTTAGACTGCTTTATATGTATTTACACTCCTTTGAGTCCATTATGCTCATTTCTTAATGAAGGTCGATGTAACAACCCCATTGTGTTCATAAAAATCCCCATTACTTGATTAACAATATTATGTAGGTCCCTTTGAGATGCTTCATTGGGATTGTTGTTTCAAACAGTCTTGTTGCTGTAGAATCCTAATGTTTGGTTGGATTTTACCTTCATTCTACTACTTGAAGAAAACATTGTGTGAGTGTACAGGCATATGTAGGAAGAGGTGTAGGATTTTCATATAAAAACTTTACCAATGCAAAGGTGATGTACGCCCTACCTCCATTCAGAATGTGGTTTGTAGTTTTTTCAGATGTAGGACTTTTGCAAAATTTGTTTCCTCTCATCACACAAATTTCTCCATTTCTTCTTTTCATACCCCAAATGAAGAGACTTTAGAGTCACAAGCAGTGAAATAAAACTCTTTGCTTTCTCTGGAACTAAATATTGCAATGGCATTCTCAAATATTTCACCTTTTTATGGCTTGAAAAAGTCCCCTTCAGTTTAATCTCTTTAATTTACTTTTGCAATCTCTTCATGCTAACTTCTTCCCTATCCAAAAATGAAAATATTTCAATTATTTTATTTATTGATTTTTTTAAACAGGAATTAAAAATAACTGTGCTCTTCTAGACCTAGCTACTGTGCTTGATCCAGCCCTTGGGCTCCTGTCCAGGGAAGGGATGAGCATTCAACCCACAAAAACAGCAATGGCAGCAAATCAGAGAAACTCCAGATGTCACACTTCTGGAGATCACTGTTTCTCCATGATAGGGCAACGTGATGTGGCTTGTTGCAGGCCATCAGAATAGTAGGCTGGCAGTCACCTCCTATGCTCTTTAATATGAGTTTGTGTCTAGGTGGTGCAGTCTGCTCCCAGATGAGGTTCCAGCCCAGAGCATGCAGGCATAATGGGACCTATACGAGTGGTGAGGAAGGAAGGAAGGCTGTAAGAAGCAGAGAATCATGTGAATGGCAAAACGATTGCAAATGTGTGTGGGGGTATTCACTGTTGTTTTAGTTTGGCTTTTGTTTCTGCAACTTCTTTTCATTCACTGTGCTTTTCCACAGTCAGCACTATGGCTGCCAGCACTCATTCGTGTGAAATGCTTCTGATTATGGTCGGCATCAGCAAATACAGCCCTTCTGTAGTGCTTCCAAAAATGTGTTAGCCTGCACAAAGGACTAATGGGTCAAAAATGCAAAAATGGTCTGAATGTCAGTTTGAAAAACAAGAAGGCTTCACAACCTGCTATTTTGTTGAGCTTAACAAAAGCTGCTCACAGTAAGGGACTAAATCTTTCCCCTAGACAGGATGTGTTACTGTTTTGCTTTAAACATCTGTCTGTAGCAATGGATCACACTCCTGCCTATCTTCTGCAGTTGTGGAGATAGGGAGGGCTTCAGGTGGTGCATCACAAGGTGCTGAAAGGAACTATCCATTGCGCAGAAGAAAAAGGAGGGTTTGGTAAAGCTGATTCTGCTAAGGAGAGTTTGTGTTAGGCTGCCACCATTATTTGTTTACAGAGTTGTGGCTGTCACCTGCACTTGGCTCCCTGTTTTTTGAACTGGAAAGTGGTGCTGGTCCATGATGTATGAACATAGACCTGGGAGTTGTGGAGATAGGCAGGAGAAAAGTGGTCCCATCCTTATCCCAGAGGGGTTTGGTCTCCAGCCCAGTAAATCCTAATGAGCAGTAAGATGATAGGTGGGAACAAAGATAAATTCACAAGGTTACATTAGCTGCTGCTTGCCCATTGTTCAGGTGTCACACAAAAAAACCTCCAGCCTGTAATCAGTCCACCTCACTGTCTCAGACCAGTAGTGCCAGGCAGGCTGCTGGGACAGAGGTGTCTGATGTATTGAGGCAGGGAGACCATGTAGCAGCAGGCATCAGCAAGCACGGAAGAGACGAAGAGTGGATACAGGACCAGGGCAGGTGATGGTGAGAAAGGGGAGTAATTGATTAGCCTTCATGGGAGCAGAGGCATAGGCTTGCATGGGAGTGATAGTGGGCTACATAGTGCGTGGGTTCACCTGAGAGACCTCAACTGGTCTGAATCCAGGCCCTGAGTTTTAGCATCCTTGTACTATGCTACAGTATGATATACAACAATGTTCAGCCTCTGCATAGCATTTAACCTATGAATCTCACAACAGGCATTTGACCAGGATACTAAGGCCCAATTATCCTAATTATCAAAAAAAAAAGGACGAAGGAAGGCAACACAGCTCACCTCCAGGGCAGATCTAGGGTTCAGCCTATAGCCCTCCTTCTGTCTAAGCCACAGCAAGTCACAGTTCTGTGGCTGTGGTAACTCAAGGGCCTAGGACTCATGTCTTCTTCCTCCACTCCTTTGCTGGTGCTTGCTCTTGGCTAGGGCTGGAGGCAGAGTATTGGGCTAGTTCTGCACACACCCAGGATGTGTGCTCAGGGCCTCATAGTCTGAGTGCTTTTACACTTACAGAGGAGACATACATACAGCTGTTGTTATCTTAAGCAGGTTTACTCCTTGCCATGTTCATCTCTAGAAGTCCTGCCCTAGTGCATTCGGTGGTGCTGGGGGTGCCAGGCACAAGGATTCACACTCAGTGACACTGGGACAGTGGGAGTTCTGTTTTCAGTGTAGTGTCCATCTCTGGCTTAAGTTACTTGCCAGGGCATAACTATTTCTTCGCCTTAAGGAAAACCAAGGTGTGAAGCAGAACATGGTGGCCCGCATCTCATTATTGTCATGGGAAGGGCTTTCAAATGGTAATTAGTCCAACATATCATGTTTCTACACTTCTCTCTCCTATCTCTTATCTAGTTATATTTACTTTTGCCAGGTGATATGCTACCATGTACCACAAGCTGGGGACAGCTGAACAAAAAGAATGAGATTCAGTGAAGAGATGTCCTCCTACCCGAGAGCACTCGTTCTATCTCTTCTGGCCCTCATATGGTTTCAAAAAAGCCCTTACATTTCCCTTTCCTCTTTGCCTCATCGGAGTACTTCCTGTAGATTCAGAGGGACAAACTGATGATCGTCAGCGCAGGTTAGCACAGCGAAGGTACCACTCAGAGAAACACTGTAAATTATTTAATAATGGAAAGTAAGAGACCTTGTGTTAATTTGTCCTATATCTATTAATGAAAACATACTGCAGTATCTTTCATTATTTTTTTTGTTGGATACTCTGCATGTGCCTGTGTAACATCAGTGCCTTTTTACCATCAGACTGGGTAATGCACTGACTTGTGATAGAAAGGGGTCCTCTGCTGAAGGAGCTTGCATCACAGATATATCAAAAGGTGGTGGGCAGCAGCCTTGTTATCCTTTTGTTATCTCATGAAGACCTGAGACACACACAGAGTCACTCAAGAAAGGGATTTTATCCCATTGTGCTGAGATCCTGTGTTGTCAGCACCAACAAAGGACGGCTGTCTCTCCCATGCCAGCAGTCACCTTCCTTTCCTAGGCAAGGGTTGCAAGCCACACTTCAGTGCTGATGCTAAGAGCAGCTCTGGTACTGCACTGAATTCCAGCACCTCAAGGAGGAACGAGAGAGTCAGGAACACAATCAATCCACATACACCTCAATGTTCAACATCTTTTGAGATTTGTGGCCTGTAAGTATAGATTAAAAGTCCTCTGCTAGTCATTCCACTTCTGCCCTGCTTGCAGTGTCTGCTCCTATGCAATCAAAATTAATCTCTCCAGTAGCAGGAAAAAGATTATCACTGTGAGAGCATTAAGCCACTCAGTTGCCTTTGGTAGAGTAAACCCCTCAGAGACATGAGTAAGTAGAAGACAGCTACATGGCAGATGTTTATATATATGCACACATGCACATATACACACACTCTCCCTCTCTAATTTCTTGACACATGGAGAACAGCTACACAGGCAGCACACTTTGTATTGTATGTCAACTTCAAACATAGCCCAAATCAGCTGTGGAAATGTAAGCTGAAACCAAACAAACTACAGCAACCTAATAGTTTCAATTGCAGGGGAAAAAAAAAAAAATCCCATGTCGCCTAGCTGTAGGAGCTGATAGGAAGACAAGCCTCAAGGCAACTTAGTTTCCTGGCTGTCATCAGCTAGCAGTTTGGATACTTGATATAATGAATAATCAGTGCTTGAATTGATGGAAGTGACCTTAAAACATGGTGGGGAGGGTGCAATTTTCACAGTGTGCATTGGGCAGTGGAAACTGTGGTTTGAGTACATTTACATGGTAATTGCTCTACAGGGTGGAATTAAAGCAGGGTGAAAATAAAGGCCGTAGTCACTACATGGACAAAATATGGTGTATATATGTGTATGAAACCAGAGAAGGAGCTGTGTAGATGACAACAGCAGTTTAAGTAGATGTACATTGCAAGTTGTTCTTCTCCTGAGGCCCACACTGATTACACAGATGGCAAAACAAGCTGGTTAGGGAAGGTCTTCAGTAAGCAACTGAGTAAAGGCATTTACACTCTCTTAACAGGGCATTAACAACACAGGGAGCAAGCTCCTTCCTGCCTGCCTGCCTGCCTACCTGCCATTGTGATGGCAGCCAGGAGCTAGCCATCTCCACCTCCACCTGCCTCCTCATTCACACTGCTTGGTACTTTGGCAGGGAAGGTGGGCAACTTTCACTGGCTGCTCTCAAGATATTGCATAGCGTTAAAGATGCAGGAGTAAAGCCCCAGGCGAGTGCAGGTTTGCATTTGTGTAGGGCTGAAAGGAGGGAGCTGTCTGGCTTTCCAGGCTCTGCCTCCATCTGCTGCAGGCATCCAGTCTGTGAGGAACCTGGCAGGACCATACGCACCTTCTGCCAAGATTTCTGTGAAATCGTATTTCTGAGTTGCGTGTTCCTTCTTAGCTGTCCAGGTCATTCTCCAAAAGCCACACTTTAGAGGAAAAAACTAAACTCACTGTGCAGATGTTACAGCTAGGACAGTTAGCATGCAGTAGAGGCTTTTCTAAAATTCCAGAGGGATAAAGAGGCAAAAGAAAGGAAGGTTTCGGGAAGGGGTTTTATCATGCATCTCTGCTCTCCTCCCAATAACTGCTGCCTTTTTATTAAAAAATGACCTCTTGGGAAATTTGGAACATAGACAGGTTTGGTTTGTTGGTTGTTTTTTTTTTTTTTTTGCTAAGAGACCACTGCTCACTTTTCCCTCTTCTGCCTCCTTAATTTAGGTTAAATTTAAAGGAAATAACTTGAGGTTTGGAAGCAAATATCTCTAGAGAGTAGCTCAGTAACATGGTATGGAATTGAGCCAATAGCTGTAGAGATCATCTAATTTGAACTGAAGCAGGTAAAGAAAAGCCAGGGAAACCAAATCAAACCTTTTATATATATATATTGCTAATGGCCTGTTTTTCTACTGCATTGTACTTCAGTGTGCAAAGTACAGCCACACTGAAGGGATCTAATGTTAGTAGATGAGCACAGCCAAGTTTTTAGGGCATTCTGCACTTGGTCTGCCCGCTCACGGACACAGTTACCCACTGTATGCCCTTTTACCTGGCTTACCCTTCTGCAATTTGAAGTGTTTTACTCCTCAGGCAAAATGGGAACGTGTACCTCACATCTCCCATGTTGTCAAGCTGGTAGGCCTTTACTGAAGTACGTTGTAGTAGCTGGTGCAGTATGAAGTTCACACTTCTGCTTTTCCAAATGTACCGTGTTCATGTGCCTGGCTGCTCTGGCAAGAGCATTGCTTTAAAGGGACAGAAAAGTCTTCTTCCTCAGGACTGGTGAGGGACAGTGAATATAGAGGTCTATACTGACACCGTATTTTGCAGAAACATAGAACTGCAGTTTCTTTTCCCCTTTCTGTTCTCACTGCAGATGCACTTCATCCTCATCAAAATGTTTCCTATCCTTACCTAGTGGTAACATTAGAGTCTGTGATGTGGGCCAGGGAGGGTGAGAGATCTAAGCCCTCTTCAAATCCCCAAACCACAGCAGAAATTACTGCACCAGTGGAGAGCTATGCTGCGTTCCTCATCTTCCTGGCTGACTAGTCTTGGTTGAGTTAAAAATACAGCCTGGACAAACTCTGGGCTCCTCAGACACAGACCTCTTTTTAGCGGTGATGGTGATTGATTTGATGAGGACCACAGACCCTTGGCAAATAGGCTGCATCTGCACTTGCCAAACCTTCTGCTGTTGAATTAGGCTAAAGTGAGGTTTCTCCGCTGTGGTCACGAAGGACCTGATTTACAGAGAGGCTTTGAGCTGACCAATCTGCAGATCCAGTCTGCCTAATAATTTTAAAGGACTAAAAAACTATTTCAAACAGGAAATGAGGAATATGCACATGTGAAATTGCCCTCTGCTCCCCCTGCTTGCCTTAATGGCTCTGTTTTACCTCTATGCAGCTGCCCTTTAGTTTCTCTGTTGTGGCAGGTTAACCCTGGCTGGGTGCCAGGTGCCCACCAAAGCTGCTCTGTCACTTCTCCTTAGCTGGATAAGGGACAGAGGAATATATACAAAAGGCTCATAGGTCAAAAAAGGGACAGAGAGAGATCACTCACCAATTACTGTCATAGGCAAAACAGACTTGACTTGGGGAAATTAGTTTAATTTATTAGCAAGCAAATCAGAGTAGGATAATGAACAATGAAACTAAATCTAAAAACACCTTCCCCCCCCTCTCCCTTCTTCTCAGGCTTAACTTTACCTTCTCCCACCCAGTGGCACAGGGAGTTGGAGAACAGAAGTTGCGGTCAGTCCATCACACTGTTGTCTCTGAAAACCCTTCCTCCTCAATGGGAGGAATATGTACACCCTTCTGCTGCTCCAGCATGTCATCCCTTCCACAGGAGACAGTTCTCCATGAACTGCTGCAACATTGCTCCATCTCGTGTGCTGCAGTTCTTCACACACTGCTCCAGTGTGGGTCCCCTCCATGGGGTGCATGAACAGACAGGGTCACAAGTCCTGACAGCAAATGTGCTTCAGTCTGGGCTCCCCTTTCTCCACAGGTTCCCAGGTCCTGCCAGACACCTGCTCCAGTATGGGCTTCCCATCTCCTTTGGGCATCCACTTGCTCCAGCATGGTGTCCTCCCTGGGCTGCAGGTGGGTCTCTGCTCCCCCATGGCCTCCATGGCTGCAGGAGCAAGGCCTGTGTCATCATGGGCTGCACCACAGGCTGCAGGGGAACCTCTGCTCCACTGCCTGCAGCACCTCCTCCACATCCTTCTTCACTGATTTTAGTACCTGCAGAGACATTGCTCTCCCATTTTTTCAGTTCTCCATCTGACTGCACTAGCTGTGTTGTACAGTTCCGTCTTAAATACATTGTCATAGAGTTGCTACCACCATCGATGATGGGTTTGGCCTTGGCCAGTGGGTGGGTCTGTCTTGGAGCCAGATGGCACTGACTCTATCGGGCACAGGGGAAGATTCTAGCACCTTCTCAAGGAAGCCACCTGTGTAGCCTCCCTGCTACCAAAACCTTGCTACACAAACCTAGCACATCTGTAAATTATGTTATTCTGTCAGAAAGAAGATAACACGTTTACCCAGACACTCACAAATGGATAGGAAAACAGACATCTGTATGGTTTTTTTTTACTTTCTTAAGCGCCTCAGCTCAAACCTGGCAATGCCCTGGTGTAAGAACACTGAGTCACTCTGTGTCTGGCAGGTAAATGTAATAAAAGATAAAAAGTCTTAAAATAAATAAATGATGCCCAAATGTTTTTAAAGAGTAAACAAAGCAGAAGGATGCAAAATGTGTTTACAGCAGACAAGTGTAGAAAGAGCAGCACCTATCTTCTTGGCTTTAGCCTCCTTATCCAGATGAACAGAGACTTCAGATGCTTTTGCAGGGAGCTATTGTGCCAGAGGAGGCAGGGAGTGATGCTGGGGAAACTGAGCACTCATTGTCTTAATGATGCAACAAGCTTGGAACTTTTGAAAAACAGATATGTAGTCTTTAGAAAAAGCACAGAAGAGACAAAAGTGTATGGAGTCATTTTCCAGTCTGGTCAAAAAGAGACTAGTTATTCCAAGTACTTCTTCCAAAGTACTTTTTCTCTGTAAAATAGAATGCTGCAGCTCTGGTGAAAAGTGCCCATGGAAACCAACTGTTGCTTACTTTACTGAAATGTCATGTTTTCACAGAAACTGTCAGCTTGGCAGGCGTTTCGTTTACCTTTCTTACCACAAAGTGTCACCACTGCTTTGGGCCTGTTTACCTGATTGTTAGTACATTCTTATTATCTCAGTCAATTTCAAAAAGTAAGAAATGACCACAATTTAATATTAAATCTGGTAATAAAAATGAATGAATTGACATCTATGTCCAAGCAGCACACACTAGCCTTCAACATTGAATTAGCAGTATGCTCGTAAGTCTGTCATTAAGCCCCTAAAAGTACACACAGACGTCTAAACATTTAATACCAAAGCACAGGATAAGGCACTAATTTTAAGTGTCCAGATTTGTCAATGCAGACATCATTGAACCATCAGTCAGACAAAGCAACCAACAGAAAAAGAAAAGTGTCTAGCAAACATTTATTTGGATAAGCATGCAGTAGCTATGATTTGTGGTGACAGGGGTTACATTAGATGCAAAGACATGGAAGCCACAAATGTGCTGAAATTAACTACAAATTTAGTGAATTTTAACTGGAATAATTATTATCCTTAAGTTGCCATCAGCAGCAAATCACCTGGGCTGTGCTGCTTATTGCCTTTGATGATTGTAATTCTCCCAGTAAAAACATTCAGGCAGACAGTGAGAAGGCAGAAATGATAACATGTTATGTAGGTGACTGGCTGCCCACATGAATAACAAAAAGAGAGCAGATTAAATTAACATTTTCCAAATAGCTTGAAGCATGAACATAATTCTGCCAAAGCATTTGGTTTATACTTGCGAGTGATAGATCCAGAGAAAGACAGGACTGATTTGTAAGTAACTTGCTAAGCAAAAAAAAAAAAAAAAAAAANTTATAGAAACAACACAGTAAATGGTTAAAAATGGCTTGCCAGAAAAAAAAAAAAATCAATCCCTCCAAAACAGCACTGGGGATGTGGATTGAAGGGGTAATCCATATCTCGTTATGCCTTGTAGTATTGCATAGAAAAGGCGTGAAAGGGTTATACACTAGGGGATAAAAAAATTTGAAAAGGTTCAGTATGCTGTTTATATTTAAAAAAAAAAAAGAGAGGTATTTGAGGTTTTGGAAGAGAAAAATTAGGAGATAAATATATTCAGTTCCATAGGCTCAAAAACTGAAGGAATGCAAGGAGATCATCACTAGAAGAATTAATTGTTTCCTTCAGTAGACCTGAACATGCAATGCAAAGAAACTGTCTTATAGAAAAGTCTTTGCAGAGTGTTTATTCTAGATATTAGTGTTAAAAAGTTTTGCATGAAAAGAAGACTTCAAGAACAAATTTCCTATGAAAAATTCCTACCTGATTCTTTACAGGATTTGCCTGCACACTGTCATGTACTGTGATTATTTCGACATTGCTTCAGCTAGACTTTGACATGTGGCTAAGGTAAGCTGGTCCATGACATTTAAAAGCAAAATGAGCACCTATGCTGAGTTTTATATCTCTGCTGACTGGGTCATCATAAGGAAGCAAGCCAACACAGAAAGGTCCAAACATTTGCTTTCTTTAACAGTTAACTCTTTAACAGCAGATCCATTCAGAAAGGCACTTATGAGAGATAGATTTAATGTAAGGTCTTCAGGCTAGATCACATACACTTTTCTAGTCTCCTGCGGTTTTAGGTGTGTTTTTTGGTGCTTTGTGTTCTTGTTGGGGTTTTTGGGGTTTGTTTTGTTTTGTTTTGGGTTTTTTTTTTTTTTCTTTGTGTTAATTTTTTAATTGTAAGAAACTTTTTACCTGCTGCAGAAATAGAGTTTTACCACAACCAGCTTCCCTGGAGAGCTTGTCCATGCCTTGATGAAGCCTACCACACCCTCTGGGGCAAATGAGACACCGCTTCGCCCCGGTCGGTGCCAGTATTGCCCAGTGTGATTGATAAGGAGTCGAGCTGTGGGCTGGAGACGCATTCACAGTACACCTACATCTGGAAGTCATTGCCGGCCAAAGTGGACTAAGAATGCACTAGGCAGACAGGATCCTATAACGTCTCTCCTGTCTCAGCCTTAGCTGCCTCTGATGGCTAGATAATGAGAGCACTACTCTGAGTGAAAGTGTTTATGTGCTTACGTGACTGCAGGTATGTGCTTTTTTGATTCTGATTTCTTGCATGCTCTGCAGACAGTGAGCAGGGACATCGTGCAGATAGGACAGAGGTGGAGCAGCATGTTGGAGTAGTGTGATAACTGCCAGCTCCAGGACTGCTATGTTTTCCTTTGTTGCCTGTTTTCATTAGGGCTTTCTGACCAGGAAACAACTTTGACCTAGAGCATGTTTACACGAAGAGAAGTGTCAACTAACACTGTCTAGCCAAGTGGAGTTATTTTCTAAATATTTTTTGTTGCAATTACTTCTAGAATAGGAGCAATATGAGTTAACTCACCAAACAATGTGAAACCATTACACCAATTTTAAATCCATACATTGTTAGAAATTATTGGTGAGGTTTATATAAATATATGTGTTTCCATGTCTATGCTGTCCCACAGGATTAGAGCAGAGAACACAGGAAGTACATTCGCTACAGCCAGTAGAGTCCCACTGTGTATGCATGGAGTTGCCTGGTGAGCTAACAATAGTCCTCAAAAACAAAAGCAGAGAAACATTTCTCTGTCACTTCCTCCAGAAGAGCAAGGGCTTGGGATATGCCTTCTAGATGTCATCGTTGAACAGTGACAGTCTTGATAGCAGCAGTGAAAGAAATATTAACCAGCATTAATCTAAACTAAGGCTCTAATTTGGTGGCACACCAAGAAATCAACATATTTTATGATCACAGCCACCAATTTCAGCATCCTTATCCTCTCAAATATTCTGCAGGAAGCCCTGCCGCTACTCCTTCTGTCCCATGCAATGGTCCCACATTTCTGCCTATGATGGAACGTAAGTGCAAGACTGGAGTCAGCATCAGAGCTCATCATCTCACTGGCTCATTGCACAGCTTGGGAGTATCTTTGGAGACACTCGGAAGGAACAAATGGAAAAAGCAAAAAGGTAGCTGCTGCTATCTTAATCCAGACACTTTACACAGAGAGATAAGATGCCTTGTACCAGGTACCTGGAGCATACCTTGATGTATGAGCCCCCTGCACTGCATTGGAGCTCACACGGTGATATTGATGTATGTAACTCAGTTGCAATGTAGAACACCAGAGAAATGCAACCCCAAAGGCAGAGTGATGGAGAAAGGAGTAAGAGAGACTAGCTGAAGTCATTTAAATTGGCCTGGCTTACTTTTATACACTTTTTAAATGTTCAGTTATTTTTAAAAACCCTATATCCTAATTGCCCTGAAAATGAATGTATGCATATTCTGTTAGCTTTTTAAATGACTACAGTTTATTTTTACACACAATAATCTGGTTAACTGTTTACTGATATTTCTAAGAGATGGGGCTGGGTTATGAGAAAATGTTGATGGTTTGAAATGCAGAACTTGAAATGTATGTGGGTATACCTGCTTGTAGCTGTGTGAGAATAAACTTATGTTTCTCATCTAAATATCTACCTTTCAGCATTAGGTTACACAAGTTTTCTTTTCTACTCAGAGAAAAAATATGAAAGGTAATCTTAGGCTGAAACTCCTCCAGAATCTGTTTTGTCAGCTATTAAACAGATCATTAGTCCAGATTCTTTGTTTTCTATTCCTTCTGAGCTTACAATATACACAAGTAATAGAAAAATAACTTACTCCCTCTGAAAAACACCCTGGCATTAAACTCTCATAAACTTCCAAGAGTGTACATGATCAGTAACAGAGAAGTTACTACAAGAAAAACTTTGAACATTTTATAAATTGTATTAAACAATTTCATTGGCAATAGAAATGGGAAAATATTTTTTAATGTTCTGCTATATCTAGTAATGCAGAAATGAAAGGTATATATCAAAATACTGTGTGTCACTATGGTGTGTTGACACACCTTCTTACATTAGATGTCTACTTCAGCCACTTTTCTTAATAGGGTAGGGGTTTTATGACAGTTTTTGAAGTAGATTCACATGATCCTCAGTTTACTGCTATAAAGAGGCTAGATAAAACTGTCCAGTTGTGTTTTAAAGGTGAGTTTTCTTTTTAAAATCTTTTCTGCCAAAGCAAAGGTTTTTATATGTTATTCATTTCTCCTAGAAGAATGTCAGATTGATAGAAGCTAACGTGTCTGATCTATGGATGTGCTTACATTCCTGTTTTTAGACAGTGATCAACAAGACATATTGGGTCACAAATATTTATGGCTAAAACCATATCCTAAACTTGCTTTATTAAAATCCCTTTAGTAATTAAAAAAAAGATTTAACAATGTGATTTAATGCTGTTGACCAGTTATGAGATACTTAGGTGTAAGTTGTTAAATTGGCTGAAGTGGTTCTCCAAACTTTTATTTAAGAAATCCATCAGGAAAGAATGTTGATTTCAGCATTTCAAGATTTCAGAAGATCAAAATATATTTTAATAGTCTGAAGCATATTTATTTAGAGCCCTTTGGAAATTCAGTCAGTGAAAATGTCCTGGTATAATCCACTGAATTCATTAGCTGCATCTTGGATCCAGCATAGAAATTGTGGCTTTGTACTTTGAAACTACTCCTGTAACATTTATACTCTTTTGAAAGGAGATGTTCTAACATTCAGACTTTTCATGAGAAAAGAATGGCTATGGGAGAGTAAGTGAGAAAGAAAAGGAGTTTCAGGGCTTGGAGCAGGCTGCCAGGGGAAGTGGTTGAGTCACCATCCCTCGAGGTATTTAAAAGACAGATAAATGTGGCAATTAGAGACATGGTTTAGTGGTGGTTGTAGCAGTGATGGGTTAACAGTTGGACCCAATGATCTTAAAGGTTTTTTTTCAAGCCTAAATGATTCTATGATTCTATAATTAATAGGATCTGGAATTTGCTAGAAAATAAGTATAAGTATATAAGTAGAAAATAAGACGACACAGTGAGAAAGGAGCATCAGAAAGTCCAATGAAATTTTGTTTGTTTGCACCATGGTGATGTATATGTAAGTGATGGGGTTTTTTTTTCATTGATTTTTCTCAGATTCTCTGTTTTACAAGCCAGCAAAATATTTGAACTAGCATTAGAAGGGGGTTTTTTTTCATTGATTTTTCTCAGATTCTCTGTTTTACAAGCCAGCAAAATATTTGAACTAGCATTAGAAGAGTGTTACTTGTGCTCATTTGAGTCATACAGTGAAGGATCCTCCTGAGAAAATGGTATTTGATTATAACATACTGGAAGAGTTTATCACAATGTGAAAGGAACATAAAGTAAAAAGCAACGCCTCACTCAAAGCTTCAAGCCAGTGTCCCTGTTGCTATAGGCATGGAGGGGACAGGCCCGACATCAAGACCTTCCTTACTTTACAGGGGTCATTGTAAGATCTCATTCATTTGGTATGCTCTGGGCAAGTGGTGGCTCCTGCAGTCTTGTTGGATGTTGCCACCAGAAAGGTCATTGGAAACTATTATTTCCTTTCTGCTCCATGCTACAAGGTCTCTTTGCTATCTGTGGAGGGAGGCTTAGGAAGGTGAAGAAAGGATGGTGAATGCCTGGTAGAGTTGGACTCATTACATGAAAACACTACACTCTTAACAGGCAAAAAAAAAGGACTTTAAATTGTGAGGTGCCTGTGAAATAAAGTAGGATGGGGTTATGAGTAAACAAGTAAGTTTAGCCAATGTGACAGAGCAAGGACAAGGGCAGGGAGGGGGCAGCAGCAGCATCTGTACCTTCATAACATTCTGGTGCAGCTGATCTCTGTAAACAGCTCTGAGGTTTGTTATTTGCTTGTGCACCTTATAAGTTCTGCAAAGATCACACCACCTTTGAAACACTTAAAATTCAGCAACTGTCTCTACATATTTTCACAACCCACTTTTCCAGTCTGTCTGTCTGTCCTCACATGTTCTGTCTAATGTGAACAGCAGCAGCTGATGAAAGAACAGTTAAGGGCAGAAGCAAAGGCAGTTTGTTGTGTGAAGCCAAGTAATTATTAAAGCTACTGTGGATGAGGGTGCCAAGCTACCTGTGTTTAAAAGGGACTTAAGGGAGTGTTAAAGCCGAACCTTCAGGCACAAAGAGCTCGTTTGACAAAGATGCTACCTCTAATACATTGAATAAGCAGAGATTTAATGTTAAAATGCTATAAACTGTAGTCTTTGGTTTACAGAATGACATGTTTTTGCTCCCATAATCCTTCAAGTTTAACAGCAAACGCAGAATGGTATTACAGAATTACAATTAATTTGTATTTTTCTGATCTAGTATAAAGCCAACAAATTTCTCTGCTGTACCTTTGAGAGGGTACAGATTACATCCTCTAGAAAATGCATCAGGCTTAAGGAGGTGCTGCAAATTCTGATACTTCACCTCCATGTTGAAGATTTGTCTTTGTGTCTTCAGTTATCTGAGTCTTTTTTTCAGCTGATTCCACTGTGAAATGAAAGCCATTATCAGAACACTGGGATTAATGTTCTTCAGCGAAACAGTGTGTGTATAGATGTTATCAACTAAGGTGAGGGAGGATGGGCCTGTGTCTATGGTGATACAACCAACATTATTGCATATTGCACTGCATTGCACTGTCAGTAACATGTTGAGGTAGTGGTTGTAGGCAAACATCTTAGCCATCTGGGCAAGTGGTTAAACTTTCTGTATTTACATAAGTTTTAATGTGCGAGCCTCAGCAGCTGATCCCTCACCAGCATTTTGAACATGCTGGGTAAGCAGAGCATAGTCTGTATATGGCAATAAAACTCCATCAAATGAACGACCCAGACAAGGCAGAAAACTCACCCTTGGGATAGATGTGAGCTCAAAGATGATTAGATGATTGTAACTATTTTTATTTATTTATTTATTTAGAATCAAGAGAAAGGTTGTTCTTCTCCCTGTGCAGGTTTGGAAACTTGTAAAGGTATTGTCACATGAGGGATGATGAGAAACATCTGAGCTGCAGAAGAGGGATCACAAACTAAGGCTGTGTTATAACATGGAGTTCGTTTAACTTAGGGGTTGTTAGGTGGGTAAGTTTTTAAAGCAACTGGAACTTCTCACAGGGAAATGTATTCCTTAGGTAATGTCAATTTTATTCAAATATTAGGTATATTACAAGCTCTACAAAAAAAGATAATGGCTGACTCTTTCAAGACCTAGTCTGCCTCTCCCAAGTCTGCTGTCATTGCTATTAGTTGCAAACCCTTCCTGGCCTCATGAAGAGGAGGAAATAGCTCTGCTCAGTAGAGGAGCTACCCAAATCCTTCATGCTCATCATGTGCATCCTGCAGCTTGCCAAGCATTACAATTGCTATTTAGAGTAGTTTTTACAGGCTGGATTTTCCCTGTCTGACAGCACAGTTTCTGTGATTAATACTGCTAGAAGCTCTGTTCCACCCTAACAGCTGGCTGTCCCTGCCCCATTCAATATTAGGCTGCCTGCTTAAGCAGCTTCAATATTGTCCACACTTTGCTGGTAGCAGATGATGCTTTGCCTGCAGAAGTTCAAACGTTTGCTAATGGTACTGGAGCCTGCCCTGTGTTTGCACTGATTGGAATTTTCCAGGCTGTAGATAGACCTGTACAGGCCCCAAAACAGCTGCAGCTCATAACTGTAGCTGCAGTTGTTGCTGGTCTGGCTTGTAGCTGGTAAGGAGGAGGATATTAAAATCCCATAAAGATACTATCAAATTAGAAAATACTGTACAGTGTGCTTTTGTTTCTTTTAAGGATGGAGAAACCAGATGACAGAGGACTTAAGCTCCCTCTGTGCATATATGCAGAGCGGAAAGAAATGTTTAACTGACCTCTTGATGATAGGACTTGATATTTGACTATATTTAATCATGTATGGAAAAGACAGTTGCACTTTTCAACAGCTGCTCTTACTCTGAGCTTCAAGGGGCTAAAGAAAAGATCAGGTTTGTGCAGGGATTTACTCCCTCTCCCTCCCTCTCACAAAACCTGCATTTTTCTTGACTTTTGGAGTTCAGGGGGAAAAAACAAAACACGTTCTTTGCTACGTGCAAAACTTTACAGCCGCTTCCATAATGTCATGGCAGTATTGGTGGAAGCCGATGGCTGAGAAAGAAAGCAGGGCCTGCAGGTGTGAGAGCACACCCCACTGGCTTTGGGATCCCCGCTCATTGGTGGTCATCTGCACACAGACCTGGAGGAAAGATCTTGCTGACTTCCCAGGTTAGACTCAGAGTAGCATCATGGCTTTTAATTTTGTTTCAAAGCGTTACAGCTCGTTTTAAGGAAGACAACTGCCCATAGTGTTGTTGCTGATAGCTGGCAATGCTTTTAGCTGTCACAGTGCACAAAAGGCAGGGTGGAGTGATTAATGTGACTGAACTCCTCCCAGCTCATAAAGGAGGCTCTTTCTGAACGGGTTCATGTTCCAGTGTCAAAGTGCTCTGATCTGCCCAGATGTGCCAAAACTCATGCAGGACTTTCAGGAAGAGATGAGTGTAGGGACTCACTTTCCAATCTAAACATGAAAGAGGATAATTTCTGATTTCAACTTGAACTTCTCCATATTCCTTTTAATTTTCCCAAACACGTTCAGTTTAGAATATGCATGCCAGATTTAGAAACATAAAAGAAAATTGGGGTAAAAATCTTGCCAGAATGTATTTGATGCTGCCACCGGTATTTTAATAAAAAGGTAAATTAAAAAATTACCAATCTCAGTCTTTTTTCATTGGTAACCTTTAGCATACATTAAATATAACTGAATGATACTGTTTAAAAATTATTAGAAATTTAGACCAATTTTCTGCCAGGGAAAGAGAGTATTCTTACTGCTTCAACAATTTGGACATATGTGAAGACTTTAATTTTAAATGTCCAGACAGGACCCAAAATTAATTAATGAAAATAACTCTTTTGGAAACAAGTTCTTGAAAGTACTAGGCATTTCAAAATCTGTCTTACTAAGCATATGCCATTTGCACACCACCTAAACAACAAATTCAAGGAATGGTGTCTGGTTTCAATCGTTAGGTGTACGTGTCATTCAGGTTAATGTTAACATTAATTGTGCATGGGGAGTATCTCTTTTAATTTCAACCTTCAAAATGAGTGAAAGGAAGGAAGCAGCTCAAATTGTTTTCCTACAGTAACACTGAGAAGGCCCAAGGTCTGGTGCATAGCTAGCATATCAGGGTTATGGCTTCTGAAAGGTAAAGCCATAGCACATTCAGGCTCCACTTCTCACTGGAACACACAAACCTGGCACACAGCAAGCATTAAATCATCATGCCATTTGCTAAATTAGTTAAATTCTGTTATTTAGATGATCAGTGGGAGCATTTGTTGACACACATGGGTTATTCAGAAACACAACATCACTTATTCTGATTCCAGTTGGGAATTCTTACTGTGTAAGGGCACAGTAAGGACGCTTTGGTCCTGTGAACAATAAACTTTCTTGATTGAAAGAGGGATCATAGTTATGCAGGTGCCTACTTCACATCCATGCGCATATTGATAAGTGGTGAAATGATGTGATATCGAAAGTGTGGTCAAGAAGCCTCCCAGTGATTCTGCCATGCAAATATTTTTGCGCATATCCACATGTACCGAGATATGCACTGTTGTTTTTTTCCCAGACTTAGTAATTACTTCTGTGATTATGTTTTTGTGTACGCCACAACTCAGTTTTTATCCTTTCACAAATGCACTTTCGCTTATACTTTTATAATTATGAAATCCTCAAAATCGTGAGTAAAGTTCAGAGAGATTAGGAATAAAAGAATATCTAATGATCTTAAAACGAACTGGCAAAATTATTTTCATTAAAGAACTATCTCTTGACAGCAATACATGATTCAGTTCTGGTGCTGATTATCACAGGAAGTTCTTGAGGCCAAAAGTATGCCAAATCCATTTAAAAAGACTGGATATTAATGCAGATAAAAAATAGCCCAAATGGTCATAGTTGGTTATTGTCAAAGTATAGGATGACTATTTGACCTCATGTTACCCAGCTTAAAACGTTCTCTCTGGCCAGAGCAGAACGTGAGGTCTATGTCAAGAAGATGCAGTCTCAAGCTAACCGTGTTTGTTGCTTTTCACATCATCTGCTCAGAAAAGATGCTTGTTCTCCTTTGACAGCTTCCCCTGACTGCTGCTTTTCCTCCTGCTTTTCTTTCAAACACAGAAATTCCATTCCTGAGGGAAAGACCTTTCTAAGGAGAATAAAGGACAATGTTATCAGTTTCATCAAATGTTCCACCACATTGCATTGTGAAGTACAAGTTTGTTTCAGTCATACATTGGAAGCTTCCTAAGTTTCTATTTGTGCAAAAGCAACAAAAATTAATCATGAAAGTAAAACTTTAGAGCCAAGCAAAAAGGTGCTACTGCTGCTTGTTCTTATTATTATTAACTAAGGGTTTTCTGGTCAAGAATATTTTTTTAAATCTGCAAAGTTTTGGATAAACTGGAATAGGTATGACCACTTCATGATTAGGACTATATCCAAATGTTAGTTGAAGTCCAGGTAATTTTGGGGAGGAGGGAATACTTTCGTAACACTTCATTTTAGACCCTACACCTGAATACCTGCTCATGAAAGTTCACTTCACCTCTAGGGCTGGTAGGAAGAAATGGGCACTGTGAGTAGTTAGATGTCAGGGGCCTGGCTAGACATTTGTCAGGCATTTCAGGTGCTGAGGTCTGGTGCTGAGTCTTCATGTGCTGCTCTCTGTCTTCACTATATGCCAACCCTACTATAATGTGTGCTTCTCAGGAGAAAATAAAGCTTGCCCTTGCATCTCTTGGACTGTCCCTGGGATTGTCTCCTGAAAGGGAGAAGCTCAGAGGACTTCAGGGGAGTGCAAGGACTGTTTATGCTTCCCATTTGTGAACACTGGGGACGTTTGTGCAAGATTCTCAACAGTTTAACTCGTCAGTTTGTTCAAAATTCACCCAACTTATGCATAAGTCATAATAAATGTTGTAAATATCGCACTAAATCACATTAGAGAACCATTTTGCAATGCTGATGGAAGTACTACGGAAAACCAGAGGCAGGTGTAGTTATTTGGTGAATGATTCTTTTTCTAGGGTCTATAGCTGTTATTGCTTGAGTAAGGCTTTCAGTGAAAAATATGCAAGTAGATTTATGATTTTTCATGATTGATCTCTGCTGCCATACTAATGTTTATTTTACATATTTTCCATGCCTTCTTCATCATACAGATTTTTTTTTACAAGCAAAAGTTTGACTGATGTTTTTGGACTGGGAATATGCAGAAAGGCAGAAAAAGGCATCCACAAGTCAAGCACAACTGAAAACAAGAAAAAACACTGCAGTTCCAAAAAAATGTAATCGCCATTCCTAAAACATTTTCATCTTGTCACCTGTTCTTTCATGTTGCTGCTAGCCATTTAGATCCTGCAAATCCGTTTCTGGTCAACAGAAATTCCCACCATTAGCAGCTCTATCCTTATTTTAGTTCTTACATTTGTGTAGTCTTAAGTGAGCCCTAGCCTTAGTTTTAAAAATGGGCTATCTCACTTTTATCTACATGACTGAACCAGAACACGGAGGAGGAAAAAACTGAGCACAGATTTTATTATTTCCATAACTGGTTCTGTTTCTGGAAGGTTGTGGTTATTCTAGCCTCATGCTATTCATGTGACAATCTAAAATACAACCAAAGTATGTGTGACCCCATGGGTAGGAATTGCACACTGAGGGCTGTGTGATCATAGCCTGTTGTAAACACAGCAAATGAAACAAGTGGAAGCACTGCTGCCTGAGAGGGTGTCTCCCAGGCACTTCTCTGATCTGCTATTTCATAGCAAAGCAGTGCCTGCTCACAGAAAGTATCAAAACCCACTAGAATTGATTCAACCTTCACACGGGAAACTGCAGCCTCAGACTGGAACATATGACATAGTGGAAGATGGGTAGTGCTGCCTGCATCTTGGCAAGCTGAACACTACTAGGTTTTTTTGCTAGTAAGCAAGGCTTTGGAGTAATTTGCTTACTGTTGCTTCCCACTTCAGGTATCAGCATTTGGCTTGGACATCTCACTACTGTGAGAAGGTCACAAAGCTGCAGTGTCACCTTGGAGCTGTGTATTAGGATCACTGGAAAAAACATGATGCCATTATAAAATGAGACCTGACACTAAAACACAAGGCTGTGAAAGCTTGTCATTTGCCAGGATGAAATATGCACTAATGTATTGAGTGCAATGTAGATGTTATGTTGATATTGTGCACTTACTGTATTTCTCTGGGCTGGAGAGAGACCGCAACTCTTTATTTTGACAGAGGATAACATACATCTCTGAGAGTGACCATGAAAGAAAATTTAGCTTCACATGTCAAGTAGCTCAGCATGCACAGAAAGCTACCAACATCTGCTGAGGTGTCATATTTTCTTGTGTGAAAAACACAGCTTATATGGAGCAGTAATCTCTGCAAGGGTTGCACCACTTCAGTGGAAAAACACTGCCTAAGTAAGAACATTGTCTGGTTACTTAAAACAAAATTAGGAACCAACAATGTATTATTCACAGTCCTTAACATATCCAAAGCTCTTGTGTGTTTCTTTCACTGCTATAAATACAGATTCAGCTTGCCACACACAGAGCACTTCATCTGAATCTCATCAAATGATTACATTATTTACATTTCATCCCATCTTAAAATGTGGCTTTCTCTTTTGCGTTTCTAAGTGCTGCAGCAATGCCACACCAACTCAAGGATGGGTTCCTAGCACTGCAGTCCACATGCTTTTCTGAGTACCATGGTGTCAAATGCCTTCCTTCTTATCACAAGTGGCATTTGGATTTTCCAGCCTCAAAACCAACATCAATCTTTTCATATAAAAAAATTGCGATATTGACCTGAATCAATTAACCAAGTTTCCCCATTTGTCTTCTCCTGCCACCATCCTCTTTTTCTGCATGAGCAGTCACTTAAAGTCATGCATGTAATTATCTGACAGTTATTTCAATAATACAAAAAAAAGTTAAGTAATCCTTCTCCCTTTTTATGACTGGAATCTTATGCCGAGTCTATGGCTCCTTCCAGGAGTGTAGAGCACAGATATTATGACCATTTTTAGCTATACTCAGTGGCTTTTACTTCTTTTCAGAGATACACTAAATGCAAAAGTTTGTTTCCATCTCTCTTTATTTTTTTTTCCAAGTGTAAACCGAACAACTCCTTTTACATCTCTTGCTGGTTAGCAGCCAATGTAAATGCTTATGCTAGGAGAACAAGCCCATTTCCTGCCGTTAAGGCTTTTTTGTTTATCCTAGGGCTACTCACTGCCACTGCCTGCCCCTGACAGACTATTAACCCCTGTTTCTAGCAGGCATACCAGATGTGGGTTTCTTAAGCAAATTATTGGTTATTTCACCACATGTCGTTTTTGCAGTTAAGTGTTTCCAGCCTCTCAGAACATTCCACAGAAATAACATCACATTTTCCTCCAACCTGTTAATTAGCATAATTATTTATCAGCCTGAAAACCACAGCTTGAGTTTGTTAAGCGGCAGACAGATATGCACTGGACAGTGGCCCAAGAGACTTAAAAGAGTGATGAGAGAAGGGAGGCTGTGGGAAGGCATGCTGTTTTCATTTCCCTCCACCACCTTCTCTGAAGACCCCTCCAGCTGATAAGACACATCCTTTCCTCACACTGCAGACAGAAGGGTTTTCAAAGTTACTTGTCTGCCAAGATCTACCCAGCTGTAACTGGGAGATGTAGCTAGAGATGATCACCCCAAAAAAGAGGTAATATGAGAAACATCATATCTGCATCACTCTGCTCTCTGTGCACACTGAAAGGAAGGAGATAGCAGCATTTTTAAGTTTCTAGTATGTAATTTCCTCAGCCAGCATATGAGATAACCAAGAGGGTCTTGGTCTAGTGCTGTGTATATGGGACTCACCTTCGGGTCAAAACCCATAGCACCTTGCAGAATATGTTGTGAGTCCAAACTGCTTATTAGATGCTCATGACAGGTGAAATACAAAATTGGTTGACACATTTGAAATGTTCAGGTGACCTCATTTTTCCAATCTGCAAGAGCAGATGCAGAAGGTATGCCTTGGCTCTGAGCAGATTAAGCCTCTCTTGCCTGTGGGCCTCATGTGAGTAGTGCTAGAAGAGTTTGCATATGTCGCCAGAAAGGGTAGATTGCACTTAACTTTTGAAAGGTTAGGCACTGTAACTTTTTACCTGACCGTATCTCAGTTGCTTTTATTGCTGCAGCAATTCCAGTGCCAGAAACTGTACTGTGGTTTATGCATACCTGTTATTTGACAGGATTTCATGTAAAAATTAATAGTAGTGATGTGAAACAGGGATGGATACGTTTCTAAGTGTCTGTATTTGAGCTTAAAGCTGCAGTGCACTTTTTCAATTAGACTTCAGAAATATGGGACTTGGACAAATGAACTAGAAAGGCCTGTGAACACAGTTCAAACGTACTGGTTTTCCTAAAAAATGTTCAGGACATGCAATTACATCCCTAAGCCCTCCAGTTCATTTGCTAGCCTGTAGATATAGTAGAAAGTATCCAAGACTACAAAGCCATACAGGGCAGCTCTCTCCTAAGCAGCCCTTTTGCTTCAGAATTGCTAAGGATGATGCAACTGATTGGTGGCTCTCAGGTATACACGAAATGACTGTAAAATAAATGTCACAGCACAGTGTGGACCAGTTGTCCACATGATGATTTCTATGTAATTGGTTACCAGTTAAATATAAAATGTAGTGCATTAGAACAATTTACTTAATAAGAAAGCAGACTTTAGTTACTTCAGGGAATGTGTGCATTAATGGGAGGAGTTAATCATCATGTTCCAAAATCTGTTCTGTTACTTTACCTCAGATCTCAGAATCTCGGAAAACTCTAACTGGAAGTTTCAGGTCTTCACAAAACACTAGGAGTTGAGCTTGCTAGTGTCGTGTCCACAGTTGGTTTTGCTTTATCCTGTTAGTTCCTGCTATATACTGCAGGCCAGATGGCAGCAGGCTGACATGAGTTTGAGTAAGCGGGCAAAGAAACACATGGGCCTATGAACCATTTCTCCAGATGCTTGGGGAGATGCTTCATACAGTAAAATATGCAGACTGACATTTCAAGTGAGCAGCATGGGATTTTCTCTGTTGCTAGAGTGATTTGCACCTCAAATGGAAAGCTCTCAGTATAGACATTCTCGATGAAATACATCAACCCTTAATATAAGACTTCCAGGTACCAAGCCCAGGCTCATGGAGCAAATACCTCTACTGAGAGTGAGATAGAGAGTTGAAAGATGTGAAAGATCTTACCAAACTGAGGATCTACTGGCCTTTGGCAACTGTATTTCTCAGGTATCCAATTGTTCTTGTTTTTAAAGATATTGAAAGGTTTTTTGTAAAATTATGGTAATTTTTTAGTCCAAAAATAGGAAAGATCATAAATATAATGTTCATAGAATCTAGTTTCAAATTATCCACCAAATTATCTTTTGTTGCCAGTATTCATTCACTCTGTCATTCACTTTTTCTTTAATATAATTTTCCCCCTCTTCCGTGTGACCAAAAAAAAAAAAAAAAAATCCTTAAATATCTTAGTTGCTACCATTAATTCTTCATTCACATTCTATTAACCATCCCAGGAAGGTATGGGTCTCAGTAAGAACACATTCATTTAGGTATAAATTTATGACAGTTCCTCTTTTTGCTATTTTTAAAGTCATACATGTGCCACATTTTCTTATGGGAAAGAAGAAATATTGATTTGAGCTGAGTGCACAAAACCTGCAGAAACATACATTTCTCTGCATCAATGGCTAAACTCAATAAACTTTAAAGAAAAATTCTACTGTTTTCAAAGGAAATTAGTTGTGTCTGAGAATGAATTTTCAGCAAATCATAAAAGCCTTGGGTTCTGCTAGAACCCCTTGCCAAATTCTCCAGATCAAGTATTGCATGCTTGTTATATTCTGCAACTACATCTGCAGTGGCTCACATGTACCAGTGGATATCTGGAGCCCAGATGTTACATGAAAGGGTGAAAATATCACATTGGCTTAGGGTCTATTCTTTCACATTGCTCCCTTGATGTTTCCTGCTGTTGCCTCCTCACAGTGTAATTTAAAGAGAGAAGAGCTGATAAGGTTTCCACATGTCTCCTTAGGAATCTGCGGCATTCACTTGTTTTTGCAATTAAACAATTCCTTCAATGCCAACAGCAGCTCAAAAGAATTTTCAATACATACTGGACTACAAGCTCAGCCATTTTCTCTCATTTTCAATTAAGCTACTGGTTTCGGAATCACAGAACCACTTAGGTTGACAAAGACCTTTAAAATCATTGAATCCAACAATTAACTGAACACTGCCAAGTCAACCACGAAACAATGTCCCTAAGCACCACATCTACATCTTTTTGAAACACCTCCAGGGATGGTGACTCCACCACCTCCCTGGGAAGCCCATGCTAATGCTCAACAACTCTTTCAGTGAAGTATTTTTTCCCTAATATCTAATCTAAACCTCCTCTGGCACAACTTGTGGCTTGTACACAACTTGAAATTGGCACAAGCCCTATTGCTTGTGACTTGGCAGAGGAGATCTAGAGCCACCTCTCAACAACCTCCTCTCAGGTAGCTGTAGAGAGTAATCATGTCTCCCTTCAGCCTCCTCTCCAGACTAAACAATCCCAGTTCCCTCAGCTGCTCCTCATAAGGCTTGTGCTCTAGAGTGATCCTTCACCAGCTTCCTGTCCTGCATAAGTTCTGGGGTTTTTCTTGGTAATTTTAACTGGTTGATTCAGCAAGACTAGGTACTACTGAGGTGAGATGAAGATGTGTCTTTTGCGATGCAACAGAGGTAAATACACATTCCTTCTAATGACATTGGTGATAACAACTCACCCAAAGAAGGATTTTTACCCTTTTCTCCCTTTAGAAGTTGTTCTGCTCCTTTACCCAGCTTACTCACAGACTAAATAGTGAAGGATAATGTAGTCAATACAGTTAATTTTCCCATATGCTTGCAGCAGAAATTCTTTCCAGAAGTTACAGGCATCAGCAAGGGACAGGTGAGATTAAATTTTCAAGCTGCACTGTCGTTTATATAAAGTCAGCAGCTTCTGAAGTTGGAAATGAGGGTGAGAACTCACTGTGTGTGTTCTCAATGCTGTTACTTCACTTTGGATTTATTTTTATTTTCTTTCCCAATGCACATATACTTTCATACTTCCCACATGCTAGTAAGAGCATAATTGTACACACCTGCATTATCCATTGCATTGTGCACTGTTCCTGAGCAGTCATTAGCAGACTGCTAGATGATGGAGGGCAGATCACACTTCTAGAAGACCCATCTTCTTGAGGAATTTCAGAGCTGTGGTCTGGTGACTTGCCTTGGTGAAAAAGTGTGAGGTTTAATTCCCCACCCTGCATGGGTTCCCCCAGTCTCTCTTGTCACTTGTTTTTTTTCTGAAACCTTCCATCAGGAAGCCAAGCCCATGCAAGTTGCAAAGCAGTGACTCAGCTCTTTGGGAAGCACATGAGAATGCACAGGAAATTATACTGGACCTTAGAGAGGTAGGAGAACGGAAGGTGCAGCCTGTTCACATGCCTGTGTCCATGCAGCGTTGGACACAGAGGGAAGGAAAGAAAAAAAGAAACCTCAGGCTACAGAGTGATATACAGCTGGATGAGAAGCAGCAAGATCTGCATCCTCCAGCTAGTCCATAGTGCTGACTCTGGAAGCACCCCTAAAAAGTTCAGCTACTGCAGATCAACCCCTCCATCTGCCTTCTGCCCTCCACAGGATCACTAGAAGCAACCCACTCCCATGACCATAAAACCCCTGAGATCTGTCTATAAACCACCTCTCAGGGAGAGAGAGCTCCAGTTGTGTTTTATAGGTTACTATCAGCTGTGGCTCTGATCATATATATGCTCTCACCAAGTGACCTGTAAACTCAATTTGCCTGGGAAGACAGATGAACTGGCCACAGCTTTAGCCAGTCTTTCTTCCCTAATGACATCTTCCTAGCTGTTTTTTTGCATCTCACTTGAAGAGTTGAAGAGTTTTTTTTCTGGAGAAAAACCTACAGCTCTGGTATTACTACTCATCCTGTACATAGCTTTATAGGCTTACGCCTTCTAATATACTTACATAAAACAATAAAATATTAACAGTATTTGTTATTTAAGATTAGTTGACACTGGCATTCACTGCTTTATTCCAGCCAGAAGGGGCCATTAACTTTCATTTTCTTTCTCTTTTTCCCTCCACATGAATGAAACCTTTTTTAAAAAAATATAAATCTTACAGATGTATTCCAAAAATCTCTAAAGCCTTTCAAAACTGTTAGAAAAATATCTGCCTTGATTGTAAATTCTTCCACTCAGATGCCTGTTTTTCTGAGGCAGTTATGGAGGTTTTTTAGAAAGTTGGAAGCCAAAACAAGTTTAGAATAGAAAACTCAATAGATTAGCAGCTGGTGGCAAACCTTAAGCATGCCTCAACTCCTATTGCTCCAGTGAGGTAATTGACTAGTAGGATTGAAAAATTTGAAGGAGCCACTGTGCTAATTGATAAAGTACAAATAACTTTCCTAGTTAATACTCTTTATTAGTGAAAGCTGCTAAAACATAGTTCAGAATATTGAACCCTTCTTTCTTCCTAAGAAAACAGACAGGCAGCCTAGGAGGCTCCAGCAGGCCAGAGGAGCTGAAGGAGCAAACTCCTTGTGACCTCTGTGCCTTCTGTACACTGCACTGCTAACCCAGTTCTCTGCTGTTGATTTCAACACCACTTCTTCCCCAGCAGTGCAAGTGAAGAATGGGACATACTGGCCCTAACTCTCATCTGCTGGCTTTTATTGTTTTCTCTCTGACCCTCAAAGTTATTTAAACTTCTTTCTGTGTGTAGGGGTGTGTGTGTTTAATTAGGTCTGAATCTCCAGTGGAATGCCAGAGCCCAGCATCACTGCAGAAACTGTAATGAAAAACAGTGGCTGCACAGAATGGTGGGCTCCTGAGGACAGTCTCCAGCAGTGTAGACAGAGAAAAAGAAGGCATTCAGTAACTCTGCTTTCTCTGCATCCTCTGTCACCAGGACACCTGTCACATTCAACAGTGGGCCTACATTGCCTCCAGCAAAAATTGTTTTATCCACAATGTTTTGAAGAAGCTCTTTTTGTTGTCTTTGACTTTCCTTGTAAGGTATAACTTCAAAAAGGCTTTAGCTTTTCTAGTTGCCCCCTACATCCTCTGACAACAGTCTTATATTCATCCTAAGTGGTCAGCCCTTCCTTCCATGATCTATAGACTCTCTTCTTCACTTCAGTTTGCCCAACAGTTCCCTATTTAACCATGTGGATCTCCTGGCTCCCCTGCTTGATTTCTTATCCACTGGAATGCTCTGATCCTCACCTCAACCTTCACTGCTTCAACCAGACCCTGATTGTTCATGAGCATAAGATACAGTAGAGCTCCTCTCCTAGTTGGCATAGCTACCATTTGCATCAAGAAGTTATCATTGATTCACTGAAGGAACCTCCTGGACTGTAAAAGAGCAAGAGAGCAATTCCACCACCTCACCTAGCAGGCCTGTGTTTCCTAAAAATGACATGGCCATCTGTGACCACATCCCAGTCATGTGAGCTGTCCCACCATGTCTCTGCAATAGCCACCAGATCATAACCCCTTGCCCGTACAGACTTCCAGCTCTTCCTCCCCATGCTGCATGCATTGGTGTACAGGCATCTCAAGAAGGAAGCGAGTCAGGTGAGATTTATCCCTGACACTGGCTTGCCATCCTTAGGCTCAACTCCAGTGTGTCTGGTTTTATTCCAGTGAAAGCTACCTGGGTAAATCAAATCTCAGGAGCAACAGTTTACTGATATCGGTCGAGTGACCTTTGGTGCTCTAAAGACCCATTGTGCTTGCTTGGAGGCGTAATATTATCTTTGTAGCATTTCAATCCAGAGTTAAAGACTAAAGTAAAGAAACCTCCTTGGAGGAGAAGTGTGATAAAAATGGCTTTAGTTTGTAACCCTACTTAGAAGACTGGCTGATAGACCCAAAACTGCTACAATGTCATTACACCTTGCCACCCCACGATGTAATGTGACACAAAGCATTCAGGTATTTTGAGCTATTGGTAAAGATTTCAAAATTGTTATTTTATGACCTAGGTGAAGAGAGCATGGCATCTCACAATTAATATTTAAAAATTTGGGAATTTTCACACCTTCTCTCTGACTTATTTTAGCCAGTAGTATTCATTAAAAAATAATATGCAAGAATTGATGGGCAATGGTATCTGAATTTTGTTAGACCTGTTAACCATCTTTACAGCATTTCAGAAGCTGTTGCTAGGCAAATCCAGATAGTACAGAAGAAATGGAAATAAAAATAAGTTCACTGTAGCCAATTTCAATGTCATCACTTTGACTTGGGAGTTGGATCAGGATTGGCTCTTAACATTGTTTTGAATAGATAAAGTGCTAGCAGGAAATTTGACATTATTCTTCATGAAGATGAAGAACACAATCAGTTTTCCATGCAAAGAGCAATTCATTGTCATTTCCATCCAGAATCCTAAGTAAAGTATAAGCTTGCTGGCCAAAGATGAGAGATGTGAGAGACTTCTGCTAGAAAAATAAACTAAAAAAAAAAA
>WBNH01001404.1:82789-171702 GCA_013401255.1 Urocolius indicus
TAAACTAAAAAAAAAAAAAAAAAAAAAAAAAAAAAAAAGCTTTTCAGTTCAATCATAAGTATAAACTCATCTGAAGTTCAGAAATCCTTTAGAAAATTTGTAGTGTACCTGAGTGAGCCAGTAAAATGTAGAACAGGTTTTAGGACATGGTAAAAAGACTTTGGGGATTTTAAGGAGTGGTATAACGATCCCTGATACCTTTCTTATGGTACAGTAATATTTTCTAGGCTAAACACATCTGTCATGCTTAATTACACTTTCTTACAAACATAAAACTGGCAAAATTCTGCATCTGAGTGTAATGGGATAAATTCAGAGTGAAACCCGTAAATTCAGTAGAATAGCCTATAAAATCAGCTGAATTGATTCAGATTTGCCTACTGGTAATTTAGAGCAGAGGTTGAACACAGTTGGCTTCAATCTATGTAAAGTGAAAGTCTGGAAAATTGGGAAAACAAAGTCTTGCCAAATCTATGCAGCAACTCAGAAAATATTGCTGTTGAATTACAGTCCTCTAAGCAGGCCACTCACTGCAAAATAATTACTCTCTAGCTTTGCATCAAGACAAAACCAGCATTTTTATTTGAGTTCTCACAATAACCTCAATGTTAACTCAGGTTTCTGAGCTAGAAACCCAGCATATTTCTTGAGGTCATTTTTTTCTGGAGGACTTGGACAGCCTCCTCTTTGTGTATATGTTGTTTTTTTTTAAAAAAAAAAAAGAAAACCCTTTCATGTATATTTCAGGAAGTGATATCATATGAACATGCTGGTAAAATTAGCCAGAGGCTTTTACTCCATTTATATACAACAAAAGAAATCTTTGTCACTAATTACTTACAAACTTATTATTGGTTCCCTGTAACTGTGTAGTCAATGATTACAGCAGAAAAACAATAATTTTAAGCACTTATGACTAAATACCAACACAACCTTCATATTATCAATAATCAGTGTAATAAAGCTGGCTTATTGTCCTAGCATTAAAAGGTCTCAGTATATACTTATGTTAACTGGAGCTATGTTCCAGATTAATGTAATTTCTGGTAATAGTGAGAGAATAAAAAATTACTGGATCTCATATGATATACATATGCCAGAAGGGACAAAAGTCTCTGGCTTTCAGACTGTCTCATTAGTAAACATGGCCTCTTCAAAAAAGACTCACTTTTTTTATTAATCTCCTTGCCTTTGCTTATTTTTTTTTTCTCTAGGGAACTTTCAAAAGATACCAGGCACATATAGTACATCACCATTTTTTCCCCAATATTGTGCAATGTTTTTTTTTGTTACAGAACAGTACAAGTGGGATTACTGAATCACAGAATCACAGAATGGTAGGGATTGGAAGGCACCTCTAGAGATTGTGCAGTCCAACCCCCTGCTAGATCAGGTTACACAGGAATGTGCCCATTTACTTTGAAACACACACGTATGTTTAATTGCCCACGGAATTTCAGCCTATGAGCTTGGACTTTATGCTCATGTATCTCTTTTTCTGCAATACCCAACAATTTCTACAGTGGACTAATCCCAATTTGATAAATTCATCCCTACTCTGAAAGTTTCTCCAACTCCCCAGGGCAAATCTAGATTTATTTTGTGAGAAAGGAAACAGATTATTTAATTCACACTTACATTGCTTTGCAGTGCTTGGACAGAACTGACAGTGAGTAGGACAGAGCAGCTTTTTCAGAGAGGTCAATCCCCAAACATGCCTGCCCAGGCACTGAAGTCTTTCACATGCACAGGAGCTGCTGGCGTGAGCACGCTAGGTGGCAGCTCGCTGGGAGCATGAAAGCTGTTGTGGGCAGCCTCCACCCACAGTGCCACTGGACACTCGCAGCAGAGAGGACAGGCATCTCCTGTAAACAGAGCCTGTGTCGCTTTAGTCACTTGCTTTGACTGAGTGCCTGTGGGATCCTGTACGACATAATGCTGTGTAATGGCTTGAGTGCAAGCCCACCACTCCACACCTGCTTAATTTAAAATTTTACCTATGCCACCATGTTGATATACTGTCTCTGTTGGTTCCTTCACTGATGAAGTAGGCATCATAACACACTTGTATCACCTTGAGAAGGAGGCATATGAAGAAAAAACCTGTGACTTCTTAATGACGCTAAAGAAAGTGTGAAAATGAGATAAAGTTTAATTCCACCGGTGTTTTGCTACTTCATTGAAGCCAGGAGTTCACTTTGCCTTTCTCCTCACATGACTCACCATGGGGTAACTTTCAGGCAGGAGCACAGAGGTGGGGACAGAATAATGTCTGCAGAGCTCCTCAGTGAGAGCGTTGCAGAGGAAGCTCTCAAAATAAGCAATTCAGCCTCAGAAAGGCTTTTCCTTCCTGACAGATCCTTACCACATGGAAAGGAGAAAGATGTGTGCCTGGAGGCAGCCATGTGCCTGTCAGGTTGGAAGTTTGTCTAGTTTGTATTTCTGTAACACTGATATAACTTTAGTGAAAAGTAACTTTTGCAATAACTTTAAGGAAAAGTAAGTTCTTTACAGCTGCAAGATAGCTACATAGTCTGGCTGAAGTGAGGAGATATACATTTGCTGAAAATATGCCAGTTAGTTTTTCTCTTCTCCCCAAGCCACCCAGTTTAGTAGCATGAATCAACATGCTTGCAAACAGATACAAGATTGCCCAACAAAGCTTATTCAAAATGCAGGAATATCATGTCTATCAGAAAAAATATTACCATTCTGCACATATCCCTGTGTGCAGTAGGAAGGTTTCATTACTTTCCTTTAGGTCCACTCTGCAGCATTCTCAACCCCTGAAAGCCACTCCTGCTTTTATATTAAATAACAAAACCAAAAGAAGAAATGAGGAAAGCATGTAAGCATGTGCTCGCAGTTAATGACTACACACATGCTGAAAATTAAATGTATACTTTGTGCTTTCCTGGAAGCAGGCCAGAGAAGGCAGCTCACAGGACTAAGTCACTAATGAGTATAGTATACAGCTCACAGTACACTGTGGGGAACTTTTTCTTCTCTGCTGTCTAGCAGTTTTAAAGAAAAAGGCTGAAGTCTTCCTTCAGTGCACTAGTGTTTTGCACAGAAGGAAAGTGTAATTTTTAAAGGGAATTTATGTCATGACTCTTGAAATGAGAGTCACATGGGCACAGTTCTGATAATGGCAGTAGATTGACCTACCCTGTTCTCATGGGAAAACGTAGGTAAAACCTATAGCCTGTATTGAAACAGAGCAAACTGAGATCCAGCTCTGCTTGTCACCATTGTACCATTTTTCAATGTTTCTGCATTTCTTTTGTTTGCTTGTGCATGTATAATGAGATACAAATTGCCAATTACAATAACTAGTGCCCTTTTCTGTGCTCCTCTCATCCCTCATGGGGTTGGGTAGTAAAAGTGGAAAGAATTTGTCTACCCTTTCCAGATACATTGCAAAAAATTAACAAGAAAATGTGGGTTGTTCTTGCTCAAATTGGAAACCAAATCACTTTGGAGGTTACTTGTGGTAGATACGGAAGGAAAAGAAAGAAAGAAAGAAAGAAAGAAAGAAAGAAAGAAAGAAAGAAAGAAAGAAAGAAAGAAAGAAAGAAAGAAAGAAAGAAAGAAAGAAAGAAAGAAAGAAAGAAAGAAAGAAAGAAAGAAAGAAAGAAAGAAAGAAAGAAAGAGAGAGAGAGAGATGGATGCAGCACTTTTTGCTTTTTATTTAATTGGCTTTCCCTGGACTATTATTTCAACATACTATGGATTACATGAAGGATGGAAGCATGAAGATTTGAGAACTTGTATTTACAGGAAGAGGCCAGCATCTCTTTTGCCCAGTGCTTCTTTGGGTTATTCCTGTGTGCATAGTCACTCACGTTTACTGCAGGCTCAGACCTCAGGAATATCATGCATAACAACAGGTATGGAGATCTAATGCTTTTGTACATAAGGAGAACAGTATGTAAGGAAAAGATAGGAGACTCATATTACTTTCTGGATCCATCTATTGGCTTCAACTGTGTTAACCTGTTCAACCAAGTCCTAGTCAGGACCAAGCAGTGGGAAAGATATACTGGTCAGCTGCAGGGTTGATGCTAACCTTGAGTTCAGGCAGCTGTGCAATGCACAGCAAATACAATGCACAAAAGCAAGATCAATGGGAAAACAGGAAGGGAGGGAACATGTGCATATGATTTCTAATTTAAGCAAATACAACTGGACCCTGTCACATACAGCAAGTGATCACGTCCACCTCTATTTACAGTGCTTGCACATGTCTGTGTATGGAAATTGCGTCTGAAAACACCAGTCTCAGAAGCACAGTAGCAGCCATGAAGCGGAACAAAACCCTTAAGACAAGAAGAAAACAAATTATTGCCCTGTGGGCTTTGCAGGCACCAAGGGCTACCCTTCCTTGCCTTCATTAAACCCCAACACGCTCTCCTTTTTCTCAAGGAAACATAGCTTTGTCTTTTCAACCCAATTTCCCTCTGCTGCACTGCTAAAGGCTCAGAGAAGCAGTAGTCTCATATAAATCAGAGGTAATAAGCCTACTGTCACTTTTTTGAATGAAAAAGTACTCCAAAGACAAAGCTCTGTGATTAACAGGAAGAGGCTGCAGACCAGATGATGTTCAGTTTTGTCTCAATCTAATCTAGAAGATGGAGAATCAGCATTATTATAAATAAATAAAATATCTCAACTTGTAGCTGCAAGGCCAGGGCAACACACTCCACTTCTGCCGTCTGAGTATGTCCCGTATGTTACTTTCCCTCCTCTCTCTATCCAATTGCTTGCAAGTGTGCTGCTGCTCATTTTGAAAAAAGTTTGATACGTTGGTTGTCTTAAAATCCAGTGCTTCAGTTCACAGATTTCTTTGTTCTCTTCCTCTGCTATGGCATTTACAGAAGGGGCTGGCTTGGGGATGGTGAACACCTTTGGTGTTCAGGGGCTTAGACTAGAGGCAGAAACAATCTCACTGTTTTTGAGGCTACTGACTAGGGTGCTGTGCACTGATCAAACACAGCCTTGGTTCTGTCCTCTGATTGAGATGAGAGAAAGTGTTTTATCTTCATGGACTCTATTGTGTGAAACCAAATGCAAAGGAAAAAAAAAAAAAAAACAAACTCGTGAAAGAAAGCAACAAGGAGAAGAAGGGGTACGAGTGGGTGTGTTTAATGTACCGTTTAGATGACAGATGTGGGAGTAGAAATATCTGTCAGCTTCTTGACACAGCCAGTTGGTCCTTGTCTCTGGCGTATCTACATGTTCTATGGCTGTAGTGCAGTCACATCTACAAAGTGAGCTAAATTTTGCTCTTGGTGATACTTCTCTGGCCTTGTTGATGACTCTTACCTGTCTTGTTGTCTACAATCAGTTTCAAAATTCCAGCAACAGTTGATGTTTCTCACCTGTCCCCTAGTCCATCATGAGCCCCTGCCCATTAAGAGGTATTGAAGAAGTTGCTCTTAACAAGCATTTAAAATTTCCCATTAATCTCTTTGTTTTCTTTTGATGACAGGCTAGCTATTTCCCCATAAGCTGATGGAGCTGTGACAAGGAAGTGTTACAGTGGTGATTCAATTGCTGAGGGAGGACAAACAGAAGGGGAATGTTTCATTCTGTAATCTTCCCCTTGTATATGTCTTTCACTGTGTTTAATTTTCTAATCTTATTTTTTTCTGGCTTTAAATATTTTAAAATCATAAACAAACAAAGATTAGAGAAGTCAAACAGTCTGTCTGCCTCTCTGTTAACATCGTGAGTAGTTTCATAATAAAAAGCTTATTTCTAAATAAGGCAAAGATGAGTTCTTGCTACATGAGCTAGAGCAACAAAAATACAATCACTGTTGTTGTCACTGGTATATGCTAGTGAACTTTATCACTGTCTAGCAGAGTTTTGGGGCAAGGGACAGATTCTGAGACATGCAAGTAAAACAGGTCATTGGCACAATGTCATTAAGTCCCCTCTGAATTGCCATTGTGAGAATGAGTCAAAGCTCTTCTCTCCATGCCAGGCAGAAGTACATTCTTCTCTTTGAATAAGGTTTGAATCTTGATTGAATAGAAAATGTACTAGCTGGTCTCCCTTTTAGTCCCTCTTTGGTCTATTTTTGTGTAATTGATTTTCTCAGGAGATTTTTGCCATGTATCTTATGCCATTGCACCTGTTCCTTCCTGAAGTGAAAGAGAAGATCTTGTTCAACATAATCTGGTTGGATTAAAATGGTAATGTCCATCCGGATTGGTCAGATACACAGATATGCCAGAGTGGTTCATCATGGGCGTGTGAAAGGTCTGCAATCTGCAACATTTCATCACTCTGCATCTGACACGTTACCCTCCTAGATGTTTCATTGTCATGCCTAGAAGAAGCGAGGTTCCTGAGTGTATTTCAGTGAGGTTCCTCCAATGTATTCTGAAACGCACACATATCACCTCTGTGGCAAATCTCGCATTGTAGCAAGTGCCATTTTCTAGATACAGAAGTAGAAGTCTTGACAGCCTTCCCTTTAGCACTTACACCTTGCATGCAGAACGAAACATTGTATACTGAACATTTTACAGTTCTGAATACCCTTGCCTTATTTTTCACAAGCAAAACAGAAACATTTTCCATAAACATTAATTTGCAAGATGTTGTTGCTTTGCTTGGGCAAGATAAGAAAATATTTTTCCACAGAGATAGATGAAGAAAGGAGAAATCAAATCCTGCTTTGCAAACGCATACAGCCCTAAACCCACGGGGAGATAGAGCAGCAGTGTTTGTCACAGCTAAGGCAGACTATGTCTGTAGAGATCCCTTGTTTAAATGTTGGCAACACATTATTGATTAGCACCTGCTTCCCACATTCAAGTGGGACATTGTGAGTTTATAGATCATATAAAATGTTTCATCAGGTGCAAGGACTGAGGTGGTGTGTTGGCGCAGTTATTGTTAAGCTGGGAGTGAAATTAATTCAAATGAGTTTTGAATCTCCGGGGAGGCAGGAAATGGGAAGTACCAATTTCCATGAGGTGCGACACACTTGGCCAAAATGGGTTCTTGGTTACACCTCAGACTTTTCATCAGTTCCAGGATCCCGCAGAGATGGGAGCAGAGCCAGGATCTGTCCTGGAGTCACTGTGCCTCAGCCTGTGTCTTGATCTAAATCGTCACTAGGTTCCCTTGCTCCTCTCCCCCTGCAAGCTTTTTCCTCTTCTGTTTTAATTCCAGCTAACTTATTTTTGGCCAGCGTGCAGTGGGAAGCTGTCCAAACTTTTTCCACAGGCTTTATTCTCCACACCGGCAATCACAGCTGTCATGACTTCATAACTATGAAACAGTACTGCAGGCGGGGGTAACAGGCCCCGGATTGTATTCGTCTGGCAGGAGATGTAAAGTGGCAAATGTAACCTATGTAATGCTTGACCTCATGCTGTGTTATTGCAGAAAAACACTTTTATCATGCACACAAATCACTTTTTTCCCCCCTTCTTTTGCTTTCTTTAGCTCAGAAGGTCAGTATTTTCAACACACTCTAACCACTAAAGAAAAAAAATATGTTCACAAATAAACTCCACAAATAAGAGCAGGTTATACTGACCCAGGCTGAATACCTGTGGTAACCAACTGGTCCTCTAAAGGCTGTGGCAGAGCTCCCACTGACTTTATTTGGGCCAAGAGTTCACTCTTAACCTTCATTTTCTCTGCATTAAATGTGATACTGGTTCTATGAGCTGATGGAGGATGCATGTAGATCTACTTATATGGCAACGTTACTATAATTTTTTCTTTTCAGTGGAAACTGTCAAGAAAAGAAATAATTATTATAATACATATTAACTTATGATAGGTAAGTATTATCAGTTAAATGTGCCACTGAATTTTTTGCTATGATAACCCAGTCCTGCTGGGTAGTTGCTCTGTGCTGTTTACAGTGGTTTTGATTGCACCTCTGTATCGTTTTGAGTTGGGATAGCAGGCCTTGGACTGTACTACTGAGTGATGTTGGCTTTTCTCTTTTCATTCTGTGCATGCTTTCCACAACTGCAACATACTGAATGATGATAATGATAAGGTAATCACAAAGCAACTCACTGTGAGGAATCAGGCAATATACCCCTTTTTGAGGATTTCATGCTCTCTGGAAATGTTAACATATAGTAAGATGTTGATTTCCATATTGAGTTTATTTAGAAAAAAATGTCTTGTACTCACAAGGGTTAACAGTTTCTGACACAGAAAGATCCTGCTCTGCAGTGCACTTCAAACAGCTCAGACACTTCATCTTTTTTTTCAGTTTGCCAGTTTTTCTTGAGCAGTTTCAGACATAATTAGGAACCCACCACTGACTGTGGATGAACACACTGACAACTGCATACAACAGTCTGATTCTGGCTCTGTAAATAGGTAACAGTACTGAATGTTCACTGGGGCAATACTTTTCTGTTCTTACTCTCTCTTCTGCTATATTCTGCTGACCATGTTGCAGCACTATGCCTTCTTAGCAAAATTTGAGGGATTTTGACATGTGTGCACATATGTGCACATATATGTATACAACATGTATAATGTATGCTTGTACATCTAAGATTTGTGTTAATATTTGACTTTTTTTTTTCCTGCCTCAAATTATGCAAAAATATATGCACATGGAATACATACACAATCTTACATAGACAGGGCCATGCTGTATAAAAGGGTGTGTTTGTACATTTGCCCTTTACAGTTCCGTATCTTGACTACTTTCTCTTGCTTTGGGAAACGCATTTTGTGGGGTAAAGTAGATTTATTGTTGGTTTTGCATCACGTTGACAAGGTACAATGTCAGTTAGATTCTACTCCACTGCAAGTCTTCCTAGCCTGTTGGTAGACTGCATTGGTGCAACCAGAAGAGTTTTCTATGGTTTATAAATTTGTCACTAATATATAAATCATACACTTGTGGCGAAAAATATTTCTGTTTCTCCAGAGAGGAGGTTTGCCAGACCAAAGCCTGTTGTCCTCTATGCAAAGCATGACTAAAATATAGTGCACTTCTGTAGTTACTTCTGTTTTCAACTGAGAGTAGAAAGGGGCATGAACTGAGGCAAACATTAATTCTTTGTGATCTACTTACAAAGTCACAGACATAACCTATGGTCAAAGTCATGCCAACAACTAATTGCAAAAAGGTCAGCAGGGTGCCACTCACAGTAATTAACTGTAGCATCACAAGAAGCAAAGTTAATACCAAGATGCTTCTCTTTTGTGGGCATGCTACAGCTTCGAGCTGTACAGTAATTAACAGTTTCCAAACTAGTAAAGTGCACACATCTATCAAGTTGGTGTTTTTACTTTGTCATTCGTATTGCAATGGGTAGCCAGCTAACTGCTGCAATGACACAAATGTGCATCTGTAGACAAAAGTCCTTCATGATATTTATTTTAAATATTTATTTTAGATTACAGCTCCCTTGACTGAGAAAAACATTTTGCAGCTGTAACATACTGATTGTACAGTTGCTGAAGAACCCACGTAACAGCAGGGGTTAGGTTTTACAGGCTTCACAATAATGTCCAAGCCATTAAACATCAAGCAGCAGCATTTTTTTGAACTAACCTGAGAAGTCTCCAGGGTTAAGACATAAAATGTAACCCTGTACAAGATGTCATCCACAGGGGCTGCGTTTGTGGATTAAACTTTAAGTGATTAACATTGATGTTTAATATCTGCTAACAGTGTGAGTGTAGATGTAACCATCTACAAGAAAGTACAGTCAGTTTCTTCGTTACAAACATAGAGTGAGTCAGGCCAAAAAGGTTATACTTGTGAAGCCAGACCGAAGATCGCTTACCAACAGTAAAATCAAGTAGTCTCAAATTTTGGTGTTTAGTAAGTACATGTCGAAAAGAATCACCAAAAACACAAAGCACAGTGGAAATCCCTTGCTAGATAGCAGTGACAGAGATGAAGTGCAAAGAGCAGTGGGAGACTTTGAGACTTGGAGAGGATGCCAAAGATGCTTTGGTTCAGGTCATAGTTGGGAAATCCAGACACCAATGCAAAAAAGCGAGAAAAGCAAATGAATGGAGGAATAGAGCCAGTGATTCATTTCATCTTCAGCTTACATATTGCACATCTGGGACTGGCAAACAAGCTCTTGAGCCAAATTACAGACTATCTGTGCCTTACAGTCTTGGGGATGCCAAAGCTAAGTCCAGTAAAATATGATCACATGCAGGACAGACTGCCCGTGTGTTCTGCAGTTCAGCTTGTGAAGAACAGTTGGAGTCTTCCTCTCAACTGTGCTTTGGATGCTGTGCACCACCATACTCAGGATTCAGGGCCACTCATATCTTCTGTAAAAACAAGCCAAGTCTGCATAGGAGTTGTTTGTAAAGTTAGTAGAATTGGCTCTTGAAAAACAAGAATTGTCTGATACCAGTTCTATTTACAGCTAATCTATCCTGACAAGAAGGAAAAAAAGAAGCTAGGCTGATGGCTTAGCCAAGATTAAGTCTTGTGCTGAAGAGAATGTTGATAACATAGGGATGCTTTGGTTATTGCCGTGCAGTGCTCACAGAGCAGGAGAGCTTTTTCTGCCTCTCACTTACGCTTTTCTGTTTCTCTCCCTCATTCCAACATAGGGGGAGTGAGTGAGCTGCTGTGTGGGGCTCATTTACCAACCGGGATTAAACCATTACACAAGGTTTCAACCTTCTGCAAATTGATCTCTTTCCTTTCCATAGACTGCAATGCATTTTCAGAAATATTATCTGGCCATTATATCCATAGCACTACCACTTGCAGCTATTAGTGGTAGGCTTAGAAAGGTATAGTCCAAGAAACCAGACACCTCAACCTATACACTTACCCATGCAGCATAGACCTCGTGGCATGCCTTACTTCTGCTTCTTCTGGTAGCAGCAGCCAAGCAAACAAGGTACAGACATCCCTATTTTAAGAGATGTAGATTGTATCAATGAATCTCACTGAGTCCTACTCTAGAAAAAAGAATTAATAAACCGTAAAGAACCCTGTGCCACCTACTTAATATCCAGTCTCTTGATGAAGACATCATCTATGTAGACTTCTGTAAGGCTTTTGTTACAGTCCTCCGCAACATTCTTGCTGCTAAATTGGAGAGATACCAGTTTGACAGATGGACTTTTAGATGGATAAGGAACTGGCTGGATGACTGTGTTCAAAGAGTTATAGTCAGTTGCTTGATAACCTACTGGAAACCAGTAACAAGTGGTGTTCCTCAAGGATCCACACAGAGACCAATATCATTTAATGTCTGCATCAGTGACATAGACAGTGTGACAGAGTGCAACTTCAGTGTATTTGCTGACAACACCAATTTGTCAGTTCATTCACTACAGGGAGGGATGCCCTCCAGAATGAATTTGACAACTGTCTGGAGGATTGGACTCTTGGAACTTCATGAAGTTCAACAAGGTAAAGTGCAATGTTCTGCTAGGTCAGGGCAATCCCATGTATCAATAGAGGCTGGGGGATGAATGTATTGAGAGCAGCCCTATGGAGAAGGACTTGGGTTACTGGTGAAAGGAAATCAGACAAGCCAGAAATGTGCACTTGCATTGTACCCTGGGCTGCATCAAAAACAGCATGGCTAGCAAATTGAAGGAGATGATTCTGCTCCTCTGCTCCACACTTGTGAGACCATACCTGCAGTATTGTATCCACCTCTGAAGTCCTCAGCACAGGAAAGACATGGAGCTATTAGAGCAGGTTGAGAGAAGGGGCACAACAAACAGCTGGAGGGCTGGAGTACCTTTTCTATGAAGATGAGAGAATTGAGGTTTTGCAGCCTGGAGAAGAGAGGGCTCTAGGGAGACCAAATTGCAACATTTCAGTATTTAAAGCGAGCTCATGAGAAAGATGGAGAAAGGCATTTTGCAACGACCTGTAGTGACAGGACAATGATCTTTTAAACTGAAAGAGGGTAGGACGTAAGGTGGAAACTTTTTTACAATGAAGAAGATGAGGCTCTGGAACAGCTTGCCCAGAGAGACTGTGGATGCTCATTCCTTGCCAGTGATCAAGGTCAGATTGGATGGAGCTTCGAGCAACCTGATCTAGTGAAAGATGACCCTGTATATCGCAGAGTGGTTGGACTAGATGATCTTCAAAAATCATATCCAACCCAAATCATTCTGTGATTCTATGTTCCTGTGTTATTATAGGTAACACTACTGGGGCTGAAATTCTCATTGTTACATATAGCAAACTGCACTCTCAGAGAATCCCCTTCCTTCACTTGCTTAAAGAGAAGACAGGAAATATAGGGCAGAAGTATTAATATTGAAAGAAACTTCTTGGCTCACTGAGTCTTGTGTGAGCTTTTTGAGTTTTAGTGTAGCTTTCAGTTTTCAGCATGTGTGTTGTGTCACTCATTTTTTCTTGTGGGAAGCAGTATATGTCTTTGTGGAGGCAGTGATTTTTTTGTACAGCCAGTTTTCATCAAGCATTAGCTTTCTATGCTTTAGATCAAACATTAGTAAACTATTTGAATAATGTGAAACTAATTACAAGGCCATTACAGTCACCCTGTCTGAGATAGTGTTAATACTTAAAGTCATGAAGTAAGACTGAGGCAAAATTATATATACAGTCCAGGGTTCATAAAGAATTAATTTCCAGCTCCAACCACTAGACAATCCTCCCTGCTGAAATTTTATTGATGATTGAGTTATTGTTTTATTGACATTGATTATTGACAATTTATTTTCATTTAGGTAGCCATGCTATAGTTAATATATAACTGACTTTAATCCCACTCTATTGTATTTATTATGGCTGTATAATGCAGCACTTCTGTAGGAAATCATCTAGTGGAACTTTTCCATGCCCCGTCTTCTCGCTTCATAACATGTAATGTTGAAACCTGGATCAGTAAAAATTGCATAAGGTGGGGGGCAGGGATATATTGACTGATTGAAAGGACAATCAGACTTGTTGCATTCACATGGAAGGAAGAAGGAATTTATTATTTCGGTAAACATCAGTGATGGCTGTGGATGGGGTAAAATTTCCTCAGTTAAGTTGTTGTTTGTTTTTTTTTTTTTTTAAATTGAGTAACTGTGTTGTTCATTTCTCCTTGTATAGCAAAGAGCCAAAGAAATTAGATGTGGAAAATGTCTTCTTCATCTTTCCAATCACCTGACTATTCCTAAACCTCATTTTCCCCTGTCTACATACTGAACTTTATTCAAGCCTTTTACACTTAATACGTATTCTGCTTTAAGTCAAAAACCAGACATAGCCAGCCTCCAACTTACTTCCTTCTACTAATGTAGCAGTTGATTGCTGGTAGTTAAAATCTCCCATTACTGCCACTTGGCCTCTTTTACATGTTTTTTTTATTTGTACAGTTATTTCACAGAAGATCAATCACAAATTAGTAATTCTATGGCACTGATAGCACAGTGTACTTTCCTGGATCTTCAGCATGAGAAATGAGATAAGTGCCTGTGGATCTGCCCCTGGGCTGCTTTTGCTGCAGCCTTGCTAGCTGAGGAGCAAAACAGTGGCAGAAAGCCATGCAAAATCCTGCCTAAACATGTTGCTTATCTATTTGTTTAATATTACATTTAATAGTTTGTACCTTTAAATATATGAAAGATATAAAAATCCCTTATTTTAAATTTCATAAATTTTCAGTTACATTTTTTTACATTTAAAGGCAATGTAATGTGTGTGTTGTATAACTGTGATCCTGCAAGTAAAAGCAGGAATGGTACTTTATGGATTTATTGCTGCTTACAGTTGGAAGCCTGTTTGCAAAATGAAGTTTTGCAGCATTGACTTCTGCATGGACAATCTTCATTATACATACTATTGACTTTCCTAAGAGGACGAGCTGAGAGAGTTGGAGTTGTTCAGTCTGGAGAGGAAAAGGATCTGGGAAGACTTTATTGTAGACTTTCAATACTTAAAAGGGACTTAAAAAAATGAGGATGGACTTTTTAGCAGAGCCTGTAGGAATAGGGCAAGGGGTAATGGTTTTAGAGTAAAAGAGGGTAGATTCAGACTAGATATAAGGAAGAAATGTTTTACAACGAAGGTAGTAAATCACTGAAACAGGTTACTCAGAGAGGCTGTGGATCCCCCCTTCAGGGAAACATTCAGGTCAAGCTGAATGGGGCTATTTTAAGATGTATCTGCTCATTGCAGGAAGATTGGATTAGATGATATTCAAGGGTTCCTTCCAGCCCAAACCATTCTACGATTCTATGACTTCCTGACACACTTATAGCATGTGCTAATGTACCTGTTCCACAAAGAAATCTGTCTAAGAAATGTCACTTTTGTTGTGAATAATGCATTTCCAGCATCTCCATATTGTTCATTGAACTAGTATCAACCCTCAAAGTGTGCTCACAGCCTGGCTAGTGGCTGTTCCTTGAAGAGGTGAGCTGGTGTGCATTTATCACATGATCAGTCAACTGTCTGAGACAGCCTTCTAGAACAGGAATATGTGACATTTGATATGCCCTAGAAAATCCTTCTGCAACTCCCTGAAATCACAGAAATGTGAAAAATCCAGCCTTGCTTGTTCTAAATAGAAAGAGAAAGGTAGACCTTTGTACAAGCAGTTGCCCCAGGAAAAAAAGCCTAATTAGAATTTGTGTAATCAGTGAAATAGTTTGGTGTGTAGTTCAGAGAGTCTTATTCAATGAGCACCAAAATGTGTTATTATTTTAAATATGGCTATGGATGTATGGAAAATAGTTTAAGTTTAGGTTGTTTGGGTTGGGGTTTTTTGTTTTGTTTTCTACAAGGCATATTAAAACAGACTTTAAATCAGAAGACTAATTCTTCCAGTTCTGTCACAGTGACATTTGCAATACGAGCACCCCTGGGTATGTATAACGGTTCAACAGGCAAAACCAAGCAATTGCAAGGGTTAGATCTTTAAAATGGGTGAAAGTTTGGGGGGGACTGCTTTAGAAAGTCCTTATCACTGTGGCATATGATCTTCAAACTAACTTAGCATAGAACAACTTCAGGTTACAGCATAGAACAACTTCAGGTCACATGTTTCTTAGAGTAGTTGAATTTGCATGTGTACTCCATCAGTTCAGTTAAAGAAAATCCAGTTAAGGAGGTTTCTCCCAGAATGAAAAGTATAATAAACAATATTCATTTCTGTTCATGTCAGAACTCTCTCAGAGAAAGGTGCAACTTTTCATTTTAAAATCTGCATAGGAAAACCTCAAAGAGAAGCAAGCTAAAAAGTATCCACATAAAGGATAGTTAAAGGGAGTTAAAACACTGATTAAATGGGTTGCTAAAGTAAATCTAAGTGGGAAACATAACACCCCAGATGAAATGCATTTAAGGTGGGAAAAATACAGTACGGTAAATGCTTTTCTGACTTGAGTATTTCAAACTGTGGTGCTGATGAATGAGATGTCAGAGAACTAACAAAATACTCAAGTGAAAATGTGTCAATTAAGTAAGCACACTGACTTCTATGGTAACATTTAAAGCAATTTTAAATTCATTCAGAGTGCTTTATGGATTTTATGTCTATGGCAGCTGATACTGTGACATTTGGTGTTAATTGGGTAGGGCATAAGTACGATGAATTATAACTGTAAGAAGTAACAAAGAGTCTCAAGTCTGTTTTCTTTCAATGAGCTTTAGCCTCCTAACTCATTGTGAACATCAGACACTTGAAAACACTGCCCAGTGGCTCTCTCCCTCCTTTGCCTACCTTGTCAACTTTGACTAGAAACCTCTTGGGACTGGGACTGTAACTTTGTTTGATCCATGTATACTTCAGGGCCTCTAGATGTGGCAGCAACATATATAATCTAAAAAGCAACATTTTTATGATACTGAAAGCAAAAGGGAATGGACATCAACAGAAGAAAGGAAATGCATCAGAATATCAATGAAGCTGAAACACGAAAAGTTCCATTTAAATATAAGAAAAAACTACTTCACTGTGAGGGTGAGGGAGCCCTGGCACAGTCTGTCCAGGGAAGGTGTGGAGTCTCCTTCTTTGGAGGTCCTCAAGACCTGCCTGGACACGTTTCTCTGTGACTTGATCTAGGTGGACCTGCTTCTGTAGGGGCGTTGGACTAGATAATCTCTAAAGGTCTCTTCCAACCCTACCATTCTATGATTCTATGATCAACAGGAATTGCTGGAGGACCACTGGGTCACAAAATATAATGAGAAATGCTACGCTGTTAGTGATTTCTGTGTAAAGGACAAACATTTTCACCACAAACTAACCTTCAATTCATACACAGATGGCCTCATTTCATCTCCCATACATCATAGCAAACTTGGGATAGCTCAGAAAAAGGAAATATGCCACAGTTAGAATAAGTAAACAAGGCATCAACTCCTGAGCCTTTTAATTTGATGTAGTATCACCAAGGATAATGCATAAAAAATAATCCATGAATAAACAACTGTGTGTTCTGCCAAGTAGTATTTTCTTGTATTTGTTATGTATAGCTCTGTGCTGTAATACTGAGGACAGCTTCCCAGCAACATTAAAGCTGTCAACTAAATTGCTCATCTTCATGTTTCTCTTAATTTCATTTCAAAGTTCTCATTTGTTATTTATGTATTCTTTTTCCTCACATCAGCCTTCAGAGGACTCAGACCTATGTATTACAAAGGTGCTGTTCCCAGCAGAAGACTGAGTTCCCTTAAATGGTATTGCCTTCTATTCCCATCAAGAACTTGCTGCGAGAAGTGCTGAGCAAGTTCAAAGCCCCATGTTGTAACTTTTTGAGGGATTTGGTAGGTATTACTGGATTATCAGTTTGACAACATTTTCCAGGGTTATGTCCATGTCTGGAGGCTTCACCCAGAGGAGCCTAGACATATAGAAAATCTTCCCTATATATATGGACAACTTTCCCTATACGTATGGGATTGCCATAACCCAACTGGGGCTCATCTGGACTGAATTTCTTATATCACACCAGCCTCGGAAAGCAGAAAAACAGAACAAACCAGAATGTCCTTGCAGATTTATAAGTACTTCCTGACTTTTGACAGCTTTTAATGTAAATGCTTGGAAAGCTGTAAAACATTGAACTCCAAAGCTTCAAAATTTCCAACATTCTATCTGCGAGGTGGGAGAAGGCACTGTGTGCAATAACCATCTTTTTAATCTGTAAACTTTTCCTTAGGGAGGCAGAAGGCATTACTAATTTTAGGGATATTTATCCTGTAACAACACTACATAAAAATTACTTGCTAGATACTGTACAAGCAAGTAGATGAAATTCTCTGTATACACCTATCTTAAATTTGGGCTGAGCTAGGAGGAGAGTAAGAGGAGAAGGACAGGACAGGGAGACTGGCATTAGGAAGAGTAAACCTTATTTATCTCTGCCATGCATATCTCCACTTTCTCATCTCCTAGAATACAGAGAATCAGATGGAATTAGCATTTGTCAGCAGAGCATTTAATCGCTGGGCTACATTTTTGGCCTGATCTGTTGTTGCCATCTATGGGATTGCAGGAGTTGCATGGTCTCAAGTCCCACTGGGCACCAGCACTCCCACATCTGAGGCACTGTACCAAGCACAGGACTACCATTCCTCCAGCCAGGTGTGGGAATTCGGAGTAAGACAGACATGAAGAGCACAACCAGGCCTCATATGAGGACTTCCTCATCATTTCATCTCAGGGTGAAGAAATTTGGTGGATATCTGCTTCAGAGTATCAGCGATTGGTAGGTACACGAAATTCCCATTGAACTGATTCATGTATTGGTAAGAGGCAGTATGTTTCTTACACTGTGATACATACTGTAACAGCCACATGATATTGTACCCATGGATACAAAACAACTGCTTCCTCTCCAAAGCTGGTGTCCTGGTTTGCTCTAAAAGGTCTGATTGCGAATGTTGGTGTGGTAACACAAGGATATAATAGGTCCTCTGTGAGCAGCCCTCAAATATTTCTCTTAAAAGCTCATCTCACCATGGTCATAATCACCTAATAATCTTAACACATACTACTTTGAGAAAGTAAAGTATGTTTTATGATGTTTGCTTCAGCAGACCCTGTCCTTAAAGGAGCTATTTTGTGACCAGACATCCCAAATAAAAAGAAATTATTATCCACAACTATAGGGTACATAACTTACTAATGTAGCATTTTTGTTTTTATTTTAAACTGCTCTAAGTAGGAGAAAGGTTACATGAATAAGTAGGAAAGATGTGGTTCAGCGGAAGAGTTGGAATGGTCTTGATGTCTAAGTTATTTTCCATGTCTAGGTTCTTTTCCACAATATCATTTTGATTTTTTTCCAAGAGCATGTTAAAAGAACGACAATTTTGTGGTCAGAGTATAAAATCATGAACAAATTCTCAATGGGAATTTGTGGATAGACTGTAAGTTGGGAAAGAAACATTTATATCCCTTTACAAACAGGTGAAATCCCCAAAGGCTCCTTGGGCGCAGCAGTGTCTTTTGGTATTCAGTTATATATGCACTACATACAGCCCTCATAGATGTGTTTATACAGTGAGTTCACACATGTATAGAGCATATATTACAATGCATATGTACACAATAGATTGTGTAGCATCTGTGTGCTTCAGTGTGCTCAGTGAGTATAAGATAGCTAAGCACAGATATGTATGGATATTTGGGAACTTGGTTTGCTTTTAACAACCTAAAAATACAATCCAGGTTTGTACAATTGTCAAAGGATGCCTACAGTGTGTGTAGCTCTTAAGTTCCAACTCCTGATATTACGTAAATTCATTACATTTTAAACTCTGTTTCATACCAATCGTCACACATTCCTATCACTCAAAAATCCCATTCCCTGAGCCAACTCATTTCGTTGTTTAAAGATACACAAGGATCATGGGTAATAATCAGTTAATAAGAGTCAAGAATGATGTCACATTGACCAGCTTCTGTCTTTTCTTTCTAGCCCAGACTAGCAGCCACTCCACCAGTCCTGATTCAGCCCCTGTGATGCTGCTGTCACTAACAACTGCATGTGCGCAGACCAGGACACAAGTTGCCCAGCTGCTCCTCCTGTTTCACAGTCTAGCAATTCCAGTGTCACTGCTGCACCCCAGGTCCTACTGCTCTGCTGACGTATTAGTATTTCCCCATTCTTGCTTATATTCTTTGGATTGCTCTACCTCCTCCTCCAGCTCCTGCTCCTTCCTCAACACAGACTCTCTTTGCAACTGCCCAAGCATTGCTCAAGGGTGCTGTTGGCCCTTGCTGGTATGCTTAGAGGTGCTTGGATGGCTGGAGAGCATAGCTGGTGCCAGCTTGTCAGGGCTTGAGCTTAGATGTGACGATGAGGCACTGTCTCTGTGACTGACCTCTCTCATTTAGCAAAACTGGAACAAACTTTCATTCTGGGCACCAGGATTTTGTCAGGATGTTGTCACTAAGGAGGCTGTTGGTTGAGATGGAATGATTTGCCATCTAAACAAAAAGGCTCTGCATCCCTCTGACTCATTGTGGAAATGTCCTTTTGCAGTCCAGGAATGTACATATTTTGAGAGTTAAAATCTTCTAATCCAACTTATCAAATGGCTGCAGAATAATTTCCTGTACACTGTAAAAACTGAAAATTCCAAATATATAAACTGACTTTGGACTAAACTCAGCTGCTCTCCAATGCAGAGAGCAACTTTAATCCTGAGAAATCTCACTCATTGTGATAAAGAGAATGCCAAATCAGACAGTACTCCTAACTTTTGCCTTTTACTGCAGAGTTGTTTCAAGAAGTAGATGGGCACTACAACAGCAGCGATGTCTGGCTGCAAGTCTTGCTGGCATGGAAATGTAGTGACTTATCTTAACTCATTGAAGAAAAGAAATTTTTGAAAGAAGTGACTAAAAAATCTACATTTACACTGAGATATGGATGTTTATGGATGCTCAAGAAATCAGTAAATCACGATTCTGGTTTACAGAAGCATCCTTTAGTACTCTTTTACTCTTTTACGCTTTGCCACGGCTGGTTGCAATGCTGTTTATGTGGCTGTCTGTCCTGGGTGCTGTGGGTGGAAGCAGCAAGAGCTTGTAGCACTGTATATATGATGTCTGTCTGCATAAATCACATTTCTCTGCAGAAATGACCCAGAGTGACTGCCATGCATCACATATAACATCATTCTTGGGGATGTTTACACTAACTTGGTTTAAATAACAGAAGAAATGGTAAATTACTTTGAGAATTGCTGATATCGTTTCCCCCCCCCCCCCCTGCCCCCCCCCCCCATTTGTCACATGATAGTGAAGAAACTCTTAAATTCCTTATGATGACAGTTCTTGGTTTTTATTGCTTTTCAGCCACAGTTGTTCAATGGAAACAAGAAAAATGGAAATTGATTCACAAACCAGAACTAATTTGAGAATTCTTCTCTTTTTTTTTCCCCCTGAGGTTTTCATGTTTTGTGTAATTGCATGTGTTCTGGAATTCAATTCTGAATTGTTTCAAATTGCACAGACAGCACAGCATAGTCTTGGTTTTGTGTTCTTTACATCTTACGCACATGTGTTCATATCTACAGGTCTCTGTAATTTGCTCTTCAAAAAAAGTACGGAAACAAGATCTTACAATATTTAGAGCCAATTTTTTGCAAAGTGTTTTGTAAGTGGTTTTGATCTGGCTTCTACAATTGGATTCCTCATTTTTCTTTTCCACAAATTTATGTGCAAACTGGGTTTTTTTCCCCTCTGTGGCCTCAGATGTAGGCATGCTAGCTACATTAGCACATATTCACGTGATCAAGCAGAAATGTTGTTTGACCATTTGATTCCAGCACAAAATGCAAACTAAAGGTACAAATCAACGATCTGATTGCAAAAATCATGTGATAAAGATTTTTCTCACAAAACACCATAATTGTAAAAATGACAGTGTGGTTTAAGAGCTCTTATGTTTAGAGTACCCTAACCACAGTGCCCTTTCTGAAAAGTGCTTATTTGAGAGGGATGTTGCATTCAGCTTCAAGATTATTCTCTACATATCTATCTGTGGCTTACACATCATACAAGACTATTTTTAAGATCTTGAGAGGCTTCAGCAATGCATATGTTCTATACAGAATAAAAAAAAAAAACCAAGGCTCCTTCAAGAAATTATAATAACTGTACTTAAGAATATACTGTTCTGGAATAAGGCAGTTGCTTAAAAAACTTCAGCAGAGTGTCTAAAACGTGAAGTGGAAAGAAAGAAATATAAAAAGAGAATTTGAGAACAGGTTTCTCAAGACTTGCAGTCTCTCAGACTGCTCTAATTTAAGAGAAGAATGAGAAATGAAAATTAATATTTCACTTGAGAAAACCGTGAAAAGATGGCCTGAAATGAACCATCTAAAAGGCTTTCTTTTAATTACCTGTGGATCGGAAATATATCTCAGAAACTATTTTCCTTTCCTTCAGTAATTAAAGGCAAAGTCTTGTTCTTCAAAGAGAGCTACTTCTCCATGTGAAATATCAGGCCTTTTCCAGAGACATTTGTGGGTGTAATCTGTGAAATATTACAAAATTTTCGGTTCTCTGTAGCTTCTTGTGTGGTAAGCAGCACTACTGCCTCTGACTTCCATTGTGGAGAAAATCCAAGAACATTCATGTATCAGCTTGGCATATTTTCAAGAATTTAATTTGTTTGGGTCTACTATGGAACCTACGTTCCCCTGGAAAAAAAAAAAAATCAACCAAAACACATTGTTTAGAATCCAGTGTTTGATAGTCTGGTGCTGGAGCACTTCCTATTGTAGTTTGAGAAAATATACGATGGATGAGAGCAGTATAGAGAGTATCCATAAAAGCCACATGGACATGTGCATCCTTCCAAACATAATTCTTTTCCAAACTAAGCAAGGATTAACTAAAGATGTTTTGGAACCACAAAATGTTATTTTTAAAAGGTAGCTAGTGATTGAAACAGATTAAGACTAAACATGGATGGGATCAGCCAAAACCACAAAGAGCTTAACTTATTCACATATTTATGGCTGGAACAAAATTTGAGGGCCTTCAGCAATCCAAGACAGCCCTGAAATCCTCTGGCACATTTTGCAAGAGGATGATAGGCTGTTGGGTTTTCATTGCTTTGTTGTTTTTTTAATCACACTTGTCCTTTGTAAAACTTGCCCCTCCCTCCCACACATATAAGCAGATGAGTCCAGTGTCCCTGCAGGTCACTGAGTCCCAAAGTGTTTCCCAATGCTTTTTAAAAAGTAAGAGTGATTCAGCTGAGAGATGCTCCTCAACCTTGTCACTTAGTCACATTGGCCAAGTGTCTCCTCTCCCACACTGCCTCCTGTTCCGAGGGGCTCAGAATGCCAGAACAGTGTTTCCATGGGCTTGTATTAGCCTGATGCAGGAAGGGAGGTGTAAATGAGAATTAGCATACACATGTGTGAACATGTATCAATGATGAGCTTTGTGGGAACAGGCGACGATTATCTCTTAAGGCAGAGGAAAAAGTTGCTCAGTTTATCCCAATGGGAGCTGTTGTTTATTTATTTGAAATTATTTCCAATTGTACTTATTTTAAGTGCAATATTGTGACCTTTTCATATTAAATGCTAAACAACTTTTATGAACTCCAAGACCCAGATGCAAAAGATGTTTATTCCTTTATCTCCACCCCTTGAAGAATCAATGTCTTTCATTGGTTCATTGACAGACCTGAGAAAATTAACAATGTCTATAAATTAAGCTGAAATCACCAGATCCAACATTTTCTTAAATATAAACCATCTGGCAATGTAAGGCTGCATCTATTTCAAGAAATCCTCCTGCTGTTGCTTTGGTTTCAGTTCAGTGAGACAATGTTGATTCACTTGTGCTCTTGTCTTGGTAGGACTAAAAAGCCCTTGGTAGGCTCAAAAGCCCTGACATCACTTACTCTTTCTGAAAAAGGAGATAAAAAATTTTGACTCTAGTTTTCTGTGTAGTTGTAAAAGTAACTTGAAAAGTGACAATAGCCGTATGCATATACACATACAAATAAAAGGGGAGACAAAGTGTGTGTGAGAGAGACTGAGCAAGAAAGTCGATAATCATGCCTTACAGCACCCTTTGCTGGCTAAAACAACCCAAAATAAGATGTAGGTCCAGCTTCACTGGCAAAAGTAGTAATTAAAAAAACCCAACTTTGGATATTTTATTTGGATGGTAATTTTAAAGGCTGTGTGTCTTTGTAAAAGCATGGGCAATTTATGATAGAAGAGATATGTATGTATATTCTCTAACGACAATACTGGAGTTGTTTTAGACTTAGCTTTCCTCATTCTTAGTTTGTGTGTGCTGACTGCATGTTATGATAACTGTGAGAAGGTTTCTTAGGGCACTAGAGTGCTTCCAGCACAGTATATTCTTCTGGTGTGATTTACCAGTAACAATGCAGAAAGTATATGCAGCTAATTGTAACTGCAGCTAATTTATTTGATTTTCAAGGACACTGAAATAAAAGTTTAATCTCATTCCTGAGTCTTGCTATACACTATTGGGCAGAAGAGGCCTAGCAAAATGAGGGGACATGCAAGGTCTTCAAGAGATTACCTCAGCCCACGTCTCCCTCATTCAGTAAACTGGCACCAGGTTTTTTTTTTTTCATGCCAATTGAGATAATGGTAGTCAGTTTATAAAATCTGATGTCTCTTGGAGGGAAAAATAAGATTAGAAGCTTGTTAGGATTAGAAGGTGAACTACTGAGTTGTGTCATTTGCACACAGGTTGGAAACTCTGTCATTGCAAGGAGTTTACAGCAGTCCTACAGTCCCTGTAGGACAATAATACGCTAAATAGAAGTTATATGTCTTGAGTACAGTATCTTCTTTCCTTAAGTGGACTATAGTTTGACAGTTTAACAAAGACTACTGGTTGTCATGAAATAATATGGTTATGGGAAGGATTCAGCAGTGCTGGGTCCTTTTCCCTGGGGTCTACAACACATCACTTCTCTCATAACTGGCCAGGCTCCATCCGACAATGCTGTGCCCACCTACCCTCACTTTCTATTGGAAGGTTGTCTTATCACCACCACAATGAGAAATCTCCATCTAACTTCTGGCTTAAATATATACGTACCTACTATCTCCCCTTGGATCCTCTTGGCATTATTCTATACCTTAAACTACTATTTGAGTGTCATGTGCAGCAATTTTCCATTGTTTTTTTATAGCCCTAGCTGTCACTCAGTCTTCCTATGCCTTGTCACATTTCGGACTTCTTTTGTGCAGTCACGGTCTCTCAGTTTTCTCATTTGGGACCGATCTGCATCTGCCATCACCCTGTCTTTTTGTTAGCACTCTTCTGCCTCGGGTCATATCTGATTTCACCTCTCTTGATATGGTATGGACCTAAGTGTAGCTAGCTCTACTGGATACGTAGCTCTGAGTGGTCCTAACCCACTAAAATCTAGACCCACAATTGCCTTTCTTGTCTAATTACATCTGTCAGGGAGTGAAGCTTTGTTTCTCCCCCAAGTGCTTTTTGATTGATCATTAAAGAAGCTTTGTTCCAGTCAAGATATCTATTGTGCATGTCAGTCTTTCCTTAGCCCAGGCACTGCCCACTTTCATGCTTTGTAAAACACAAATGTACCTTGGCATGAAACAAAGATGTTAATAACGATGTATAAATTCAAATGCACTAATTACTTTGTGACTAATGCATTCCATCACTAGTGCATGACATGAAGGAACACAGCCAGGAAATCCAGATTACAGTCACAAGGAGGAGTCTCAATTATTCTAGTCTTAGCATGTGCAAATATAACACCATTAAGTACAGTGTTATTCAGTTCTTTTTAGAAGTGCAAAAACTGAAGAAAAATGAAAGTTCCTCTACATTTAGAAGGAAAGAATGTCTCTCAGGCCCACCATTTGGGGTTCTTGAGAGTTGCTGAGTTCCCAAAGGCCTTTCGGAACTACTTTAACAAGATACTTTGCCTGTGATGCCAAACCTGTATGTACTAACCACCAGAGAAGGGAATCTTCCCTTTTTTGTTTTTCTAATTATTTGCAACAAGACTGGAGAAGTAATTGACATCTAGCCAGTGCCCTAAATATTCCAGTAATAAATGCCTTGGCAATACCACAGCTAGACAAACAGCTTAAAATAATGAGTGGTACAGAGACTGCTGTGCAACACTTTTTCCCATTATAAAGTACTGCTTTCAGTTGCTTATCACTTTGCCAAACAATTCAAACTGAAATGCTGAGTGCCTGCTATGAGGTTGATTTTTCTGGGAAAAGCTTCTGCTGGAATGGAAACATTTATGAGAATGATATTGCGAGACGGGAGAGGGAGGGATAATCAGCTGCTTGCCCACATTAAAAAAGCTACTTCAGGCGTTTCACTGAGCTGTCATTGCATTCCAGAACTGGGATTTATGATCAGGTCAAAATGTGGCTGTTTGGTATGAAAGGTGTTCACCATAGAATTCCAAGATTATGTCTTTATACCAAATGCAAAGCAATAACCTCCACTTGCTTCCTTGGTTAGATCCTTAATATTCCAGAAGGGATTTGGATACCTGAAGTTTTGAGACGGTAACTACTTTGAGATTAAATCTGTGACAGCAGTTGCTTCTATGAAGCCTGCATTTCAGTCTCAACTTGTTTTCAGATGTGAACCTGGCCAAAACCATTCCCGAAAAGAAAAAGAAAAATGTGAACAACGCCTTTCAGTCCTCTATTTAGTCAAAATGGAGTAAAGGTAGTTACAGAAAATGTCATTACTGAGAACAAAAATATACTGCAATATTTACTGCAATTGGAAGTGGAAAGATCTATAGAGCTAAGGATTAAAGATTCAGAATAATACTGTGCTGTTAGTGATGGATACATCCATCAATACACCACCTTGGGAAGAAAATTTACTCCTCACTCAAGCAATGCAGAATGTAGGAATTCATCCTAACATTCTCAATATTCATCATGCACACCATAGCCAAAGCTCTCAAATGAAAGCTGCAAAAGGACAGGAGAGCAATACTTGCAAACTCACAAGACAGAAAATGGGAGGCTATGGTCTCTCTGGATACACATCTGCTCTGCTGCAGCACAACATGCTGAGCATTACAGTGTGTTCTTTTTTGGCTGTTTCTTATCATTCCCAAACTGATTAACTTGAGTACTTGAGTGCTTCTCATTTTTTTCCTTCCAGCAGATGTAGAGAGGATTCATGGTAATGATTCAAGTGAAGCCCTATTTGAGCAGGTAGTGCAAAATTTAGGAGTGTAAGTATTAGCATTACTTATTTTCACTGTGATATTCATAGCCCAATATCAGTTGCTATTTCTGCTTGGTCAGGAAACACAGATGGTTAAAAGTCTAACACTACAGGGCACTATGCTGTGCTGAGTGGTAGCCTTGTTTGGGGGTCCCATGGTAGCCCCAGCCTTGTTGGACTGGGTTGCAAAGCACAGGCAAGAGCAAGTGGACCATGGCACAGCAGGCAGGGTTTTAGGAAATGTCAAAACACACTGGGAAAGACAGGAGGTAGGTGGTAAGAGAGAGCTATGGAGGTAACCCGGCAAAATCATACAGTGAAGAAACAATCCTCCATCTGAGAAAGCAGCTGAGAGGAAGAGAGGCACATACCCGTGGCAAAGCAAGGAGGCTATACAAGTAGCCTAAGGCCCACAGGAGCCAGAAACAGGATTGACACTTTCCATATTCCAGCCAATTCCCAGCTTGCTCCTCCCCACACATGCTCAGATGTCTCCTTGCTGCTCAGGCCCTCCCTGACCCAAACAACCATCTTTTCCAAGCAGCCCTGCTCACAGAACCACCACTAACCCTACCTGGGGTCCTGAGGGTCTGGCTTTGTTTTGGGGAATTTTGAGGTGTTCTGATGGAGGTCACTGCAGAGTCTGGTGCCAGGCATGGCAGGAGCTGCAGTAGGTGAGGGCCCAGGTGCGGCTGGGGAAATGCTGGTGGTAAGGGAAACGTGGGGGCAGCCGCTGCGGGGATGAATATCTGCTGTAGGCAGGAAACAAGGATGTCTGTTAGCAAGGTCTGCCTTTGGGTTTTTAGGTGACTCCTTTTGTCTCTTGTTGAAGTCCCAGGGCATTGTTTGGGTGTTTCCTCAGTGTAAATCAAAGAAATAAGGCTGGCCATTTCCTTGTAAGGTGAAAGCATGGTAAATTTTGGTTTACTACTCATTTTCATTAATTCTTCATTGGAAAAATGATAAGAATGAGCTCTTTTCATAGCTGTCAGATAGAAATTGAAAACAATGCCTTCTTTTAGAAGATTTGTGTCTAAGGCAGAAGCTTTCCCTAGGCTAACACATTCTTGTGAGGTTTCAATTTTGTGGTATTTTTTTTCCTACAACAAGAGTTTTAGTAACATCTAATAATAGTTGAGTAGGATTAATTGATCTTGAGCCTCCAATGAAAAGTACGGAGGAAAGTAATATTACTTGGTTTAAAAGTTGGTGCTAGCATTCTAGTGACAAATATGATCTAAGGAAATATTTTTAAAGCAAATAGCTGAAATGATTGCTTTTCTCCTCCTGAAAGTGTTGTTGTTTCTCTCTTTTGCCATTTTCAGAAGATTCAGAAGATAAAGCCTGAAGTGTTATAATACGTGAACATATATCTCAAATGCCAGAGTACCAGAGATTTCCTAGCAATGCTTAAAAAACCAGGAGAGGCTTCCTTTCCTGAAGGAAAAAAATGTACATGTTAGTAGGAAACCTTTTCTCAGACCAGTGCAAAAATTAGTGATATCAGAAGAGCATAGTGGAATACAAAGATCCTAAAGAAGAGCAGACTTTCCTAAAAATATTGAAGTGAGAAGTGTTTTCCAAATCAACGTGAACCTAGTGAGATTTGTATACAGTTGTGTATACCAATGTGCTCTCCTTTCCAAAGGCAGAAAAAACTCTTGAACTGTTTCTTCACTTTGAGCTGATGACAAAACTGATAAAAATACCCAAGAAATATTATCTAAGCCTTAAACAATTGGTAAGAAATTACATTACAAATTCAGGTGTAGCTTTCATGAAAGGGCAGAATTGAAAATTGGTAGTAACACACTGTTAAGATGAGAAGCTTTTGGTCTGAGAGTGGAAATAAATGTGAATTAGGTCCAAGGACAGAATCTTTCTCAATCTCAAACTCCTCAACTCAAGATTCAGAGCACGTATTTTCCATAACACTTATCCAGATGTTCCACCCAATTCCCTGCCAAGCCCAAGAAATTCCCCATCATAAATCTTTTTCTTATTTGAGAAAATTGGAAGGTCATTTCCAGGAGATGAAGGATTTTTGTTGCAACTCTGGATTTACAGCAGATTTATTTCCTTGAAGGTTTCTCTCGGGCAAACATTTGGAACAAATAGCATGAGGTCAACTGAGAGGGGAGAAGTAGAGAAAGAAACCACAGTTTCTTTTATAAGTAGTTTAACAAGTGTGTACCACCTGAAGTGCACAGCTTTAGCTGAACTGCCACACTAATATAAGGATTTCTTCAGATTAAAATAGTCAGAGATAGATTTGTCTTTTGAAATGAGCATCTTCCCTTCCCTTCCCTTCCCTTCCCTCATTAGTAGCTCTTCCAGACTAGACTGATTCAACCATCCATGTCAATATTTGAACAGTGATTATATACCTTGGTTTCCCAAATAAATATTTGGTCTCAGTCACCCGCCACAGCAGACAGAGATCCACACTGCTGAAGGGCAGGAGCTAGGCCAGGTGTTTGTAGGATGCACATGGTGTTTATGCCAACACAAGAAGGAAAAGATTTAATATATTTATGTGTTTGCTAAACATAAACTATGCAAGCGTAGAGAAACATAGATAAATCATTATATAATGCAGCAATGAAGGTTGGGAAAAGGGAAAAAGGGAAAAACTAGAAACTCTTAGGAAGAGAGCCTAAGTAGTAGAGATATATGGAGAGAGTAAGGGAAAAGATGAAGGAAGGAAAAAAAATGAGACTGTTAAAGAAACAGAGGAAAACAAACGAAAATTATACATAATGTCACAGGTAAAAAATAAACTGATAAAGAACATAATTCTTACCTTTATATAAAATATGCTAATAATTTTATCTTTAATATATACAGATAGATATACACAAACATGTGCTGACTCAATGTGCAACTAACAGATAGGGTTTAGCAGAGTTTTATGTGTGGCAGAAAATGAAATGCATTTATCAAGCACATAACAGAACAGCATCTGCTCATTTTTAAAGCTGTCTGAAAGGCAGAAGAGAATGACCTTCTCCATCTGTATCTCATGGAGGAATCTTGGGGAATATTAACACATGAATTTAATAAAAACATACCGCCATTGGCATTTTTATAAATAAAATAGAGACTTTGTTATCTAGGTAAGAAGTGGTTTTTTGTTATCCTGATTCAGTCAGGCTCTAGTTAAGTGAAGTCTGAAACCATACACTTCAGTTTTTTGAAATTTAGCACATGTGTGGCACTGAACATATGCTATGATGAAGGATGGCTTGCTGAGTTGGAACCCTGAAAATCATGCCTGTAGTATTTACTCATGAGAATAACCCTCTTTACTTATCTATCTAAACCTATAAACATTAAAACTTAAAAGCAAGACATTCAGTAATCAGCTGCTCTCTGGAGCCTGCAGAACACTTCCAGATCCCTGTTGCACATGATCTCTTGTCCTTATTATCCCTTATAGATAGCCTAAGTTCTACTTGATTGACAGACTTGAGCTGCCTTTGCAGGGCACAATAAGAGAAACCCTCTGCAAATGATCCTAGGTTGCAATATTTGCCACAAACTGACAAAGTATATTTCATATGACACATAAATATGTCACATAGGAAACTGGTTAAACCTACGTACCCTGTTGTTTCCCAGACTAGTCTCATTCATGGTGAGGAAGCACTCCTGATGTTGATTATGATGCCCAGTGACACTTAACTTCCTCTAGACCAGAATTTAGTAGAGGCTTGATTTTATGTACAAGAGCCATTGCTATTAGCTGTGATACACTACTTTGGTTTTTTGTATCGGTTTCCTGCATCCTTTGATGTATGAGGGCTTCCTTTCCTCAGAATATCTTGTCTTGAACCCTCTTGGGCCTCACTACGTGCCCATTTTCCCTGTGTTGATGGATCTGTATCTACTTCAGAAGGGTTTTTCAGGATGATGCATCAGCAGACTGCTCTCTCCAGTTTTGTCTCCAGTCATCTCTCCTTTCTGCCTTCCAAACTAGTTATTTCCTCAAGAAAGGCCATGCCACAGATGACCACAACCAGCTTCTGGGCTTGGACTGTTCTGTCAAGCTTAGTCTCACCTTCCTCTCACTGGATCATGTCTGAATAGAAGAGGAGCTCAAAGCCTGGGTACATGAGAGATCTAGTAAAAAGGCACATTTCATTCATAGCTAGTAGGGAATTGTAGTCAAAGACCAGGTAATCTGAATTCAAATATATATTTGAATGTATGTTTTCTGTGAGCCTAAATGTCTCTGACTGCTGTAAACAAGAAGCAAATTTGATTTGCGCCAAGGGCATACTAGATTAATGGCTATGAAGAATTTCAGTGTATATATCTGGAATGTAATTTTCAGCGTAATATTTGGAAATCCTGGACATGGACCACAGCATATGTTCTGCCATAATAACAATAATATTTTGTAGCACAAATATGATTTTCCTTTCCCAAAAGCCAAGTAAGTAAAAGTAAGACTATAAAAAAAAATATTTACAGTCTGCTGGGAAAAAATCCTGTGAGCAGCTGAATCTGCTGTTTCACTGAACACTTTGGCACTTGAAGGATTGGTAAATAAATCAGGTGCAGAGCTGAGCTAATGGATCAACCTGTAAAATATATACACATGGGCAGAGGGCAAAAGAAACTGTACTTTGACCATAGGGGTATCTTTCAGAGGAAGCTTACTGCCAGGAATAAACTTTCTGGACATCATGATGTGGCAGTAAGGGTACACCTTACTGCACTGCTTTATAGACAGCTCCCCAAATCAGAAAAGACCTGTGAGCTGTCAAAAGAAATGAAAACTTTCCTGCAAATAATTTAGGCCATTTTGCACAATCTAAGTAGGAATTTAAATTCTACCGAGAGATTGTACCAGATGATTCAAAAATTAGGAAAAGGTTAACCTCCTCCCCCCCCCCACCCCAGCCCTCCCTTCCCCCTCCCGTACCATTTCAGAGCCAGGCTGATGGAACGGGATAGAAATTCTGGGCGCCTCAGGACCCCCACAGTCCTGGAGGAAAAGAGTCCTCTGAGGGAATAAATCTCATCCTCCTGTCATGCTCAGACTAGTGTCAACCACAGTACTGACTAGCAGTGGACTTGCCAGATAGGATCACAATAAATCCCAAGCCTCTCATATCTTCCTACAGATAGGGGAGGCAATGGAGAAGCACCTACAAAATTGATGCAGCGAGCATACTAACGTGGCAGATCATTAAGCTGATAAATGGTGATAAATGCAAGCCTTTACCTTAATTCAGAGCCATCTTCAGCTTCAGAAACGATATATTGGTAGAGTGCAATCCCAGAACATTTATATAACAACCCCAGAACGTGACATTTAACACAGCTGGTGATTATGAACGGTATGTCTCTTTAACTACATTTCAGTGATGCAGTAACTGCTCTTAATAAACATTGCCTGGCTTATCTCTTGAAAAGTTAAAAAAAAAAAAAGTTATTAATGAGCTTCTGAACTTGTATTTCATTTGAGCTGAGGTTTTGACTGACTGATAAACACACCAGACTCACTCTGGTGTTGCGGCTTATCTCAGCTACACAGAAATAATGATGCAGGAATGTCTCCTCAGCCTTTAGAATAAAAAGCAGGAAGATATTTCTGAGGCTTATCAGCCTATGCTAGAGTTCATGCAACCTTACTGCTAATCTTCAGTAAAAGCAGATGCAAAAGCTTGCTAATGTTCTTAAGCTTCATGGCAGACCCTTGTCTTCAGCATGGCACCCAAAGCATCCTAATTTGCTTTCTTCAGAGAGTTTTCAGTTCTCTGTCCCCTAGATTTCTGCAAATCCTGCTCTATACTCCAGTGCAGGGGTGTAGCAACAGAGGGAAAAAATACAGGTTGATGAAACACATCCAGGGTCCTGCAGTGTGGACAGAGAAAGTATTGAAATACACTGAACTGGAAGCTGATCTCATTTTGCCCAAATATTAAGCTTCTAATTTTCTAACCATCAGCTCTAACTTCAGTCAGTGCTTTGGGTTTCTGCAGGATCCATTGCACAAACATAAAAAACTTTAAAAAGATCATGTAAGGAAATTTATTAAAGGGTTAAATGTAGTAGGAACTCCTTCAGTGTTTTAATGTTATATTCTTTACCCAAGGCAATAGACAGCTTCTTCAGAGTCATTCCATTCTAATGTGTAAATGCTGAAAGCAATTAGATTGTGTCCTGAGTGTATTAAAGTATTTAGGAGAAAAACTTCGGAAAAAGTGACTTTTTACAAACAGCTGCCAAATACTTTTCTAAAAGTTATAGCACTACTAATAATATAAGAAGTTTTAGTTTTTAAAGCAAAGGTGGCTTTGAAACATGGAATTGCAGAAAATTATTTCGATGTGATAAACATTTTTTAAAACACTTCGATATGGGAATGGACAATGCAACGGCATCCACAGCAATGTCTGTTGGCCAGAAAATGATGCTAAATTGAAATTTTTATGAGAACATACATTTTTGCTTAAAATGACAAACTATTTTGTTTTGAAGAATTGAAACATCCTTTTTATTTTTAAAACAACAGCCTGAAGTGCCCTGAAGGAATGCTTACAGCTGACATTACCACTTCGTGGAGAAAATATTTCTTCAGCTCTGACTATCAAACATGTTTTGTTAGAGATGTCTTGTGTGGTACTTCAGGTTGCACATTTTGCTGTTACTTTTAAAAGGAAATAAAGGGACAGGATTCTTCTGTTTTTCTCATCCTTTGTTGCAGAGTAAATGTACAGACTCTCCAATGCTGTTTTATGTATAGATTTCAAATCACTCCAACACGATCACGTGCCTTCTGATGCCTGCAATAAGCCCACTGGCTGTTTATGGCTAGAAAGTTGGAATTCATATAGAGACTAGGCATAAATGAGAACCAGATCCCACATCATTTCAGTCACTGGGGGAAGGTGTCTAAATTAAATGTATGCTATAAAAACACTTCAGTATTAGTCATGTCTGCTTGATGTAATAAGACCACGTCTGCTTAATTAAATATTATCAATAGTCTTAAAATATTCTGCTGCCTAATGAAACCAGTTACCACCTAAATTGTTTATACAGTTGCTTTCTCTGCCTTTTGGTTCTTTCCATCCCACACGTGCTGTCACTGAAAGACAGAAGGTGGAGCCAAGGGTGCTTGTGAAGCTACCTTTCTTAAGCATTGCCTGCAAATTTTATCAAAATAAATAGTAAGCATGATGTTCAGAAGGTTAGTAACAAAGATATCAATCCCCATCTAATACCTGTATTTTCACTGCATACAAAAAGAAACATGTAAACATAAAAATTAGGCACCCTCTTGTATCATAATATGCTTGGCTTGCAGCTCCATCTTGTTAATACTTGAGGCAGTGCATAAACATTTCTCTGGCTAATGTAAAAGCTGCCAAATGACCACGGGGATTTTAATTATGGGAAGAGATAATTGTTCTGCAGGGGAAAAAAAAAAAGGGGGAAAAAAAAAAGGATGAAAAAAAGATGTAAATATTGTAACTGTATTTAATCACAAAGGGAAAACAGGGGTCACCTGTCAGAAGCACACAGCTTTGCTTGAGTTCATAGGGGGGTCACAACTTCTCTGTGTTTTAGGCTGTCTTTGCCCAGTGAAAGATGTATCTTTATACATTTGCATTTAGATACAAATCACAACACCTTTTCTCTGCTTCCTCTGATTTTCAGGTGAATTGTGGTTTTCTACACTGAAAACAAAGTAAGGAGAGGGTTTTTTGGCAAGCTATCTGAGCGTGCAGAACTCCAGAAGAGAGACTATAACTAGGTGAAGGGATCTGTAGACACAGAGGTCCATCCTCTGGTGCCTGAGACAGGAAAGGCAGTCAGTGACAGCTAGGAGAGTAGAGTCTGTGGGGAAGTATTTGAACTAGGAATATTTTTCTTTGACATAAATTTCATAAAATACATTGAAGAGATTGTTTGAACAAAGTTGGAGGGGAATTGGGCTGAAATTTAGAGAACAATCCAATATGGCTGAGAAGCTTAGCTAACAGGTTGCTTGGGACATTAGTTCTTACAAAACTGGCAGCCAAAATTTTCCAAAATAGCAATTAATTCTGATCTTCTGTATCAATGTCACAGACTGAGACTGCAGAGAGTTATTAACTCACATACTAATACCAGCTAAGACCAATAGCAATGATACTGTTATAACTGCTGATCTTAGAATGTCTTACGTACACTGAGAACATCTGTACATTTATCCTAGTAGTATAATGTTTATGTAAATCTTGTCAATGTACTATACACATGCATCACACGTGTAGTCTTTATATTTGAAACTTTGCTTGCTTGAATATAAATATCAATGCAAAGTGTAATATTTTATATAAACACATATTTTACTGTTGTATATATTTTGTGTGTATGCAGAATTTGTTAGGAGACAGATACCAAATGCATTTTTAAAGATAATCTTACTTGGTAAAATGAGAGCTCATTTGAGACATTGAATGGCTCAGGAATCTGGTAAATAAACCTTTACAACTCCATATCACCACTTCAGACCCAGTCAAAACCAGAAGCAATAAAAAATTATCAATGTCCTGAAATTTTGGTGACCAAGAAGCTACAGAATGCTTGTCTTCATCCCTACTGTTGTGTAGACAAGTCTGTCAGAGGTCAGTACTGGTAGCAGACAGCGAAGCATAAAAAACAGCATTAGCTTCCTCTGTCTATCACTGGCAGTGCAGGGGTTGTCCCCACAGGACTCCTGTGTCACCCATCCTGAGTGATACAGAAACACCACTGCTTCTCCCCGGAGGCGTTTGCTTAATTCCTCTAGTTGACTGGGGAGAAACTTGTAGTCCTGATGTTAAAGCTCAGTGCCAGCAGCTTGAGCTCTCTTTCCAGATCCTGTGCATGTAAGGATAAAGTCAGGCTCTTGACAAGAGGGATTATAGTGTGACAAGAGGGAAACAGTGTGGACAACAGGACCAGAGAAGCGATCATGCCCCTGTACTTGGCAATGATGAGACTGCACCTTGAATACTGTGTTTGGTTTTGGCCCCCCTCACTATATGAAAGACATTGAGGTTCTGGAGCTGGTCCAGTGATGGGCAACAAAGCTGTGAAGGTTCTAGAGAATAAGGAGCAACTGGGGGAACTTGGAGTGTTTAGTCCAGAGAAAAGGAGGCTGAAGGGAGACCTTACTGCTCTCAAGAACTAACTGAAAGGAAGTTGTAGCGAGGTGAGTGTTGGTCACTTCTCCCAACTGACCAGTAACAGTAAAAGAACTCAAGTTGCAGCAGGGGAAGTTTAGATAAGATATTAGGAAAAAATTCTCCACTGAAAGAGTTACTAAGCGTTGGAACAGGCTGCCCAGGGAAGTAGGTAAGTCTTCATCACTGAAGATACTTAAAAGACATGTAAATATGGTGTTTAGGTACATGGTTTAGTCGTGGACATGGCAGTGCTAGGTTGGACTTGATGATCTCAGGAGTCTTTTCCAACCTCAATTATTCTGTGATTCTATGATGCACAGAAAACATCCTCAAGCATAGCTGCTACCTACAAAGTGTACCTTGACAAACAAATAAAATGTGAAGGGCTGCTAAAACATTGCAAAAACTGATCCCATTCTTTAAATAGAGAGAGATTTTGTCTTGAGGGTTGTCATTATGATGTCTTTTGTGAGCATTAAATTAATCCAATTCCTGAAATGAGGCCTTAGATACCAACTTAGTTCTTGAAACTCTTCTTCTTTTATCCTTTTTGGATTAAGCTCTTATTCTCATCATTTGGATCCTTCAGCAAAACAGATGAAAGGCAACAATATGATAACCTCAAGACACAAAGACTGTGTTCCTTCCATCTGTGTTAGAAAAGCTTATAAACTAAGGTTAGAGTCAAAAGAAAAAATATATGCCTCCTCTGATCTTTAAGCAGACATTATCTAGATTCTTTTTGTTGGAAGAGAGGAAGACAACATGTATTTCTGAGTTGGCAAAAAGCTGTTTTCAATACGAGGAAGACTTTATTTTTGTTCGTTACCAGCTATCCATATTTGGACCTGACAGAGCCAATGATGATGTGCCTGGATTAATTGGGTGAGAGGTACTTGCTGAAGATACTTGACTTACAGTGCTGGCTAGATTGGCATAGGATGCTTGCAAAGACACTGCAGATGACAGCAGTGTTGTCAGGATACACCGAAGAGCCTGAGACAGTACCCGACTCCATGCAGAAAAGTCACACAAAGAGAGAAAAACACCCTCTAACAGAAAAAGGACTGTCCCTTGCCCTATTTGCACTTGAGAAAACTGAAAATCACTCACTGCACTTATTTGCACTCTTTTGTCATTCACCTTGTCAAGCATAGAGGTATTTTGATAGTTATCACACTTGGTGTGATAGCCATAATCCAACAAAAACACAGTGTGACTGCTGAAGTGGCATGTAAGAGAATGAGATATTCAGGCGACATCCACTCTGTGCTAGAATTTGCCTTCTGGCACAGTGCCACATGTAGAAGCAGTGAGAGTATAGGACACATGTAGATTTTCTCTGATGTAAGCTGTGTTGTGTCTGGACGCACATATTGCACAGTACACAGCCTGTCCAAAAGTGACACTGGGCAGAGACATGCAAGAGCTGGTGCAGAGCCAATGTAGAGTCATATTGCTCCTAAAAACAAAGAGAGAGCAGTGCCTTACTAGGGTGCTTTGAAGATAGTCTAGTAATACAGCCACCCTATGGACAAAGCTGTGTTGGGACAGCTTCATTTCCTTCTGTGAAATTACTGTTAGTCCATAAAGGAGCTTGGTACTGCATGATATGCATTTTTATTCATCTGTATGGCATCTGACTGCTTGTTGAGGCATCCAAACTCTCAATCAGATAGATCAAACAATGGCATTATTCCTTCTGCCTGTAGGTTTAGCTGTTAGCTTGAAGACCAGGATTTAATCAGTGAGAATGCCTGAAAAAAGAACTAACATGCAGCTTCTGATGGGTGTTATGGTTGTACAAGCAATCTGCTGAAACTGGCAAAATTCTATGCTATGTGTGATTAGTTTTCATCAGTACAGGCTTTCACACAACTCTTTTCTTCCTAGTTACTTGTGTTTTTCTTAATTCTTCAGTGTTTAAAATCTCATTTTTCTAAATTTCATTAATATATTTTCATTATAGCATTTTCCAAAGGGCTACCCTTAAAAAAAATAAGTTCAAGAATCTGAATTTTCAGGTATTCATCACTGTTCCCATTTTGCCTGTAGAACTACCTGTCAGTAAACTATCTAGACATCATGATGACCAAGAAGATCTGCTTAGCTTGTTTTGTCATCTACATGCCAGTTCTTCCAGCTGGGAATTAATGAGACAGACAATTAAACATTCAACACATATTAAAATAGTCTTATTTTAATGATTACATATTTTCTTGTAAAATATTCTAAACAAACAAAATATGAGCAGTGTCCTGCTGTTCTTGCTGACGTATGTTACCCGGTGGAGTCAGTGTGTTTGAGCCTGCACTTATTTATATGTCAGTGATTCAAGGAAAGTATTTTGTCTCCTGCTCTGTAGGGACATAAAATGTGTGTAACATTTACTGGAATAAGAGATTGAGACTGGTTAGACTGACTGGTGATTGTGTTGGCTAACTTGTCTATCAAATGATTGTTCTGGTTCTTGAAGACAGGAATCTCTGCTTTTTATTTCCTCTTCCTCCCTCACTTCCGTTAGATGACACAAGCCAGTGCATTATCCAATAAAATCATCTGTTTGTGGAAACAACTGCAGGATACATACACATACCCAAGCCCCATCATGTTTGAATAAAATCTTGTTCAACTAGAATGAATATGATTGAAATACCTCAGGGTGAATATACCAGGCATACTTGCTCTTATTATTTCACTTACTCACACTGAAGAGACTTCAGCAAGGACATCACCTTCTGAGAAGTGTTCGTGAGGCTCTGCAGCACCAACGGCACTGTGACTGTTGGTGGAATTTAATGACTTTGGCACAGAATTACAGGATCTGGCTCTGTGATACGTGCCTTCCTCACCTGGGGTTTCAAGCTAGATATTTAACACCACCATCTCTCCCCTCTCCTCTTCACTGACCTATTTAAGTAGACCAAGGTGTGACCTCTCCTGCCACACTTCTCCCTGTAGTGGAGCTCTGCTGCTGCCCACCTGCTGCACAGCAAAATTGTACTTAGCCGTGATCCCTGGCACACACTGTGTGCTTATGGTTGATGGCCTGCTTGAAGGAGAACAGACCACTCATAAATTGCACAGTCATTACCCTTTATGCATACTTGTTCTCATAGGTGTCGCGGATTCCTGCCTCCTAATAAGGAAAGGAAGTAGAAAAACACATAAATTCTCCTAAGGGAGTCAGACAGCCTGAAGCCACATTCGACAGCTGTTGCTGTTACCATGAACACCAAGAGCAAAACAAGGATTAGAAAGGGGGTGGGGGGGGGGGGGGCGAGGTGAGGGGGAAGGAAAATAAAAGATGCATTGCCAGGCAATTTGGCAAGATATTCTTGGATATGGAATGTGTTTTGCACTACCCCAATCTATAAAAGCTCAGTGCTTCTGTGGCATATGATGGAATTTGGAGATTAAATAAACATTGCCATTAATTAGTCTAAAACTGAGTAATTTCATTTATCTGAAGTTTGTATTTTTGTACTTTGTTGAGTTTTTAAAAAACTGTTGCTTTAATCTCCAGCAGAAAGATTTTGGCTTTTGATGGAAGTTTGAACGTTATGGTGTTATTAAATCTAATTCACAAGAGGTTTCAGAAAATGTTTTCACAAAGTTTACCCTTTGTCTTCTATTCTCAGCTCTGGTCTTCTTCCTGGGTTCTTCCCTGGCTGCCCTGGAGTTATGCTGATTTACACCAGCTAAGTTTCTATCCCTCCCTATTATAGCTGAGGAATCCAAAGAGGAGATTCATGTTCTCTGTAAAGAGATGTATTTAGTCTATCCCACTGATATAGTTTATGGCTTTGGCAGGGAAACTGTTGACAATGCTTACTGTAAACGTAGTCCAAAGTGAATCTGAAGTCTTAGAGCTGCAGCTCTCCCAATACTTCTTACATTGATTTGTTAAATGTGCTCAGTGTAGGTAGGTATGTATCTATAGAGTCACATCACCAATGAAACAATCACTCTATAGTATACTGAAAGTGAGAATAAGGCACACCACAGGCTACTGCTGCCTTTTGGCGCAAGGCCCAAAACCAAGGTAATCCCTTAGCTGGGCACTAAGACACATGTCACAGCCTGCCGGTCTCAGCATCCTGGACAAACTGGAATTTGTGCAATTATACACATATTTAAAATGTGTCCCCTGCCCAGTTTCAATTAGATATAGTATTCCTTACTGTTGACTTAAATCAGGGAGAGGCAATGTTGTGCTGCATTGAATATCTGGTGCTTTTAATTCTCATGATGGTTAACTTCAGATGTAGACAAAGTAATTTTTACTTTTCAGGCCAAAAGTCACATCTGCTGTCATCAGAAGACCAAACCTACAACAGATCCCAAAAGCAGGAGCAACTATGTGTATTTTCTCAGGACAATCTACTGGGCTCAGAGGAGATTTCAGTTTCAGCATCTGATTTCAATGTTTTCCCAGGTGTCTACAGCTTCCTTTCTACCTGTTCTCCCTTTGCCTTATAATCCTCCTTGAACACAAACACAACTGGTGGATGATCTGTGGATGCTGACACCTCTCTTGTCCTATTCAGACATATTTTGATTCTACTTCAGGATTTGGTCTCCTATAGGCAACCACAAACCTTGCATACTCAGTTAATCAAAACACTGTGTGTCGCAGGTCCATTCTGCTGGAAGGATCCAGCCAAGACATGATTTCTCTGTTTAGGGTGGAGTAAAGCAGTGGGTAGCTTAAACAGCATGTATTAATTCTGTCTGAAAGCTGACAAATATCAAATAGTAATTTCTAACCGAGTTTAAAACAGGATTATAAAATGAAAATCCACCTGGAACTTTTTGATAGCAATTATCAAAACACAATTTTCTAAAAGTATTTGTGACAAATGACAGTAACCAGTAATACTGTTTAATATTCTAAAACAGCTTAAGTTCCTGTCCAATGTCAGTCTCAACACAAACTAAGAATATGCTACTTATTGAGCTGGAAGAAGGTTTTGATTTACAATTATGCCTTGATGGATTACCTGAAAGCGCAACCTTCAGGCAAACTGTGATTAACTTGACCAAAGACATCTGGGAGAGCCATCTACGGCCTAAAATTATGACCTTGGTATTCTGGACTGAAACTAGACACCATTTAAATTGCAGCACTGAAAAACTCTTCTACAGAGGCCTTTGTTTAGGAGGCCAACAGGTTTTTTAGCTTCAGCAGTTCAGCAGAAACACCTCCTGTGAAGTTACAGGGGGAAAAGAAAGTACTTCCTATTTTTTTGCAGCCATTATTTTAAAAACAAAACTCCAAACATTTCCAGCTTGTGTGAATAAAGAAGCAAAACCAATTAATAACGTAATGATTAGCAAATGCTGTAGACATAGATTTGGATTTCACTTAGCAAGATTTATTGAGTTAAATATAAAAGTATGACTCTTGAAAGCCATATGCTCATAATTAGCTCAAGTTTTACCCCTGGATACTGTAAAATCACAACATGCTGTCAGGACCCATTTTCTGATCCTGTTATCAGCGTGGAATAAAGTTTTCTACTAAATGCAAAACAGATTTACAGGTGCTAAACCAGCTATTTTATCAGTGGGAAACAGACTACCTTTTGTTCTCTAAAAAGGCATTTCATGATTTTACAGTGGTCAATTGATCACACAATAAAGGGAAACAAAACAATTTTGGTCATCTACTGAAACTGAAGAAGATACAATATGAAAATAAACACAAGGAAAGTGACTGCCTCTCTGAGTGTAGGATATATGGCCTTGCATATTGTCACCTACTGTAAAATAAAAAAAATGAGAACAATATCAAAGCAATGCCATTCCCTTCTTATTGTTGTGTATGCTACATAAATCCTCAGTGTTCCTACAGGCAAACTCAAAGGATAATTGCATTCCAGGCAGCTGTGAGCACTGTAAATTAAATTATTCCATTAAAATGAAGTCCTGCTGCAACGAGCCATCATATGAAGGAACTCCTCTTAGACCAGATCCAAAAGTGAGGAGGTTTCTGTATCCCATTCCCATCCCACAGTAAGGAGCATACTCTCTGGGCTGGGAGGACAAGTGTCTTTCCAGGAGAAAGGAGCTAATATTTAACTTGTATTCCAGAGGCTGAAAAGGCAGTAAAGAGCTTCTTGCTTGTTTGCAGACTGGCACTCAGCATGGGGCAGACACCCTCTGAGAATACTCTGAGGGGTTTGGGAATAGGGGGGAATGAACCTTTTATAACAGCTACTTCAGAGTCTGGTGATAGTGAAGCAACAGTTTGCTCAAGAAGAAGCAACATTTATGGGCTTCTTGCAGCATGAATGGTTTAATGTGATAATTGGTGAAATCTTTATTTTAAAGACTGTGTCACAGTACTTGGCCTAGGTAGGCTTGATCCTGAACTCTGGAACAATTTGCTAAGCAGATCAAGTCTTCAGATTGCAAGCAGTTGTTTATAACTGTTTTTAACTCCTGTATGTTTGGATGGAGGTTTTTAAACCACTCTGAGGGATTAAATGGATTTCTTTCTCTGAAATGATCCAAGTTGCTTAAAAAAATCATGACCCAGTTTTGTATCCAAGACAAAGAGAGAGAAGGTACAGAAAGCAGGAGCCTCATACAGAAACAATACAAAACACTATGTACACATTCAGTCTTGCTTTACAGCCTTGATAAAAAAAGAATTAAAGAAGTGCAGTTATGTTGAGTCACAGGGAAGCTCCATCTGACCCACATTTTCCTAAAATGCAAAACTTACCAAAACAAGGTGATCCTTTCTCTGTCATAACCTCAAAGTTTCCGTGACTCAGAGAGGGGACAACTTTCCGAACTGGAGATTGTTTAGTGACCACCACTTTATTTGTTCTCTGTGTTCATAATTTCAACTATTTTCTGGTTGAGTCTGCATTGTCTGAAAAACAGTCCCTTATTTCACTGAAGCCTGCTGTGTGGCAATTCCTCTACATGCTCAGTAGTTATATTATTACAAAAATGACTCCACAGGTATTTCCTTTCCCTTCCTTCCTTCTTTATTGCAGGAAGAGGTAAGAAATGCATAAGGTAAAGGGCCTGGTAGCTTTTCCTTGAGCAGAAGACAGTATGTTTCAAACTTGCTAGATCTATGTTAGAAGGCAATTACACCTTTTAAACAGAGACTGCTATAAAAGGACTTCAGAGATCATTAAGACTGTTATTGGTGCTATCTGGAACAAGTTACACAGGGGTCAGTTCTGGGGCTAGTCTTGTTCAATATCTTCATCAATAGCCTGGATGAGGATACATTCTGTCCCCTCAGGCAGTTGGCTGAGGAAACCAGACTGGGAGGACAGGCTGGTTCCCCAGAAGGCTGTGCTGCCATTCAGCAAGATCTCAACTGGCTTAAGGGCTGGGCAGAAAGGAACCTCATGAGGCTCAACAAGGGCAATGGCAGAGTCCTGCATCTGGGAAGAAACAACCCCATGCACCAGGACAGGCTTGGGGATTGACCTGCTGGAGAGCAGCTCTGCAGAGAGACCTAGGAGTGTTGGTTGATAATAAACTAACCATGAGCCAGCAATGTGCCCTCGTGGCCAAGAAGGCCAATGGTATCCTGGGGTGCATCAAGAAGAGTGTGGTCAGCAGGTTGAGGAAGGTTCTGCTTCCCCTCTCCTCTGCCTTGGTGTGGCCTCATCTAGAGTCTTGTGTCCAGTTCCAGGCTTCCCAGCCCAAGACGGACAAGGAACTGCTGTAGAGAGTCCAGCACACGGCCACCAAGATGATCAGGGGACTGGAGCATCTTATGAGGAAAGGCTGCAGGAATGTCACTGTTCCAATGTTTCTGAAAGAACCATGTATTTATCAGGGGTCCAAATCAGCTAGGAGAAATTTCTATCAAAACATTGGCATTCATCTCATTCATAGATGAACACATAGGTTCATATACATAAGTGAAAGGAATCAATGAGATTCTGAGATCTCTGAAAAAGCTAGAAGGTGCACTGTTATAAGTCAACTTTCAACATCTTGGTTGGCTTTGTTTTCTTGAGGAAGCCAAGAAACAGAAGTAAAAGCCTGAGTGACAAAATTATGATACCTAGAGCTGACACAGTGTCCTTTTTCACAGATCACACAGCAGATATATAAGGCCTCAGATTCCAGAGAAATCTTGTGTCTCCCTGTATTTAATGGCATATCATCCTTCTTTCAAATTGACCCAGAATCAACAGAACTTTGGTCTGTGTTTCCCCTAGCCCAAGATATAATTTCTGATGAGTGAACTTCAAAGTGTTTGGCCATTTGTCAGAAATTACCACAAAACTACAAAAAAATAACCCAAAAGTAAATAAAAAAAATCTGAGAGAGAAACCTTTCACAAGGACTACAAAGGAAGAAAAAAACAAATGGCATGGAGAGTTGATTATAACACCAGCAGTTTGCCATGGCAAAGGAGAAACTGATACCAGATGCTGCTGGGAGCCCTTTCATTACCTTGTGCAAGACCTGCAGAGCCATGAAGGGGCCCCATACAGCACTACCTCTCTATCTGGGATAAATGTGCAGTGCTTGGGCACGGCAACTCATGCTTGAAAGACATCTGCAAAGCCAATTATTGTTTTATTTGAATGATGAATTTGGAGATTGACTCTTTGTAAGTTTGTTGCATCCTTTCATCATCTCCCAGCAAGTCTTTTGAAGTTAGCCTGTCTTGAAAAATTATGCTGTTATGTCAGGGCTTTTAATGTCAGCAGCATTACTATTTAAACAAGTGAAAGTAACAGATGAAAAATTAATCAAAGATTGTTTAATACTGGCTGCAAGAGTTGCCAGACCTTATGGCCCTTGGCATGTACTTTCTCACTTTATAAATCCTGAGACATCTTTGTCTGGCTCTTTAAAACTTCTTTTTAATTCAACTGGCTTTTTGGCTATTTATTAATAACAGCAATATACAGGCATTTTCTTTCACTTTTCTAGACAGGAAAGTCAGCTAGAAACTGAATGGTTTCTGTTTAGACAGTATTTGCTGCAATGTTACTCACTCAGATTGCATCAGATGAAGAAAATGTACAGTGCACTAAGAGAGGAAGGGATTTTTATTCTGATCTAAATTTTTTATTAGCATAATTAGAGGGTTGTACTCAGCATCTGCTCAAATCTCTAAGTATACTGCATACCAAAACATGAGGGAGGTCTGGAAAAAAAAAAAGTCATGATATTGTCTTAAAAAGTAATAACTTGGCCTGTTGGTTTTTTTTGGATTGGTGGGGGTTTGTTGTTGTGTGTTTTTTTTGTTTTTTTTTTAATTAAGTCTCTTTTTAGTTGCTCTGTGGTTCCTGAGCTTTTCAGGTTCACTTGCTTTGTGTTTCCGTGGCTTCCTCTGCATCTATAAAGAATATAACTGCTCTTTTCCTAACAAGTGAAAGTAGAGACGATATGGACTCGCTACAGTCTGGCAGCTGAGGTTTCTAGCAAAAGCGTATCAAATGTAACAGCTGTTGTAATAAAACTACTAAAATTACCAGTACTGAGTCTGAGAATCAGGCAAAGGATGAACATGCAAAGAGACAGTAGCAGCAAGCTGCAGTAAACCAGGGAATAGGCAGTAGGGAAATTATGAGCATAACAGTGTTATCAATATTAATGATTTCTATAATTTTGGAGCACACTTGGCAGCCTTTGTGGAAATGTGACAGCTACAGCAGCTCACTGGAGAACGTCAGCAGCTTTACACCCATGAATATATACCTCATACCTAGTTCTGTCCTGGAAAAATGATCACATTAAAAGCTGATGAACATTTTCAAAAACTCCTGATTACTGTGCTATTAACATCATGAGAGGAAGGGACAAAGATAGGACACCATCAGTGACATTAATGCCACTATACCATGGGAACTCTCTAGCCCTTGACAAACTCCCAAATAAGTTCAATTTCACTGGGCAGCTGAAGGTAGTACAGTGCCATGATTTACCTGAGTTTGACAAAAAAAAACCCACTCTGCTCCAAGTCTGTAAGGAAAGGAGATATTACCTTATTCATGGCACAGAATTGAACTGGAGACCTGTGGCCAGTGGGGTTACACAGGGATGGGTTCTGGGGCCAGTCTTGTTCAACATCTTCATCAACCACCTGGATGAGAGGACAGAGTGCACCCTCAGCAAGTTCCCTCATGACACCAAACTGGGAGGACTGGCTGATTCCCCAGAAGGTTGTGCTGCCATTCAGCAGGATCTCGACCGGCTTGAAAGTTGGGCAGAGAGGAACCTCATGAGGCTCAACAAGGGCAATGGCAGAGTCCTGCATCTGGGAAAGAACAACCCCATACACCAGTACAGGCTGGAGACTGACCTGCTGGAGAGCAGCTCTGCAGAGAGAGATCTGAGAGTACTGGTTGATAATAAACTAACCATGAGCCAGCAATGTGCCTTCATGGCCAAGAAGGCCAATGGCATCCTGGGATGTGTCAAGGAGGCCAGCACTCCAAGCGAGTTGAAATCTATTGGTTTTGGTCTATTTTTGCACTTTCCTTGTGGAATTTACCTCCATCAACCATTTTGCACTTTTCTTTGTCTTTGTAAACAGAGCAATTTTTTTTTAAAAGTGCGGTAGTTGGAACTGAAGGTAGTACTCAAGAGATGTTGGGACAGGGAACTTCTGGAATGAGTCCAGCGCAGGGCCACCAAGATGATGAGGGGACTGGAACATCTTCCTTACGAGGAAAGTCTGTGGGAACTGGGGCTGTTTAGTCTGAAGAAGAGAAGATTGAGGGCAGATCTCATTAATATTTACAGTATATAAATGGTGGATGTCAGGAGGTTGAGGCGTCCCTTTTTTCTATTGTGTCTAGTGACAGGACATGGGGTAATGGGATGAAGCTGGAATACAAAAAGTTCTGTTTAAACATAAGAAAAAACTATTTTACTTTGAGGGCGGTGGAGTGTTCCTGTGCTCATTCCTATGCAACCTGATTTAGGTGGACTTGTTTGAGCATGGGGATTGGACTAGATGATCTCTAAAGTTACATTCCAACCCCTACCATTCTATGATTCCATGAATCTATGATACTGACTTGCTCTGCATCATGGAACCTCATTAAAGCAGGAGAAACTTGTGGAATTTATCATGTGAACCTTCATATTGCAGTGAGAAAAAGAGAAAAAATAACAAGAATACTTTCCAAGCTTACCACAGTTTCTGCACTATGTTGGTCACTGTTTCTGAATAATAACTTCTCAGGAAACAAAAAGACATCATTGCAGTACTGGACATGACATCAGCGTCAAGTATGGTGAATGATTCTTTTACTATTTCTAAATTATCCTCTTGTCATAATTTTTCTCATCCTCACACTTACTAAATATATAGAAACAAAAAGAAAATGCTTCGAACTATGCCACTTAGTTGCAAAGCCATCTTCCTATCCATTCATATATATTATGAGGATTTTCTTAACATATCTTTGGATCAACTGACAGAGACCAAGCGAGAAATGGTTATGAATGGGAATAAAAATATAACCAAAAATGTGACCAAAATCCAGATGAATTAAATTTAATGCCCAGGTTTTCTACAGTACTTATGCAAATATATTCTCATTTCTTTTAAGGCAAGAAAACATTCCTGTTCTCTTTGTACAGCACCTAACACATAGTACTTGTGTTTGGTACCTAACAAAGTTGTGCTTTGGATACCCTCATAGCACAAATGATGAATAACTATTAGCTTTTGTGGTTGCTTTCCTCAGTGAGAAGCATGTGAAAACAGATCAAAAGTCTCATAAACAGCTAGAGGAATTTGTTCTCTTGGCCAAACAGAAAGCAAACCCCAAGCAAATATTAGCTTTCTATTACATTTTTTCTCCCATCTAATTGCAAAATTAAGTCAAGATACAGAAAAATACTTTTCATTTTTCTTCTGGGGACTCATTACAATACTGAGGAAAAATAATGGGAAATTTACTGCTGCTGAAAATTAACCATCCTCTTTCTGAGCCTTCCATTACTTCCATTATATTAAGCAAGGATCTAGGTCCAGAAAACTTCACACATTTGTAGCTGAATCAGCATATAAAAATCTGCTTGCTATACTAGACTGGGTTTTTTCTCCCATCCTGAATGTTTTTTTGTGAATGTTTGTTGCAATGTTGGTGTATTTTTCATGTGGTGGAATATTGTCACTTTGGAAGTGGTCAACAAAATGGTGGCTTGAGTCCCTTAGAACAAGTTTGCTCACAGATGCTAAAGAAAATTTTGATAGAAAAATGAGTAAAAGGATACCATAGTCTCAAAACTACAGGTTCTCATTGCACCTGACTTTCACGTAACTTTCAGAGCATTCTCTGAACCCATTCAAAACCTTTGCCTTTGTCACATTACAGCAATGACTTCAACAGATAGATATGAATTGTCTGAGAGAAGACAGCCTTCGGTTCAATTCAAAGGTCCTATCTGAAAATTACATTGTTTTCTCACAGTATGGTTTAAGGAGTAGCATTTTGCTACTTTTTTCCTCTTTGTCACTTATGATTCCTTAAAAATCTTTGTCATATTTCACCTTCACCCAAGTCTATTTTTGCACTTTCCTCACAGAAGTTACCTCTATCAACTATTTTACCTTTTCCTTTGTCTTTGTAAACAGGGCAATTTTTTTTAAGTGTGGTAACTGGAACTGAAGGTAGTACTCAAGAGACAGATGTACCAAGCCTGTGTTCAGTGACATAATGATATTTTCTAGTTTATTACCTATTTTCTTAATAGTTCTAAGAATTTTCCTTGCTGTTCTGGACCAAATATGAAAACACATACTTATCTTCTACTTTAAGGCATCCAGCCCAAGTACAAAGCTCAGTCAGCATTATGGGAGAATACCACCTGAATCAACTCACCTTCAAACAATGACAATCAAGGGTTGTCATTTTACAGTATGATTTTCAAAAACTCCAAAGATAAAAGAGTAGTATGAAAGAAAACTGTAAACAAACTCAATAAATATTTACAACACAATCATATGTACAATGTATTGTACCACAAATCCACAGATAGGACATTCAATGACATCTCAACTCGATATTAACAGCAAAAATATGAAAAGGAAATAAAGAATGTAAACAAAATATAAACTTGGGGAAAACTTTTGAAAAGCATAGAAACAGGGACTTTGGAGTTCAGATGAACAGCAAATTAAACATGAGCCAGCAATATGCCCTCATGGCGAAGAAGGCCAACGGCATTCTGGAATGCATCAAGAAGAGTGTGGCCAGCAGGTCAAGGGAGGTTCTTCTCCTTCTCTACTCTGCCCTGATGAGGCCTCATCTGGAGTCCTGTGTCCAGTTCTGGGCTCCTCAGCTCAAGATGGACAGAGAACTTCTGGAGAGAGTCCAGCATAGGGCCACCAAGATGATCAGGAGCATCAGAGGGTTGAAGCCTCTTCCTTATGAGGAAAGGCTGTGGAAACTGGGGGCTGTTTAGTCTTTGGAAGATGAGACTGAGGGATGATCTCATGAATAATTACAAATATCTAAATGGTGGGTGTCAGGTGGTTGGGGCATCCCTTTTTTCTGTTGTACTAGTGACAGTACAAGGGGTAATGGGATGAAACTGGAATACAAAAAGTTCCATTTAAACATAAGAAAGAATTATTTTACTGTTCAAATGAGGGAGCCCTGGCACAGGCTGCCCGGGGAGATCATGGAGTCTCCTTCCTTGAAGATCTTCAAGACCTACCTGGCCATGTTTCTATGCAACTTGATCTGAGTGGACCTGCTTCTGCAAGAGGGTTGGACTAGATAATCTCTAATGGTCCCTTCCAACCCCTACCATCCTATGATTCGATGATTCTATGACTTCTTCCCTCTCAGGTGTCGGCATTTATGGTGGCAAGGGGTGTGCTGTAGCTATTCTGGTACTTGTAATAGAAGGTTTCTCAGTCCAACTTTTGCACCTATTCAAACTGGCCTGTGACTCTCTCACTGCCTGGTAAATGTAAAATGAAAGTTGGCAGAAAACTAAACCTAAATCAGTCCAAAGGCAAGAAGCCAAATAACGACTTGGCTGTACACTGAAAGTCAGAGCATGCCTAATGTCTAAGTTTCACAATTACCCATTCTTTCCTAGAAGCAAGTTAACTCAACAGAGTAAAAAAAAAGGAGGCTGTAACAGAGAGCTATCAAGAACAAAGCAACAACAGAGAAGAAAAGTGAAGAAAATCTAAAAACAATAGGAAAACACCCTTTTGTCATTGAAGTGGTGAAACAATTGAAACTGAAGCTTTTCATACTCAAAAAATCAAAGGAAAACAAGCTTGGCAAAACAACTTATTCCAGTAAAAGAAGTTTTAAAAGTAATACACTGTGACAACATTAACATTGAATTCTTGTCTTGCACAGATAACCCAAATTATTCCTCAGTACAGGCTGTGTAAGTAAAAATACCAAGCACATAAAGTTTCTCTGTCAATATACTAACCAAACCACCAATTACTTACTACTTCTCTGGACATTGTTTGAGTTTTGTAATTCAAACAGTTTCAAAGTAAGTTTTCTGAAAAATGGGAGCACTGAGGATTGCTAATTAAATGTATACATTGAAACAAACTCTTTTCTCATATTTATTTGTCCTGTATTGTTTCACAGTCATGTGTTTGTATATTCCAAGAAAAGCTCTGGTTTAATCTGAGTACAATAGTATTTGAGGGCAGTTTTGTCCTTTGTTTTCTGTATAAGCCATAACTTATGACTTCTGAGACACCTTTGGAGTGTCAGAAAAAAGTATTCTCCCAGATTAAAAGAGAACTAGTAGTCAATTCTGAGAATTCATTACCTGAACCATTTTAATTTAAAAACAAACAATAAAAAAAACCAAACAAAAAGAAGAGACTGCTGATCTTAGTGGAAACTCTTAAGTCAGACAAAAATAGGACATAAGGTTGTCTGACGTTAATGCAGAATCTTTCACTAGTGCTCAAAATAAAAGTCATGTGTAAAAGTAATCACCAGACCTGTTAGGGCAGATGGATTTGTAATAAAGATGTCACAGGAGTTGTAATGTGAGACTAACATGAACTTCTTATCCCTTACAACAGCCCATCCTGACAGAAGATGACTCGATTTGCTGCAGGAATATAAAGCAGGAGGAACACAAAGTCTGAAGGCACTGCAAGGTGGACGGAGAAGCAATGCACAGGAAAATTCCCATATGGTGCTCTTTGACATCTTCTCAGCTCACAGGTCAGCAAGCTTCGTCACTACAATGAATGTAAGGAAATATTAAGACATATTTTAATAAGGGTAAATGAGATATGAGGAAGCAGCTGTACAAAGACAGCATGGGAAAGGACTGGCCAAACAGCATTAGAGCAGAAAAGAGGCTGAAGGTGACAGTGAACGTGAGCCAGCACAGCCATGAAGCTCTCATGAGAGAGTCTGAGGGTCAACAATCAGAGGTCTAGAAAATACTAACTACAAAGGAAGAGCAAAACAAGTAGGGCTGTTAACTTTAGAGGTGGTTATACTAGGTAATATAGTCTTAAAATGTGTAAAGGGAAACTATACCCAAGAAGGGAATACATTTTTTCCAATGTCCACTGGGCCTAAATTATACCAAGGTTGTACTCTGTGGTTTGGAGGAAGTGCTTTCTATCAGTAAGGCTATAAAGCACTGTAATAGTATGTAAATGTGGAAATATCATTATTGCAGATTTCTAAAACCAGGTTGACTAAGCATCTGACTGCAGTGACCAAAGTATTGCTGACCCTACCTTCAGGTAATGTGCAAGATCAGAGGACTGGTCGGGATCCCTCCATGGTAATCCCTTCTCTGATTTTTTTTAAGAGGAATTAAGTTACTCTTCTTCACAGGAATCTTCTCTACTCTGGAAGTGAATCCAGGTGCAAAGAGCAGAATGGTCCAGGAAACATCCTTTTAAAAACAGTTATAGCAAGGACACCAAGGACACAGGCAGGACAAGGTGCAGGTGGCAATAAGCCCAAAGACTGATGTGAGGAAACACAGTGGCTGCCTGCAGGTGAGACTTCTTGGGCACGTTTGGCAATAGTCTGAGCATGGGTTTCACTGTGAAGCTTTATCTAACTGCTTTATTTCACAGCAGACTCCATTCACATGTATCCTTGCTAGGGAAATTTTCCTTGAACTTTAGATGGGTAAGCCCAGTCCTCAGTTGGTAAAGGTTAGTGCAAGTCCCCAGTCCTACTATTTATACAGTCTGCAGGTTTGGTTTCACACTTTTATCACACCAACAGAGAAAAGCATTTAATTTAGCAATGTCAGAAGTATTTGGTGAAATACTGTTGGTAAATAAGTGTTATTTTTTAAAGTAAATATGTTAACGAGAAAGGAAAGCCTCTGAAGTTGGGGAAAGACTAACACCACAACTTGTTCCTAGCTCCTAATGACTCACTGATGCTTCACCTGTAAATCTGACCTGAGAATGACTTGTTCCAGTACTCAGTGATGCAGACTACTTCTGAAGGAGCTGAAATAAATGCTCTGGGCCACAAGGACATAGAGGGGAAAAAACATTATCACTTCAAGGAAAATCTCAACAAAAATAAGCATTAGGTTTCTGGAAGTGTTTAATCACCTTTTTTAATTTAACAAAGTTGGGAAATTGATGTTCTTTTTTGAGCTTTTTCTCTCCCCTCCAAAGTGTCATTTATTGCCTTCGAGGCTTTTTGTCCCTCTTTTTTTCCAACATAATTTATATGCCTGAAAATAAAGGGGGAATGTTGTATCCTGGATCTTCCTCTGTATGCTAAACAGTGCTTAGACAAATGGTATTATAATAACAAGTAGCAGCTTTCTTAAGACAGGGTCAATTGATTCCGGGGAGGCTATTTACTGAACTATATATAGTCCTTTTTCAAGAAGAAAATCTCTCAAGTGGTCTCAGTTTGACAAACATTTTTTCCATCATCTGGTTAGAATTTTTGTGCCAGTTATCTTGTAGCCCTGCTATTTCCTCTGCATGTGTTCTGCAAAGGGTGGGAAGGGTACACTCCTTATTTTGAAGGGGTTGGGAGTGAGATGCAATTACGGGGCCTAAGCACACAAGAGATAAAATCTCCTTCCTGCCAGCCAACATAGAGGGCAGTCTGTCTGAGCTCAGATGCAGCTGATCAGATCTGAGCCCCAGTATTTGAAAAAAAAAGTCTTAGCAGTCTATAAGCCCCATTTGTTTATTTAGAAAGAAGCCATTGTATCGTTTGGTTATTCTAAGGAGGCCTGCAAAGCAAGAGCTGGCTTCAATATGATGAATTCCAAAAGCATCGGGCCTGTGCTCAAGTGAAGTGGCTTCATATTGTGCTGGCTCTTGACATGTATTAAATCCCGTGCAAGCTTGCCAAGGTCTTTCAAACATACTTTTGACATTTCACTGCAGTTTATACCTAACTTCAAATGAAAGTTACATTTGAATGAGGGCAATTTTTGGTAATTTGGCTGAATTCTGCATTTATGATTTCTTTAGCCTAATCTGTTTAATTGAGATCTGTTCCCTGGCAGGCTGCCAGTATTAGCAGAGCATGTGGGAAGCAGATTGGATTACTTGTGTACTGTGGAAAGACTTTTTTTTTTGCACTCACAATTGGACCTACATGTTAAGCTAGTGTCAATTCAACAGAATGTCCCGAAACCCAAATGTTTATCATTTGCTTCTCAATATGTTTCATTTTTCAACATGTAGATGTGGCAGATATCTTCTTAAAATTATTTGTTCAGTAAAATTTACATCAGTATCTGACTTTATGCAGTACTTAGTTTCGATCCTTAAGACCAGAGAAATCAACAGTGTAATTTTCTCTTACAGAGTATTGAAGAGCTAAGTGTGCATTGGGAGATCCTATGGAGTCTTCAGCCATCTTCTTTACAAATTCGCACCAGCTTATGTGAAGGTTTTCAATTAATTTTAATACTCTGGCAAGTTTGGAGAACCTATAAAACTCTTTCCTTGTGATACTGAATGATGACTTTCTTGAAGGACCTACTTTACAACTATTTTTACACTCTAAGCTGAATGACTTGTTCTGAATCTCTGAGGAAGGTGCTTTTGTAAACATAGAAACTTTCATTTGCAAGAAAAGATGTTGACTTCATTCCATCAACAAAAGGGTTTGAATCTTGTCAGTGTAGAACTTAGACTATGGAAAATGCATCCTTTTCTATGTCAAAAGTTTCTGAAATCAGCTGGTCTTCAGAATATCTCTTACCTATTCTCTTGAGATAAACAAATGCTGCTGGAAAGAAAGATGTGGGAAAACAATGTTTGAACCTGTCACACGTCTCCTCATTGCCTTTCAAGCACCCTTTCAAGCCAGCATCCACAAGCCCCTTCCCTCCTTTATGTGACTAGTCAAAGTCTCTAAACACAGCTTATTACTTACCAAGGCATTGGGAATAATAATACAGGTACTATTTAACTTGCAGTTTCACCATGTGCCTTGAAAAGCAGTCTGTCAGAAAACTGGAAGAGACTCCAACCTCACCATGTCATGAGAAGTGCAAACCTCTGTAGGATGCTAGGCAAATAATGACATGCTTCTTTAAAAGACTTGGTGTTAATTGGCTTTAAACTCTATGTGAACAGAAAAATAATTAAAAAATCATTCTATATTGAAAAGGAAGATGGAAAATTTGTTGGCCCAACAAAGAAACTGAATCCTCACTCTTAATGCAAAAGGAACAAATCCCCCTGAATACATCCACACCCTTCTATATGAGCATTTCTATAATGCTAGGAGAGAACATATCATGAACAAGCAGAGCTCTCCGCCTCTCACCCATCATGCTGGTGTTTCCTGTTCCTCTAAGTTGAGATAGACCCAAGTACTTGTGATCCTAGGAACACTGAGTTACCATCTGCCTGCCGCTTTCCCAGTAGGAATTGTTTCCACTTTTAGCCACCTTTGGCTGTAAAGGTTTTAGTGAGGCTCTGGAAAGACCGAGATCACAGAAAATCTTAAACCTCCTTCTAACCTAAGCCTGGACATTCAAATTCAGCCACAGCAAAAGTCTGAAAGAAGACTACAGCTGATCACTGGTGCTGGATTCAGGCAGCATTGCCTTCTCCTTGTACTGGAAGTGCGTATTTCTGTCTCTCCATGGCACATGGGAGACCACACCTATCACTGTTAACATGCAGGATTTCTCATTGATGATTCCTTACCCGTGCTGTTTCCCTGGAAAATGTGACCAGCTCCTCTACTTGGGAGTTAGTGGAGGAAGCCACAGCCTGTGGTGTCTGAGTTGGTCACCAATGTGTATATATGAATCACACCAGAAAGGGCAAAAATCAATCTAGATTTCTACTTTGTGTCATCCAGGCAAAATAGACAGGACTGTATGGCACAGCAGCTTTTGGCTTTTGTGTAGTACATGTACAATTTTAGCTCAATACTCTCTTCCTACAGGTATTTAATGGCTTTTATACTCATATTTTCTTGTTGCCATTAGTGAAAACCTTGCTGCTTGCTTGTAGGGCTAACTATTCCTCCCATGTAACCGTTCATCAATAAACATAGGTGTGAAATCACAGAAAACCACATTTTTAACAAATATAGTGGGACTGACTATATTCTTCCTTACTTGGTACATTTCATGACTTTATAAACATAAACCCTTCCAACTCAATTGCGAAATATGAGAGCTCTATTCATGATCTCATTCTATCAGAGAAGAAGACAGTCAAAGACCATGTGCCTGAAATATACACAGGAGTTATGACAAGAATGACCGTAAGAACGGTGTCATAAAACCTCTTCATCCTATTCTCTGAGTATTAGGCAATGCTTCTCATTGCCCTTGATGGACCTATAGGTAGCAAAATGTCATCAGGATCCTTTTGCAACTTAAGTCACAGTACGAATGAAGACAATGCAGTTTTCTAATTATATCCCTTTAATAAAAAACGTCTCTTCAGCCTGAAAAGACTACTTACAACAATTATAATGACTCAGAATAATTTCTACCACTGTAAAGTGGATACCCAATGTTTGCCAAAGTTCAACATTTATTTTATTTTAAGTGCTTAGATATTTCAACTTGCCTTTGGGAAACTACATGTTTAATAGGAAAATGCCATAAACTGGGATTTCAATAATTAAATCCAGCACAGGAATAAAGAATACATTGTTCTGAGATTGGTTAAAGAGTCAAACCTTTTGAAGGGTTTGATGAATGTGGCTCCTTGAAAGGTTTAGGAGAGGCTATTGATCTAAATTCATTACACACATTCATAAATTAGAGCAATCTAATGAGTCTACCAGCACTCAAGTAGCGGGAAAACTATCTGGTTACTGAGTAGCTTTAGACGAGTACATGTGCAGGTACATGGTGGTGGCATAGCATGGCATGTCGGCAGTGGACTGAGACTAGAGTTAGCAACAAAGGAGGCTAGCATCCCAGGAGACCTGCCTGTGAGCAAAAAAGGTCAGGCTGAAAGACAGATGAGTAGCTGTGTAAGTATGGATAGAGAAAAAAGGGTGAAAGGCAGACTATGTCTGAAAGGAAACTAAGCATAGAAATTCAGAAAAAAAATGCTGGTCTATATTTTGGGTTTGTTCTTGGAATCATACAGGGTTAAAAGGAGAAATACAACTTCAAGGAAAACAAGAGTAAATAAATTTCTGCACTTTGTATGACTCAGGAGAATTTCAAACAGCACTGCAGGGCAAAAGTGCCATACATTGGAAAAGAAGCCCATCTGTGCAGTACTCTAATGATTTTCTCCATTAGATCAGAAATTCATTTGCAGACTTTTATTTCGCAAACTGCAGACCTCTTTTTTGCACATGGATCCTTCCCTTGCTCTGCTTTCCATAGTGCAGCTGTCTATTAGTATCATCTTATGTGTGTTATTTATCTGCAACTAATCCCTCAAGCTTGTATAAATACACCTACTTGTGCTGTGTGCTGGAGCAGAGCTCCGTGTGTTATAACATCTGGTGTTCAACCATCTAGTGGGTAAACATTACGTCCAGGGGTTAAAGTGGACGGGAATGGTTCCAGCTTACATCCACTAGAAAGCTAGTGGGTTAAGTATTTGGTTCTTGTCCTCACCTTTCAAAAAGGTAAAGCATGTCTAAAGATGGAACATCACCAGTTTGTTACAATAATCTCAGGAAAAGCTGTATCTGTGTCAGCCTTCTGCACCAATGAGCATTTCAGTTTTTCAGTACTTGCTATCATAGTAAAACGTCTTTTAAATGTCAGAGAACATGCACTTTAACTTTATGTATATATGGTGCTTGTCACAAATTCAGTATGGTGCAAGCTACATCAGAATATTAGCAAACTATATGTACATGTCAAAGGCTGTTGTTAGATGGTATACTGGTACCACAGGATGCTCTGATCCCTTCAAACAGCTCCTGATGCCATTTCAGAGACAGATCTGCCTCCCTGGCAGGCCAGGGCAATCCTGGGCTTGACAGTCCCCACTAGCACATATGTACATATGCAAGCTGTGGGAAAAGGTAGCTACAAAGTCCCCTCTGCTAAGATAACATGTTTTGAGTGACAGGAGGATTTGCAAGCAGGAAGAAAGTAAGAAGGGAAGTTGGGTAACAAATACCAGGTCAGAGTGGAGGAGACAAACAGTTCCCTGCACAAAGGGAAAGCTGGAAACAAGCATGATGCGTGAAACTGAGAAGTCTGAGATGAGCTTCATCCTCACACAAAAAAATGAAACACATCCAGCCATTCTCATCTAAATCACAAAATTATTGAGACGGTCTTTGTCACTTTGAGAAGTAACTCATAGGAAGTCATACAAGTTTATAAGTATCTGCTTTTTCTAATTATTGACACAATAAATTTTATTCCTGTTAATAAAAATTATAACATTTACCCAATATAGCAATTATGTCATTATCCAGATACAGAACTGCAGCTCTTTTTTATCACTCTATCACTGCTTTTTTATTATTTCTGCATATCCATCCAGAGCTGTTTCAAGTTCCATCTCTGGGTGCCTTTGCACTGTTGTAATGGATTTGTTTACAGGCTCAGATCCATTCCTGACTACATCATTGGCAAACCAATTTCATTTGCACCACTGCAAGATGGACTATCTCTTTCAACAGCTGAATAAAATAAAATAAAATAGCATTGTTAGACACTGTCCTATCTTTCATGCTGACAGACACAGCTTCTAATAGCTTTTATCATGCAATTACCAGTGACCTCTTCAACTTGCTCTTGGTGTGACCAAGGAACTGTCCAAGAAAAGAAGTGCTCCTCAGGGCTGGCATGTGACAATTCTGGACTTTCTAGAATTCTGCATGGAGTTCAAAGGATCAGGCCAACATATTCAAAATTGTCCACTCTTTTTGGCATGCTCTGCATTGCCCCAGGTATCAAAGACAAGAGACAGCTTACAAAAAGAGCCAGGAAAATAGTCGTCTGGACAAGACATTGGATATCATGCCTAACTTCCAGATGACTAAAATCTACAGTAAGTTGGATCTCACTGAAGTATTTCCATTTATGCTTTTTAACTCAGGAAAAGAGAAGCATTACATTACTTGCAGGTCAACTGGATGAGTACCAGGAATACAATTTGCTGGACCAGCACATGTACAGTTTCAAAGGGGATGTTAGTGCCATAAAAAAGATTTAAAAAATAAAAAATCTTTTCTTGCTTTGCACATATTTTCTTTAATAACTTCTAAAGTTTAAGTAACTATAAAATGTTGGGATGTGAAGATCTCTTCTGTTTAAGCACACAGTTTTGCATTCCTTTCAGAACTGCTGTTATATATAAACTGTACTTGGAAAAAAAAGAGCATGAACCATATAAATATTCCAGTAAATCATATTCTGCTCTGTAAAAAGTTTGTGTTGTCCAGAAACAGGTAAAAAAGCAGCATTATGTAACTAGACTTCAATTCTACACTACAGTATCTGAATATTGAGACAGAGCAGCTGAATAATACCTATTAGGAAGACACCTGATTAATCATATTACTCCATATTATCTGACAAGAACAAATATGTTCCAATAGATGATGTCAAGGTGTTCTCTTCTGTCTCCCAACTTATATTTAAAAACAAAACTAAATCATTATTGTTTTGATGTTCATGTTGCCTGTGTAGCTTTCATCTTCTTATGACAATCAGTGTGAAATCAGCTTTCTGTTTATACAGGAAAAAAAAAAAAAGGTACAAAAAGTTGTTTTTCAAGACAAAGAATTAAAGTCAGGAAATGTTACTGGCTACCAGGTTTTTAAGGAACTCAACTAATTTTCATAATTTCCAAAAAGCTTGTCTTCCTGTCAAAAAACCACATCTTTTTAAAGGGTTTAAATATTTGATTATGAGGAACTGAACTGCTAGAGTAATAAAATTTAACCAGCAAAATTCAGACAAAAATATGACGACACTAAGACCAGGGAAAGATAAACACTGGAAACAATCCAAGACTTATTTCCACAATGATTATCATTCTACCTGCCTCAAGGCAGCAAAGCGAAGAGAAGGAGAGGTAAAAAAGGGAAAGAATAAAATGTAGCTGGGAGCAGGATAAAGAGAAGAGAAAAGGAGAAGAAGGTCAACAGCAACATAATTATGTGTCCTGCAACGGGCTGTCAAATCAAGTGATAAAACTCAGCGTTCTGAAAATCGCAGGCTACCTTAATTCATTAAACATCTACTAAGATACTTTGCAGATGCTAAATAACTGCCTCTGCCTGCTCTGGTTTCAATTATAATGTAAACACTATAAGTTGCATGAGATGGTACATGGCCTCCTTAGTCCTGCATGTAGCAAGGTGATTGATAACTCTTGTCTCTACATCTCTTGAGAGTTACATCCCCAAATCTGAGATGCTGCCTTGCCTTGGTTCAGAGTCTAGCAACAGTGTAAACTTCACTCAATCCCAGCCAAGCACTGTTAAGCAAGCTGTTGTTCCCCCAGGATACAGTGATGAGCTACGGCTTAAGCAAGTCAAAAGCCAAAACGGTGCCAAATTATCACACACCTCAGTCTCAGTTCATTATAACTACTGAAATCTTATGCAGTAGAAAGTCTGTGTATCCACCTAACTTGTTCTCTGTGTATGTAAAGTTCTCTTGTCTTGGTCTATATGGGTTATTCAAAATACGAAAGCAAATTAGCCCTAGGCACATATCAAAAAATGGACATGATAAATCATGCAACTTCACATAACTATGACCTCCTAAGTGTTCCTTGTCCTGTATACCAAAGTTTCCTTCAGGCTCAGGGGAAACAATCAGCCTAATCCAAGTGATTTCTGAGTGAGTGCTAAGGATAAACTATAAAATATCTAAAGCATATTGATACCTCTAAACTTAATAATGAGCAAGTTTTCCATAGAGCATGCTGGACAAAAATGTATGAATGTACAATGAATGTCCGTGTGATGGCTCGATTGCTGCCTTAGTCTCTTGGGGTTTTTATATTCACAGATATTCATAACTCATCCAGGCAATTTGATAAAATGTTTACCTTTTTTTTTCCCCACATACTCAGCCATTAGCATCTGTATCTGTCATGGAGTTCATATTTTCAGTTTAGTAGTGACATTTGGTTAGGCCTTTTGAAGTTGGTGCACAAAATGCCAGATATCGCACCATGCTTAATCCATGGACAGATAATTCTTTGCTGGTAATTTACAGTAAACCTTTTCAGATCCAGTGTCATTTGCAAGTAATGTCACTGTTTCCAGAATACAAGAAACTTAAGAAAAATGTGGGGAGAATTTAGGAAATAGTAGAAAGATTTTGTATGATGATAATTTGGTCTCTTATTGACAATACATAACACCACTATAGCAATTTCAGAAAACTCAGCACTGAATAGTCCACATTAAAAAGATTAAGTACTTGCTTTTCTGGGTTTTTATTATTCTTTGGATGTCCTTCAGATGAAAATTTGAAAACCAAAACCTTTTGGGTGTTCATGTTTTCAGTATTTGGATGAAAGATATTTTTGTTGAAACAACAGGATACTTTTTACAAACAAGTAATTAAAACCCAGTTACCAAAAAGTAACAACAAGATGTTTTCAGCTATCTCTGTTCAAAAGTCTGACCCCAAAATAGCTCTGAAAATGTTGAGCAGAGTGTGTTTTCATCTGTCTTCAATTATGCAAGTCAGCCACTGAAGACAAAAAGAGTCAACACTCTGTAACCAGCTTTCTGCATTCCATTACAGTATTCTGAACTTTTAAAGTAAAAAAAGTTGTGAGCCATGCCCAAAATCATGAGATGGGCTTAAAATTACAAGATTTATGAAAAAATAGATTAGAGGAACTTTATTTTACGTGTTCAAAAAGTTTTTTCTCTGGGCTACCACAAGAATAGAAACACATATTTTTTTGAGTATAACGTCAGTTCTTGTAAGAACACATCTAGAAATCTGGCAATTTTAAAGAATGCCAGATATCAAAAGGCTTACACTAAAATCACAAGAGTTCATAGCATTATGAAGAGCAAATTCTGATTGCCTGACCTATGGTACTCAGCATCTGCTATGAGATTGGCATTTATACTTTGAAGAAATTTAGAGTCATGGTGCAGAGCAAGGTGCTATGGTGAAAAGAAACCAATAAATCACCTGTAGAGAAACTGTGAAGCACGTGGGAAAATTTAAGATGGCCAGAATGAATGCTGGGATTCCCTGCACTTATGGAAAAGTGTTATACAGTACTAAAAACTCCTTGGAAATGTCAAAGAACCAGACACTTCCAGTCTTCTTTCTGGATTTGAAAGGACAAAGGAAAACAGTTTTAGCACAGGGATGACATAAGGGAAAGCCCAAATTAAATAACTGAGGTTTTTTAATTGCTTATATTGTTCTTCAAATAACAGTGTCTCAGTCTGTAGGACATCTGCTTTCTTTCTCTGTCTGCTCAGAGTGACTTCTGGGATAATAGGAAGATATCACAAACACTCAATTCACTTGTTTGCAGCAAAGGACCTTTAAAGAAAACAGCTTTTGGCTATGTTTTTTTTTTTTTTTTNATTTGAATGTCTAGCTTTCTAATCCAGAAAGCAGATGTTTTAACAATGCCTGGGAAATGATTTTTAGCATGTTTTATACAATCTAAACATAATCCAACCAATAGAAACAGCTATTCAATATTTAACCTTTTCTTTGAGATTCTTTTCTGTAGCAGATTTAATGTTTAACACAGAACAGCTGAAGGCTGTAATGGTTTTAGCACAAAAAGACAAAAATGCTAAGTTTTTTCCCCATACAAAATTGTTTGCACTCTTTGTCCTGATAGTGCCACCTGATTCCCTCTGGAAGGATTAAATTTCTCCACATCCATCATATCCAAATAGTGTAGTGTCAAGAGACCGGCAATACCCTTAGTTTGCCCATCCATGCCTGACATTCAGTACATTTTTGCCTGCGTAGACCAGGAGGCTGATGTAAAGGTAAATTCCAGACTAACATCTTAAGACACAAGCCCTTTTGTGTACTGCCTTTGCTCCCACTTCCAGAATCTCCATAACCTCATTTGGCATGTAAAGGGGTTTTAAGCAGGAGCTCACATATTCTCACTTTGTAAAAAAAAATCCTGCCCCATAACCTACCTGCATTCGGTTCTTAATAATAATTTAAAAATCCAGAAAAAAAGAGCCCGGCTTAATAATAAACATGTCAGGATCCAAAAGTGCATCTCGCAATACTGGATCATGTTACAGCTGATGTCAAAGCTGTAGAAGTGCACTGTAATTTATCAGAGGATGTGTGTCTTGCTGCTCCTAATACTTTATTTAATATTTTTGAATTACAAAAAGAAGGCATGGATCTTAACTGGTATTTAATCTAATTTTATCAATGGAAAGCAAAACCCAAGAGTCTGGGATTTTTTTAGAAAGCATCACTAAGCCTCCTGGCTCAGCCATAGATCTCAATGGTCTGTTAAGATAAAAAAAGTGTATTGAGTTTTCTGACTGCCAATACTTAAAACAGCTTGTTTCCGTGTAGTCATGTGCTTTCATATGTTTCCACACAGTTTTTGTTTTTCATGCTATCCATTGAAAATATTCAATTTTTATTTTGGTGAAGGCAAGTAATTAATGAGCACAGTGATATCACCTGTTTGTTACCTTTGGAAGTTGCCAACAGGATCTATGAATAATGTTGACAACTCAGGACACGGCTCTCTGGATGATTTAAAACAGAAGGCAATGAGAGTTTGCTCTGTTGTTTCAGAGGAGAAATCACAGCTTTGAGAATCATACCTACCATACTGTTCTAAAATATGAATCTGTACTTCCCAAGAAAAGCTGCAGAATATTCTGGTTGTTTTTCCACAGTGTTCAAGGTTTAGTTCTTGTCATGTGCACTTTAGTGTCCTCTTTTAAATTGTATAAAAACTGCAGTTCATTAAAAGTGTATAATTTAAAAAAGACTTCAGTTTCCAGGTACTTTAAGAATTTCTCAAATGTCTTAACGCTTCTAAAAATACTTTTCTTTGAATCTTGAGTCACACTCATTTTACAGCTAAGCTAAGGATCCCAAATGGACCACATAACATCACAGTTTGTATACGCAGTTTTGAAAGACAGGTTGAATGGCACTCCTTGTAACTGTTTTGAGCATCTATTCACATGTGGAAGTGCAGAAATTACTTGTGAAAACTGCTTTTATTTCAAGCTCTTATTTGTTGGCTCCTTCATTCAAATGCTTTTCAAATTTTTATCCTCATAAGTGGTACAGTGTTTTTCTGTAGCTATAAGCCAGACAGTGTCTTCAAGGAAAAAAAAAAAAAATCAACCAACTTTCTACAGTTAAAAAAAAAAAAAGGAAGTAAAATATAAACATTCTCAGACTTACTGGGTTTATCCTATATATAAATTTATATTTACCTTCAAAGTAAGGAATGGTCTTTTTATTTGTGCTAAAGCACTAGCACAGGTAACCCAGAGGTGGTAGATGTCCCACCCCTGGAAGCATTCAAGGTCAGTTTGGATGGGACTCTGAACAACCTGATCCACTTGAAGAAGTCTCTGCTTTTATCAGGGAGGAGTAGACTAGATGGCCTTTAAAGGTCTCATCTAACTCAAACTATTCTATGATTCTATTTTGTGCATAGTATACCTCAGTAAAAAGATTAAGTATTTCATTACTTTTTAATACCCTTTTCTCACATTTTAGGATCTACATTTTTAATTCAAATTATTCTTCTCTCTCTGGAGGCTCAAGATAGCTTCATCACAGATAAAATATGGAGTTTCCTTAATGTCCCTTTTTCTTAGAAGTAGCTACGGCATGATCAGCTTCTTATTCCACCAATGATTTCTTATGAAAAAAAGCAGACACGATTGTTAGGTTTCATGAGTACTAAGGCAGAGGGAACTTGCCACAGTGCTTTGAAGTTTTCAAGTGGTTTCTTGTTATTGATGCAGCTGAGCAGCTGCAGTTTTCTTAGAAATTGTGCAAATAAAATATTTACTTTTATTGCACATTCCAGCATAATATACCATGGAATAGATTTACCCCCTAAAGCACAGGCTTTGAGCTAAGGTACTTGCCACGTTGCAAGGGAAAACAAATTGTGATGAGATTGCACTTGATTTGCTGAAATGTTTAATCCTCAGAATCATATACAACAACACAAGCAGAATAGCTCCACTGTTTCCCAATGATTCACTATGTATGTGATCATCCATTGATTAGAAAAAAAAACAGCCTAGATTTGCAGTCAATGTATTTATTTTAAATTAAAAACTAAACATAGTAACAAGCCAGAACAATAGGCATATGGTCCACTCCTAAAAGCCATGATTACCTCCCTGCCAAGAGGCCAAAAACCCCTATGTATTATTGATATGGTTATACAGAACTTGATCTATGAGGTGTACAGAACTTTCAAACTACCCCACAGAGAGATATCTAGTCTTTCCATGAAAATCAGCTGTAATGCATGCATGCATATATGGGACATTAATAATGAAGCCTAGGCCAACTTCAGGGAAAGGCTGTGAGCTACATCTCTAATTGAGTCATCTCCAAGCACTGGCTTTCAGACACCAGCTAATCTCAGCAGGGGTAACATCAAGCCATATGTAGATGAATTCTCTTCCTTCCACAAGCTAAGGGCAACACCAGCCACATGTTCAACAGGGGAACTGGCTTTTTAGATTCATTATAAGAAAACAGCAGCTGGCAGGGAGTGAGGGGAAGGTGAATCTATGTCTTCCCCATTTATAGACAATTTTAATTATTTTTTTACTGCTCTGTCCTCCTTTTGTCTTCTTATGGAGATTTCCAAACATCAAAATAATAAGCAGCAGATATAAGTTTTTCCTGAAACACAATTATTATAAAGTAAAAGAAATTTAATTCACAAAATTTTGTTAGAGGCGATTAATTGGTGGAGGTTAGACAAACTAGCACCTTCATACTAAAAGAAAGGATTTCTGAGTAGGATATTGATGAAGTCAACAGATCCTGTGGAAAACCTAAACCGAGAATTCATTACTTCCTACAATACCAGACCTGTGAACATGCAGGTAGCAGATATAAAACAAATTCCTTGCAGGCTTCTTTACACAATGCATAAAAGTGCAATTAAGACATGGACACTTTTGCCAAAGCATGTGGTACAGCCCAAAAGAATACAAACCCTTTCAAGAAGGAATCAGATGACCATAATGGGCCAGTGGAGGTCAACTACTGACCACAGGTGGACCAGCTCAGGAGACCATCATCCGGCATATGCTCTGCTCCTGACCTGATCCCCCAAGCATTGTAGAGCTAAGCGTCTCCAATATCTAGCATTATGCTCTCTGCAAGAATCACTTATGACTTGCAAAGAGATTAGCACAGCGCTAATGTAGAAAGTACCACTGAGCTCTCTGAATCCAGTCTTGGTAACCTGGTTCAGCCTAAAGAGATCAACAGTAAATTAATATAACTTGGAGACACACTCACTCTGATTTATTAAATTGTGTTAAGCAGCAGTGGGGAGGAATCTTTGCATTCCCTTGTCTGACTCTTGACACAATTTAGGGCAACCTTTCCTGATATTATCTAAGTGGGGAAAGATTTCCAGCAAGTGAGCTTTGATTATGAAATGCCAGAACAGAAATTTGACTTGTGCTTCCCCATGCATATGTAGATGTTCAGGTTGGAGGGTGTGTGCATGGAGCAGGAGGCTAGCAGTATGCAAGAGGAGTAAGGACTCATTACAGAGTGTATAAAATCACAGAAGCCCATTGAATAGCTCTCTGGAGAAGAGACTGCCTACTTTATTGTAGAACCTCTTACAGCAGTTAGAGAAGTTAGCCAAGAGCACAGCTATTCAGTAGTCAGTCTTCAGAGCACTATCATGTTTAAAAGATCTGGCAATATTTGTATATATAATCTTTCAAAACATTTTTCTAATTGTTTTTGTATTTTTTTTCACATAATCTCAATAAGGCAGTTCTCAGATACTATTTTGGACAAAGAGTAAAAGTTTATGAAAGAATGGAGGATGGAAAAGCACTAAACTCTCGTGCTGTAAAAACACAAAAATAAAGCAGATATTCAAGAAATCAATTCAGGATAACCAAAATAAAAGGAATTCTCATGAGAAATTATTGAATGTCTGAACAGATGATGAATTTTCACTTTTCCTTGTGGGCTGTTTGAACTGATGGGTCAGCTCTGCAAAACATTCAGCATTGTGGTGATATGGCTACTCCCTGGCCTGCTAAAATATTTTTTGGACCTTTCTATCATAAAGGAATTAAACACAGGAAAAGAGTAGAGAAAGCAGTAAAATATAATCAGAAATTGGTGTGCATACCGAGACCCTTAGGACGTTTTGATCAAAGTACAGCAATAGTTGCAAATGCTCTTTCCCCGAGGCCCAGCGTTCATATAATAATCCCTGCCATTTTTTACCAGGCAATAACTCATTGTTAACTGAAGACTAAAAACTGCAGTGATAATAGTCAGGAACTGGGTTAATGTTGGTCTGCTGAAGGTATAAATCTGCTCTGAGTACCAACTCCTCCACAGCATGGCCAGTAAGACTAATTCCTTGCTGCTGACTTCCATGACACAGCTGCTCTCAATGCCCTCAGGGAGCTTGACACAAGTCCCCTTGAAGTCAGACATGAAATTACCTTAAATGCTATGATGGTCAGGATTAACTAGATTTCCTCTCATCCTCTGTTTGGTCTTTACCATAGGGGAGCAAGTTACACAAAGTAGCTATTTCCTGAAATATGATTAAGGGCAAAGAAAATGGAGAAGTGGAAAAATAAAAGTGCCCCATGTTTGGAGGGAAATCCAGGGAAAGGACTAAGTGCTTCTAATTTAGGGATTAATTACTCCTAAAAATTAGACACATGCTCCCAGGTGTGTGCTGCGTAAGTATATAAACTTTCATTCTGGTCAATAGAAAAAGATGCCTTCAAAGAGGGATTTGAGAAAGACACAGAAGATGAGCAGGTGGACGGTAGACAACTCTGTTAGAAGTGCTGATAGCAAATGAGAGCTTAAACACGCAGACATCTCTTAGATGTCCCACTTCAACCTGTAAATTATTCACCTAGTCTAAAAGCACGGAGTCCATACATCGAGGCACAAACTGACTGGGACTTCAAAAATAACATAGCTGTTTCTAGTGGGTTCCTTTCTTTTCACGATGTCACATCGGCATAAGCAAATAGTCAAGAAGGGAGGTGACAGACTGTCAGGTCTCTGAAATCAAGAAAACGTGCTATCAGAGGTTTCTGGAAAGGTCATTCCCACCTTCCTTGTTAAAGGTGTACCATCATGCAGAGAGGAATGCTGGAGGCCAGAGAAACAGCCAACAAGAAGGTGCATGCTCCTATCTCCCAGCTCCTGGCAAACTATTTAACCACCAGGTTATTGTGAAAAAGGGCTGACCACAATCAAGGGAATATTGCTGAGCAAGAGTGATCAGAGATGTTCTCCTCTGAAGCTGATTGTCAGAGGCAAGCATGTGCTCCAAGCTGAAGTCCCCCATGGCACACATTGGATGCAAGTGCTCTTCTAGTTTGTAATGTTTTTTAAATAGGACCAAGGTGATATGTGCTGTAGACTAGATTTAGACACATTAGGAAAATTTGTCCAGCACGGGAAAATGCAGGTGTTGTTTACAGCAAAGGAGTTCTAGCACATGGGATGGGATTGACATGCCTACTTCTACCAAGGTCTTAGCCCAGGCACTGGAACAAATAGTGTAGGTGCTACCTGGCATGTAGAGAAGATAGCCCAGGTGCCTTCCAAATGTGTTGCACAAGCTTCCCAAGAGCTAAGTCCTCAGAATGTCAGATGGTTGGTACACATTCGCACACAAGCAGGAGGGCCCTCACTCTGGAAAGCAGTGACAATCTGCTTTCCAGGGTGTGTGGACCAGTCCCTGAAGGAAAAATAGTTGTAATTTGTCCAAACAACAATACTGTAAACATTCTTTTTGCCAAAAGTAACATTTGGCTACGAGTATAACAAGCTCGTAAATTAAACTTCCCCTGGCAATGCAAAATTATGCATTACTTATGTGTCTAGTTGATCTGACTTCCTACTGAATATGTCAAACACCAATTAAGTACAAAGAGAGGCCTCAATCTGGCAGACACGCAAAGACAACTCCATTTCAGTGGTGCAAAAATCTGGTGCAAGTGGGAAGCAAGGTGGGGAAAATATGGGCAGAAGTCTTCAGAGGACAGGAGCCTCACATACTATTCAAGGTATTCTGTTTGCAATGGACTTATCTCATTGTCTGTCTTTTAAGAAAATTGTTTCTTGCTCTCAGCTTCACTTGAGCGAATGTTTTTTGAGCATACCTTACTCCTGGCTCCTGGCCAGCCCTAAAAGCAGTTGCGGTTTCTTCACAGAAACACAGATCTTCACAAAAAATAAAACTTTTCAGCTTGTAATTCCCCAGTGGTCGGCTCTCCAGCCAAATCACCCTTGGAAACATATTTTAAATGATTTGAGCAACTAAAAATATTTGGAACTTTGCCTGTTTTGCTAAGGCTCAGCATCAAGTTACACAGACAGAGCTTCTGTTTTTTTAAAAAATATTTTATGTCTATACTATTTTAAAGTACATGGAAAGTAGCATTTTTTAAAATAAAATAAAGCTTACTGGCGCCAGTATTACATCAGTGACTGTAACCATTGTGTGTGTTGTACCTCTGGTAAGTATTTCTCAATCTTAATGCAACTGACTCAGGACATTGGGCTAGATGCAGTAGGAGATGTAAATGCAATTAAGTCCTTCCCTGAGTTCTTTAGGAAAACAACAGCACTATTACTATTTGATTTATGCCTCTCAGGTGATGTATGCCACATCCTTCATCTTTTAATGGAGAGTATGACTGAAAACTGGGATCTAAGCCCAGTTTCATGTTAGAACATTTTTTTTTCATTAGCTAATAAGAGCCAGAAACTTGCACCACTTACTAAGATGAATAATCACCAGTTTGGTCTGCAGCTTAGTGAACATACATGGAGACAAAGAGGCCAAGTCCTTAATTGGTACAAAATGGCAAAGTACCAGGACTTAAAGGGACTCAGTCAATTTATACATGCTGAAGATCTGCCCCAAGACACATGCCTATGCATATGTAGGCTGTGTGTACATGTGTGATAATCACATGACATACTGTGTTGCAGGACATCTCATAAAGAAATAGCCAGGCAATTTATCACATTACTATGATTGCATCATCTGCTCATTAATCAGTCTCCCCAGTTCAGTCTGGCATTCCTGGCTCTTAAGCTGCTTCAAACAGCACTGTTTATATTTTAAAGCCAACCTGCCATGGAAGTATTTCCTTTCCCCCTCCCTCCACCAAAGCAGTGGAATTTCCTCAGAAATTACACCTGTATGTGGTCCAGAATAGGCAAGATTAACTCTGAGAATTATGAAATCATGCTGGTGTTAAAGCCATATGAGTGTATTGTCTGAGTCAATGAAACAGGAAGCACTGCAGCATCTTCCCGGAAGAGCAACACACAGAAATGTAGATAGTCTGAGGTGCTGTGCTTTAAAACTATGAATTTTTAGTCACAAAAGTGATTTTAAATTGTTTTAGATGGGTTCTAAAAGTACCAGTTTTAATTTTGCTCTTCCCTGTGGCTGTCAAGGTGCCTGGCTCAACACGCCAAGAGACACAAGGAACAGTCTCTCAAAAATGTTTTTCAAAGTTCCAAAGTATTTAGAAGAGTTCTTATATAACATACATGGCAGAAACAGCAAAGCCCAAACTTATGCTAATGAATCTGAGCAGCCACAAACTGTACTTGTCTCCTTCTACATTCTTAAACACCTATGTCAATAGATTACGCAGACTGGAAAGTCAAGCCCTCAAGAATTAGGAACAGGAATTTGCAAGATTTCCCAATCTTAATGCCATTTGTCCAATCTATACTAAATGTAAGTTACCACAAAGCCACACAAACCTCTCTATGACCCATCCAAGCCATGTTTCATTTACTAAGTAGATGGCTATTTCTTTCTATCCTCCCATTTCTCACATGGGCCTCCAATTTTTTTTTTTGGCTTGACACACTTAACCTCTGTGCTGCATCCACAAGTATTCACTCCTTCCTGGCTGTTATAGGGATGTTCTCACCATGCCTTTGATAGAACACTTGCAGGTGCAGTGCTCCCTATTCCCACTCAACAGCCTGGGAACGTGAAGTACTGAAAAAGGAACACCTGAATTGTCAAAAATAATTTGCTTGCATTTGATTATGTTGCTCTCTGCTGTGAGCTATGCTCAGCAGAGAAGGACTATGAGGCAAAAGGGTACACTCAGTTCTTAAGTTTCTGCTGAACTTGCTGAATGTGGCCAAATATATAAGCTGTGATTTCCCCACCCAACACAAGTAAACAATGGTCACATTCTGGTATGAGGGTGACAAGCCATCTTCTTTGTCACAAAAATCAAAGACTTGCTGCAAATTGTAGGATTGAAGAGTAAACTGAAAATAAATTAATTTAAACATGAATATCATGTTTTATTTCCTCTAAAGCTCCTCTAAATTCAACCTGAAGTAGATGTACAAAATGTAAAACTTTCAGCCTGCACAGTCAAAACAATTTGGAAAACAGCAATCATTAAGACAGGGCCTTGTAATGGGAAACATACAGAAACTGTAGGTGTAGTTAACACATCTGCCTATGACATGTGGAACAGGAGATAGATGCTAAGTAGAACACCAGACTCTAGCTTTGCCCAGAGTGTGATCTGCATCTACTTAATTGGAGCTTGTTATTATTAAGGCCAGTCATTCTTTTCCTGCATTCTTCTCCTATTCCACACTGACACTTTGCTACAGACCATATGCATAGAAAACAACGTAACAGAACAGTTCCATGAGGAATTTTTTTATCTGTATAAAAGACAATAAAAGAGGAAGGAAGATGGACTGTGAAAGAAAAAGAGCAAGGGCTACGAGTGAAGATACTGACATGGCATGTATGGTACATTTAATGAGTGTGTTCATGTACAGTGGGAATGTATGAGTGGCACAAGTTGTGTAAGTTGAAAGACAGTGTGGAAGGCATGGTAGATCGTGGAGTGACTGAAGAGGAATGTGCAGGAAAGTGACTGAGTGGTGATGAAGCTCAGTTCTGGGGAAGTGAAGACTTAACAAATTGAACGGGATATAGGTAGCAAACTAGAACACTGCAACTAATCCAGTTCCTCCCTTTCTCTCTCATTTCTGAGAGAGAGGACATAAACCTTTATTGCATTCATTAATTTGTTTTCAGGAATCACAAATTATGCTGTGATTTTCATCTGTCAAGACTGTGCATGGATCCTGAGCCCCACTTTATCAGAACCTAAGTCAGCAGCAACCAGAGATTTCAGGCAGTGTGAGCTCTCCTGTGCATACACTTCTTTCTTTGGAGAGACAGATGTGAGGGTTTGGCATTTCTTCACCACTTTGTTTCCTCACTGCCAGGCCGAAAAACCCACTGAAGAATTCTTAGTGCAAATTCCTGTGCACTCCATCTGCTCTAAGGCAGAGGGCCTTCTTCCTTCAAGGCTAATTGCATAGACTCTCCTTGATAAATGAAATACTTCTTTTTCACTGAGTCTTTTCAAACCCAAGTTCAATAAATGCCCAGGAAAAACTGATATGGTATGTTAAAAAAATCTCTCCAGTCCCATTCTTTTTGGCCAAAATGCAAACAGGTAACTCTCTGTGAAAGTGAGCCTTTCTCCTTGCCACATGTTCTCTGGGTTTGCCTAGTCTAGGACGGAAAGAGAGAAACAGTAAAGCTTCCATCACAGTCTAGTCATGTTCTCCAAAGCGAGAATGTCTTTTGTTTCCTGATTTCCTCACACAGCTCCCATGTGCACATCTGTATGCTACACATAACATCTTCGTCTTTCTATACACCCGCACAGGTGCACACAAAGCCTGGAATCCTGGAAGTAGAATTCTAAAAACCCATGCTCCTTGAGGGCTGCACAAACCGCACAGTCCCTGAAGAGGAGCTCACGTTCCAGTGCCTGCAGAGGAAGTTCTCTCCCTTCCCTCAATTACGTACTGCCACTTCATGAAGCTACAGAACCTCTGTTTTGCTGGGCCGTGGTATGTGCACAAAGCAGTTCACAGGGAGCTTGTCTAGGTCACATTTGGCAGATGTCTTGGTGACTAACTACTCTGTAATAGGTGGTAAGATATTTATGAAACTACGAAGAAGAGGCAATAATCTCTTCTGCCTTTGCTCTCAGTCCTCAGCAATCAGATTGTATATGGAATATCCTTACGTCCTACTATGGGCCCACACATTACCTGGGCTCTTGCCAGGACAATGTATAGTTATCGACAATGTAGACAGATAACAACTGATAATATGGGACAGGGTTCAAACTCACAAATCCTCCACAATTCATGACATATTACAACCCACATATTTTTTAATGATGTGTTCAGCCAACATAGGGAAAATGCTTCATTCCATTATGATAGCAACTGTATCTACGTGGTGGCTACCATATACCTTCTTTTGTGCAAGCCAGCTCCTGTGCCAGCTACAAGCCGCTGTGCACAGGCCACTCAGGTGAGCACAGGAGCAACTCTCCTGTGGCCATGCAAAAACATATGGCTGCTTCTCTTTGCACACCCAGTATCTCACTACCAGTCAGAACAGCAGCAGTCTGGTGTGGGCAGATGGGCTGTGAGGCTGTTGTTGTGAGGTGTTCATTACCACTGTTGTTGCTGTCTTGTCTCCTATCCTATCCTATCCTATCCTATCCTATCCTATCCTATCCTATCCTATCCATCTACCTCACATGGCTTGCCAATACTTGGAAGGTTACTGAAGGCCAAAGGGAGGTTATACCTGCATCTCTGCACTGGGTGTTATTCAAGTACTTCATATTCTCTGCTCATTTACATTCTGCCTGACATTTTTACTCTTATAATGATGTCCTTTCCCCTTCCACTCCGCAGACCTTTTGATGAGTGTCAGAGTCCATTAATTATGTTTCTGGTTATATTTCATTTCAAGGATTTCTTGATCCTTCAGTTCTCCACAGATGGCAAACACAGGCAGTTCCTCTTTACGTCTCAGGGCAGGTGTAGAAAACATGGGGCAGCAATACAGCACACAGATGTACATAGACCAATCCTGAGCAGGACTAGCACTGAAAGACGTAGACAATATCTCATCACCATGAAAACAACAGTAGATGCTAGTGCATCCCAGTAAGGATGAAAAATGGAGGACTGCCAAAAGAGCACTCAGAGCAGATGAACAAACACAGACATCTGCACACTGACTTAATACTCACTAAACCAATTACACTTTAAAAATAGCAGTATAGAATGTGCATTATCTCACCAGCTAATACATGCTAAATATTGTCATGTAAACAGAGGTCATTTCAAGTGAACCGTCCATTCCCTTCCACTACCTTGTAGGCAAGTCTTTAGCATATGTTTTTCCAAACAGTCCTTGGCAGTTCTACATCGCAGGCCTTAGCACTTTCAAAATGGACAGAAAATTGTTTTGGAAAAGGGCCAAACATTAACTGTTAAAATTCAAACAAAGAAGTATGAGTCAGGAAACAAATCTTTTTTTATATATATCTGAAATGAGAAAATGAAATTCGGTTTGGAAAACATTTTTATTGAAAACTTTAGCTCTCTGTACTCTGAAACACCCTGGAGGTCTAAAGATGATATCAGTATATAAATATTCAGTGCTTCCTGAATATTTCTTTTCAGAAATGCTGCTTTTTCCCTCTTACAATTTCTTTGACCTTTAGAAAACAGTCACTATTTGTGCCTTGATTTTTTCAAGATGTTCTCCAGTACATAAAGATGGCAGCAAATTCAATTTAAAAGTCAATTCATGAAACACCATATAATAGTCAGAAGATAGCTTCGCTTTAGGCAGTATTTTATTAAGTGAATAGCCACTCAAAGCATTTTGAAGCATATTACAGCCTGTTCAAAGGTGTTCATTTCATTCAATTCTACAGCAAAAGTATTTAAAATATGATATTTCAACAGGCATATGGATAAAATACACAGTACTCAGCTATAATGGACATGAGTCTTCTTGCTTTACAGAGGACTGTCAAAAGAATTGATACATAAAAAGGTCTTTGTTTTTGTTTTGCTTTGTTTTATTTTCTTTAAAGGGAACAAGACTTTCATGAGCTTCCATAGAACAGCTGCAAAAATATCTTCAGTCTGTCATCTGGAATTTCTGAAGGTGACTTGTGGATTTGTGGCTAATGAAACACTACAAAATAGCACTCACCATGTTTTAAAAAAAATCCCTAATGGTTTATTAGGCTTCTATAGGACAAAAATGAAAGGTGCCCCAAGCATGTTATTCTTTTATGATTATATAAGCACAAAGTTAAAAAGAAATCATGTCAGAACAGAATCAAACACAGGGCGATTTCTCTGTGACCTTAGAAGTGGACTATGGATGATTTACAATGAAGCAAGATTAAAATTTGGTCACTAAAACCTTATTCCACTTGACCTTATCCAGCACAAGAATTTGTTCCTGAAACAGGACTAGCTCATTCCACAGAGAAGTCATCTGATAAGAATAGCAGTGTGTAACAGATTACTTAGAGTTGGGAGCAAGGAGAGGGCACTGAGAGAATTGTGCTTTCCAAGGCTCAGAAAACATAGTATGCATTATATATCATAGAGGCTTTCTGATAGTTCTGTTTTACTACTTTTACAAGACAAGATTTAGTAAAGTACAGGAAATTATTCTGTTTCTAAATGAATGACCTTGTACCTACCATACCTCTTAGCTAAATCAAGCGGGAAGCTGTTTCATCCTAAACAACACTACAGTTCAAGAATTCTACTTTCGAAGGGGGGAGGGAGGGAAATCGTACATTTGTATTTTTGTCACATGAGGCAGTTTTAATAATTTTAATTCACTGAATTTAATTTCATTCCATGTGTTTCAATACAAAATTCTGTGGCAGACAATAATAATCCAAGGAAAAAAAAAAAAAAAAAGATAAAAACAGGCACGCTTGCAGGAAGATGACAAATGGTTTATTTTGAGGAATTATTGACCCAAATTGCAGGACAGTGGTTGCTGATAAAATTGGTATCTATGTTTCCAACAGTCACAACACAATTAGGTTTTCTTCAGTTGCCAGTGAAGACAAGCATTTCTTCTCACTGCTTCCAAGGCACGTTCCATGAACAATGTCCATTTCCACCATGTTTCCTTAGAGACAAAGACCTATTCACTGCACAAAAATCTTTCCTGATATAGACAGGTGTATAGACATTCCTCTTCAACTTTAAATCCACCCAGTTTTAGGCATTTAATTTGTAGTTCCAGCATAGGATAGGATAGGATAGGATAGGATAGGATAGGATAGGATAGGATAGGATAGGATAGGATAGGATAGGATAGGAAGGGCTTTTTGCTGGCTATTTGTATAAGTGTGATTTTCATGCACGACAACTATAAATGCCTACTTGTTTCAAAAGCCATGTAATTTGTACTCTTCCTATGCCTTTTCTGGTGCACAGTCTCAGCACATTAACTTATTTATTTCACAGCTGTACCTATCCAATGAAAATTCACACATTCAGGGGCACCCTGAAAACATGAACTTTACTATGATTACACTGAATCTAAAAGTCCAAAAGCAAAGTAAAATTATGATGCTTTTCAGCTGTGATCAGGACATTTTCCCTAAAACTTTCCCGATTTCTGAAAAAAAAAAAAAAAAAAAATCCAAACCCACAACTGCTTCTCTTTTGCTGTGAAATCAAACAATGTAAAAGACAAAGGTATTTTCATTGCTAAATGTTAATGTGCTAATGATGTAACTGACAGTTTAACATATTAATTAATTACCCAAAACCAAATAAGCAGACAGGAGAACAATTTCTGTTCCCTGATTTCTCTACCATTTCTCCTCCATTTTCTTTCATTCTCATCCTTTTTTTTTTTTTTTTTTTTTTTTTTTTTTTTTTGTTAGTTTTTTTGGTTTTAAATGTCAGATGTCCTGTCACCTCTTGCCCAAATCTTCAAAGTATTCTACTGGATCTAGCCCTCAGTTTCAAGACTGGTTACAAACTGAACCTGGTTGCCTGATTTGACTGAAAGTGAGAGTTTGCACCAGTCATTTACACACTATCATCTCACACTGGATGAACTCTGTCTGACTAATTCTGAGTCCTCTTGAACATCAAAGGTCTAACTCACACTTCAGGGTTAGCAGGGTCACATTCCACCAAAAAGAAGACTAATGCTGCCTGAACCATTCACAACCAGCTTGTTGTTTGGTGGGTTTTGCCCCACTTTCTGTTCTCAAATGATGTGCAAGTAAATGTGTATTTTGTCCCATTCCTTAATAATTCACTAAACATTTTAATTTATTAAATTTATTCAAATAATGGCTTGCTCTGAACTCTGTGGTCTGAGTCGAACTGTCAACTTACAATATTTGCAGTGTGCCATTCAAGCTGCAATTTTCCACCTGGTTATAACTCCTGGTCTCTGGAAGGCTCACAAATCCACAGAAAGATTTCAAGTGGAAATGATTCCAAATAATTCTGATGTACATTCTCAAAGAAATAGCTTTAAGTATGAGTTTGTACAAAGTCTTGCCCTTGACAAATCATATAGTGAAGGGAAATTCAGTTAAGAAGATTGGCAAAAGGCAACTGGAGAGGCTGTGGCACTATCAATAAATATGGTTAAATAGAGAACCGCTTCTTTGCTGCTTTTTCCTACATGTCATCGGGGACTGAAAATAGATTCAAATATGAAAGGGCTTGAGAGAGAAAAATGGAGAAGGAAAAAATGGAGGGATAAGGAAATTAAGTATAAAGATGTTTTTACAACGTGGCAACCATCTTGCAGTGGATTAAAGAATGGTGAAGAAAAATACATAGGTACTACCCATATGCATACATGATCCTTTGATCTCACCTTGAGAAACTCACTTCCTTCCAGTAAAGGTCGGATTCTCCACATCAGAACACACTGCTAAGCTTTTCAGTGTACGAGAATTCACTCTAGTTGAAGAGAAACAACATGTTGGGAGTCATAAGGCTCAGCTAACACAAAGCAATCAATCAGGTAATGATCCCACTTTTCTGTTCAAAAAACAGCATCTAGAGCAATTATATAACTCAGGTTAAATTAGGTTAAACATGACTATGCTATAGACATAGCCTTTGAAAACAGCATATTACAAAAAAGTTTTCAAGCAAGACTTGTTTTCCAAACCCAAAAAATGTACCATGAGTGTATTGTAAGACCTCATCTCTATAGCAGCTCTATAGCATCTTCTCACTGCCATGAAATAAATGCAACAACAAGTGTTCTGTGAACTGAATTCAGGCAATTGCTGGAACAAATCTAACTTGAATCTTCAGATAGAGAAAAGTAGAGAACAGAGAACTTTCTATTTCTTACAGCTAAAGAAGCAGTTGCCAAATGCAGAAGGAAAGGACATGATATAAATTTGTAAGGCTCTTTTTCTCCTACTACATGAACCTTAATTTAGGGAACATACTTCCCATTATTTCTAAGTCTTCATATTACAGCTTGTAGTCCATAAGTGCAAGCAAGGAATCCAGAAGAGGCCAAAGACTGTGAAGAAAAGAAAGAAACAAGTAGCTTTGTGGGGAGAACGTATAAAACCAATGGAAGAATAGAATGAAGCAGATCTAAATGCTATTGACTGGATTTTACAATATTTACAATGATGTTATACTAAATCCTAATCCTAGTCTGCTGTAGCACTACTTGAGGTCTGAATGCCAACACATGAGATAAAAGTGACTAGACAATACTACACAAATGGCAGTTTCACCTGCAGCATAATGAACTGAACTTGAATGGGTATCATGAAGACCTAAACATCCAACAATTACACTAATAATTAATCTTATGAATACCACAGGAATTAACATTGACAGAAAATGACCTGGGTGGGAAAATGAAATATAGCTGTGAACAATGGTATTTAAAGGCAGTAAAAAAATTGCATCTGTTATAAAAGATGTTTCTGAACAAAGACATCTATTGAAAGAAAGTAGTAGAAATTCCTTATCACTTAGGATATTTAAAAACAGACCAAAATTAACCACTGGAAAGTTTAACACAATGACTAATCTCACACTGACTGCACAATCTTGCAATAGAGATGAAGAACGCTCCAAACCCTCTTTTCCATTTCTAATGTCTAATATCAGTATGCATCTGAACATGTTTAGGCTATCTAGCCATGCATATTAGGTCTGGCTCCATAAAGCAGCATGATGCCAGCTTACAATTTAGTTCCCAGACTCTGCGAAATCTCCCGAGAACTGCTGTTGCTAACTGCTTTGCCAAAAGTACTGGCTTCAGTATCAGCTTTACAGTCTTCCTAATCTGATCCTCCCCTTTTACTGAACTTTGAAAAAGAGCAATCATTTCAGGCAAGCAGAAAGATGACAGTTTAGCTCACCTCCACACTGAACACAGAGGATGATTTTTGTTCGTTGCAGAAAGAAGATACATTTTCAAAGCTATCTATGACTGTGAATGATTCCTTTTTGAATGTCAAACTAGAAAATCTGATTATCAAAGGTTAGGTGCTCAACATTCTCTGAAAATTAAGCTGTCTGGAAATATCTCAGACTGTGCCCCCAACATGGAAGTAACTGAATTATTCATTGCTTTTGCAAACTAAACTTTTAAGACACAAAGACATTTTTCTTTCATCCCAACATTCAGATATCACAGCTAAGGGCGTAGCAGAGGAATGGAGCGGAACTCTGCTAACTGCTTTGACATCTTTTAATTTTAGGTGAAGTGTAGGAAGACAGATGCATGTACCTGCATGAATGTAGCTGCTGTTCTTGTCATAAAATACACTAATTATCCAAAGCCATCTCCCTCCATATAAAAATTTACCTTCATTCATTCTTCTCCTCTGGCATTTCAAGCAAATGAACAAATGAACCAAAGGGACTGTAGGCTGCTGATTAACTAAAACTGCCTTTTAAAAGGATCTAGTTAAACCAGAGCTATTCATGGCACAAGCACACTTAAATTAGTTTATTTATTGAGCAAAACTGATTTATTTGAATTTGGTAATCTGGGTCAGGGCTCTGAAATATTTGCATGCCTACTTCATGTTTAGTGTACTATTTAGTCTATACACATTTTCTTTTAGTACCATGAAAAAAAATGAAACTCTTCTAAGAAGGTGTAACAAACAAGTCTGACATTCTTATAGCAGGTCAACTCAATAAAGACATCACCATTTCTTGATGATATGAAGATAGCTGTGTTTAAAGAGACGTATTGAAACACACACAAAATCAGTTTGCTAACTCCAAATTTGTGTTGAATTCTATTTTTATTGCATTTATTTTAAAAGTTTTATTTTAATAATAGTTACTTTTCTGTGTAAACAAGGCCTTAGTCAAACATCATCACAGGACACATCAAGGATACCTGCTAAATTGAGCAGATTTAGAGTATGCTTTTGAATGGCATGTTTCATTGCAGCCATCTTCAAATTCTAATACAGACATTGAATTTGGGGGTAGAAGAAGTAGGACCAAATTAGTTTTTACTCCTTCCACAGTAAATGTCACATCTGTGTTGGTGTAACCTGAAACCACAAAAATTAAACTGCTGTTCTTATTTTTGTCCTTCAGACTACATGGAGTGGCAGTCTGTTTATTCACAAAGCTACTCATATCTTCATGCTTCTCCTACAAAAAAAAAAAAACCTCAGAATTTCCTATTTCTTGCAAGTTTCTATTATATGACTTTCAAAGAAGTAAATCCAGAAAATGAAAGACAAACTTATTAGCTGTTTCAGGGAATGGTTGCAAACATGTGAAAACCTGAAAATAATAAAAAAAGAGAACAAATTAAATCAAAAACAACCACAAAAAAAAACACCCCACATATAACTGCTTTTGTGGCTTTTGTGTATGTATACATTGGTATTTCCAACAAAGAACTTCCATAATACTGTGACAGTTGATATTCATTTGACAAACTGACAGCATGTATGGTTTAAATTCATCTTTGTAACACATGGTTAGTTAAAAACCTTTATTTAACCAGCTTAACAAGTGTCATGGGTTTGTGTGGAGCAGCTTTCTGCTTGGTAACAGGGGGAGGGGGGTCCAGTGCTGGTCCCCATAAACAGTTCTGAGGTGGACCCACCACTGGCTCAGCAAGACCCTTCTGGCACCTCTGCCATCATTATTTAAAAAGAAAATGTGCAACAGATGAGGATGTGTAGGAGTGGTACAAAATGGAGGTGACCATGCAGACCCCACAGTGAGAGAAGGAAGAAGGAAGTAGAAGTGCTGGAGCAAAGACTGACCTGCAGCCCACAGCAAGAACGCAGCTGTGCCACTGCAACCATGGACAGTAATGGTGGGACTGAGAGCCACCAGCAGCTTCAAGTGAGTGAGCCTGGAAGTGCAGGAGACTGTGAGGAGGTGGCCATGGCGCAGGCTGTGCTGGAGAGCCTCCAGGCTGCAGAGCAGACCCACATGAGAGGCAGAGAAGAGCTGCAGCCTTTGGGATGAACACATGTCGGAGCAGCCCATGCAAGGCTGCCTGGCCAGTGAGGGACCCTGCAGAGGGACAGGAAGGACTGGCAAGGAGTCTACCTGCCTTGAGGTGGGAGAAATGGCAGAAGCCATTAGGAACAGACTGACTGAAACCCCCATTCCTTTCCCCTCTGAGCCGTTCAGTGGGGGAAGTTGTAAAGACACCAGATCAGGTGCCTAAGCCTGGATAGAGGGGAGAGATGGGAGGGAAGGTGGTCTTAAAGGGCTATTTGTGCTCTTCCTCATCATGCCACTCTGTGTTGTTTTCTGTTTGTTATGGTTTTGGTTGTTGGTGGATTAAATTCATTTCTGGTTTCTTCCCCAAATTCAGTAGTCCTGTCTGTTATTGCCTGGGATCATAAGGGACAAGTGAGCCCTCCCTGTACTTAGAGGGTTCTAAAGGCCCTTGGTAGTCATGGCTGATCATGGTCCTTTGTTTCTAGATGGGCCTAAACCACGACAACAGGTGACCAGAAATGTGTTGCCTTCATAGTTACTTTTGCCTTTATTAGGATCACAAAAGGGTTGGAGTCCTGCTCCGTTCTCAGAGTTGTTTTAACTGCATATGTGGTCTAGTTTGCAGTTTAGATTGGAACAAACTTCAAAACCACAGAAGCCCAGCAAAGTATTGTGCAATATTTCCATGTTCTGGATGCACTGGATAAATACTCTTGATGACACTATTTCACATATAAATAATAACCTCCAACTTTACCACTCAAATTTTAAGTAAATATTAAAAATGAAAAAGGCATATGGAAAAAAAAAGTTACACTGAATTAAAAACATATTTAAGGCAAGTTTATGTATCCTCTCGAGTGCAAAGTATCCTCAGGGCAGTGACTGGGGAAGCAAAATCCCCCCTACCCAGTGTAAGAGGTCAGGTTCAACACTACCTAAGAAACCTGAACATCCGTTAAGTCTAGGGGACCCAATAAGATGGATCCTAGGCTCCCAAAGAAATTGCCTGCTGCAGTTCCCAAGCCACTCTCCATGATATCTGAAAAGGCATGGCAGTTAGGAGATGTCTCCAGTCACTGGAAAAAAAGGAAACATTGCATCCATTTTTAAAAAGGGTAGAAAGGAGGACTCTGGGAACTACTGATGTGTTAGCCTCACCTCTGTGCCTGGGAAGATCACGGAACAGATCCTTCTAGAAGCCACACTAAAGTACATGTAGCACAGGGAGATGATTTGAGATAACCAGCATGGCTTAACCAAGGGCAAGTTCTACCTCACCAACCTTAGCTGCCTCCTGTGATGGGAGTGACTACACCAGTAGACATGGGAAGAGCTATGGCTATCATGTATCCAGCATTCTGTAAGACTTTTGACACAGTCTCCCACAGCACCCTTCTCGAATAAAGTGGAGAGGTATTGGTAGATGCCTATTATCTCGATAAAGAACTCACTGGATGGTCACTTCCAGAGAGTTGTAGTCAACGGCTCAATGCTTGGATGGAGGTCAGAGATGAATGGTATCCCTCAGGGGTCTAAACTGTAATCAGAACTGTTTAGTATCTTTATGAGTGACACAGACATTGGGATCGAGTGCACTTTCAGCAAATCTGCAGTTGACACCCAGCAGAAGGCTGGGATGTCATCCAGAGGGACCTGGAAAAGCTTGAGAAGTGGGCCCATATGAACCTCATGAAGTTCAACAAGGCGAGGTCCAAGGTCTTGTATACAGGTCAGGGAAACTCCCAGCATCCATATAGGCTGGATGATGAAAGGAGTGGAAGCAGCCCTGCAAGGAAGGACTTGGGAATACTGGTAGATGAAAAGTTGGACAAGAGCTAGTGATGTGTTTCACTGTCCAGGAAGCCAACTATATCCTTGGCTGTACAAAAATAAGCATGGCCTCCAGGTGGAGGGAGGTGATTCTGTTGTGGTGAGAGCAGTACTGCATCCAGCTCTGGAGTCCTCAGCACAAGAGAGACATGTATCTGTTGGAGAGGGTCCAGAGGAGAGCCACAAAGATGATCAGAGGGCTGGAACACCTCTTCTACGAGGAAAGGCTGAGAGAGATGGAATTGTTCAGCCTGGAGAAAGCTCTGGGAAGAACTTATTGTGGCATTTCAACTATTAAAGGGGGCTATAAGAAAGATGAGGACAGACTTTTTAGAGGAGTTTGTATTGACAAGAAAAGAGGTAATGTTTTTAAACTAAAAGAGGATAGATTCAGACTAAATATAAGGAAGATATTTTTACAATGAGGGTGTTTCAACACTGGAACATGTTGCTCAGAGAGGCTGTAGATGCTTCTTCCCTGGAAACATTCAAGGTCAGGCTGGATGGGGCTTTGAGTAACCTTATCTAGTTGAAGATATTCCTGCTTATTGCAGAGGAATTGGACTAGATGACTTTTAAATGTCCCTTCCAACCCAAACCATTCTGTGATTCTATGATTCTACTTATGCAGTTAACTTGTTCCAGCACTGTATTTGCAGGATCAAAGTCCTGAATTGGAATAAAGTCATTCATTTGGAATTCAAAAATTACTAATTATATCTTGCCTCCAACTCTTCCAAACAGGCCACTCCACATTCTCTTTATGTCAGTCCTCTTGCAATAAAACAAGACTATCTGTACTTCTTTTGTTCTCTGCTCCCATACATCTCAGAGACTGAACTGCAGTCAGTTGCTTATGGATTGACTCACTTCAGTTCCATCCAGCATACACATCAGCTCATTCTCAGGCTGTATTCTAAAAAGTAACCAGGGAACATCTCCAGCTGTAGGTCACTCCAGGGTCAACACAGCTGATCCTACGTAGTCTTCACACAGCCCTCCAGTGCTACATCAGCATGCTGTGCTCTCCTATACATTCCCAAATCAATCCCCTATAGCATGCAATGCATAGTCTCAACAATCACACTCTAAACACATCACACAGGCAGTCTGTAGCATACATTAAGTGGAAAAAGGCAGTAAAGTATCAATAGGGTATCAACAGGAGCCCTAGGCTGATTAGTGTGCATGCAAACATGTGCAACCTGTTCCAGAAGGGATCAATCCTAAATTATATACAGCTGAATTAATTAAAAATAACTAGCCTGAAGGAGAGGTTTGGGATGCCCTCGATAATGTTCACAGGGCTTTACATGGGTGAAGGTAACCTAAAAATTGTCTAGCCAGCATAACAAGGTCTTACTGATCCTACAGCATTAAGTGTAGTAGTCTCATCGGTTACAAGCTTCAACTCAAGCAGATGGTTCTTGATTAATACAATTACTATCCTCCTGTTCATAATTTTTCTTTCGAGAGAGGAGGAATGCTCACAATGCTTACAACCCTGCATATTCTAGAAAATGTTTTGGAGAGTATTCACATCTAGTTTAGATGGCTAATGTAGGACATCAATCTCCCAAAGAGCCCTACACAGTCAACAAAAAATTAAACTACTCAAGATGTGGAGAAAAAAAACAATTTTGATGCCTTAATTTGCCCTTTCTTCTCCACTGAAACAGACACTACTTGCGAAAGCATTATATTCACTGTCTCTTTCCCTGTTCCACAGTTTGTGCTAGGAATCTGGTAAGTCACAAGGTTCTTATTTTGTAATTTTACAGTGCAGAAGTTGTTAATTATGGGTCTCTGAGGGTACATCAAATCAAGAACCCAGCAGTATGCACAAGTCCATATTCAGTCATATGTATAGGCTACTGTAGGTGACACCTTATGGGGCCATTTCTACCAGATGAACATTTGTGTATGAGTAGGACTTCCACTGCCTTCCATGACTCCCATGCACGGCAATGCCAAGGCTGTAAGAACTACTGACAGAGCTGGGTAACAGGCTACCTTTCACAGACAGATGAAATCCTCCACTAGGAGAGAATTCAATCCTTCCCTCAAGAAGAAAGTGCACTCTCTCGCTGTGTATCTCCATTAGGCACATACTAAGGTGTTACTGGATGCACAAACGGAAATTTTACCAGCTAATGAATTCACAGATTACAACTACTTTTAACAGTTGTTGTAAATCTCTTGACATGTAGAAAAAGCAATATAATAAAAGGAAAGTGCTTAGAAATCATTGGACAGGACTCACCCACTTATTAAAAGCTGTGTCTTTTAAATTACATCTTGTGGTGGTTTATCCCTGGCTGACAATCACCAAACCAACTCACTCCTCCCCACCTCGGCAGGATGAGGGAATTCCAGAGCTTGGTGGGTTAAGGACAGTTTAATAGAACAGCACAGAGAGTAAGGAGCAGCTGTGGCAGCCGATGGATGCAGCAAACGAGCGCTGCCCGGTGACCCCGCGCGGGACCTGCAGCTCGCGCGCGCGTCCCCGCGCCCCGGCGGGAGCACGCGACGTCACGCGGGAGCGCGCGGCCCGGCCACGCCCCCTTGGGCCGGCGGCGGCGGCAACTTAACCCCATCCGCGCCAAACCCAGGACACATACGACCGTGAATCACCATGTTTTAAATGTCAACTGGTTTTGCGTCTATTTGAATTTCTAATTTTCTACATACTCTCCATATCAAATAGGTCAGAGAAAAATTAAAGAAAATACCAGTTGGAAAGCCATTACCATTAGGAAAGAACGTGAGAAGGGGAAAAAAGACACCAGGATTAAACCAAAAGGTGCCCAGGAGTCTTTCCAATAAATCCAAATCAGATACATACTGGCTTTTCCAGCTGCTAAAATGACTCCTAGTGATGGAAGGCTGCTACTCTACAATAATTTGAAGAGTTGGTGTAAAGAACAAAATTAATTGCTAAGACAGGAAAGGATGGTAAACAGAACATGTAACAAATACAGGAATTCAGAAAGCTATCAGACCTTACTCTACTGTACAGTCATGAGATGTATCTTCCTACATGTTTCTTTGTGAAAAAGACCTACAGTTACCTTCCTCTGAAAACTGAGAAGGTGAATATAACATTTATGTTGTTAGAAAAGTCACAATGAAGTAAAGAGGCCGGAGAGTTACTTCCCTAGGTTTGCTCAAAATGGGAGTTATAAATATGGACAGAATCTAAATGTGCATTAGATAAAGACAGATGTTTTAAATTATTTTAAGAAGCTAATTTATTGGCAGAGAATGTATAATCCTGGATGTGGATGATCATATTCTATATGGCTAAAAGCTGTGGAAAGTGAAGTGCCTAGTTATTTTCTGTTAAGATTTTTTGCCAGTTGTATGATACCAAAGATAATCCCACGTTCCAAACTTCAAATTCAATATTTCCATTGTCATTATTACTGTATGAAATTTGCATTTGTTTAACTGAAAAGTGTATATGAAAATCTCTGCCTATGCATGATGTAATGCTTCATGCCATGCCTTGTCCCTCAGACCAGCAGGCAAAACGTAGATTGTCTCCGGGTAGGGAAGCCTGTCAGCGCTAGAGAGACCACGCGCTGATCCTAGTTCTACTCGGCACCACAGCAACCTCTTCCTAGCCAGGCAAAGATGTAAGGCCGGCAGGGACGGCTCCTCTAACTCCCCCTCCTGGGAGGTCCGACGTTCAGCTGCTGCCATTCCTTACAAAGTAAACAGTTGCCTTCTGCTCCAGAAGCTAAAGCAGTGACAAGCTGGATGGATCTTGCAGATGACAGTAAGAGCTGTGAGGGGGCAGAGCTCATCTCCCAGCTGTCAGCAGCAAGCAGACCCACTGAGACAGATAGCCAACCACTCCTGCTCCCCCATGCCAGTGAAGCTCAAGAAGCCCCTGTCCCAGGCCAAGGAACAACCTTGCCCCAGGCCAAGGAACAATCTTGCCCCATTGCAGTTCCTTCTTTCGGCTTCTCTACACCTGGAACATCCCAGCATCCAGGCCCCCTTCTCTCCATCTGCATCAACGTGGAACAGTTTTCCTAGCAATCAAGCAGTGTGGTAGCACTTTGAACAGTCATCTCCAACGTACTTACCCCAAACCAGCCAATTTCCACCAGTAATTACATTATTATCAGTGAACAGATATGCAAAGTAACACATAAACTAGCTTGGTGTAGATAGCAGTGTGTGTTTACTGCACCCTGCCTGGATGGCATTTGGCATTTTAAATAGCACTATTAAACAAGAAATAAAAGAAATGGCTTTAAACTAGGTGGATGAAGGCTGAGCTTCTGAATGTAGTTTTCCAAGATTTAAAAATGGAAGCAAACAGAGTTTTTTGCGCCAGAAGAGGGAAAACTATACTGAAGGAGAAACACAAGCAGCTTGTAAAGATGATAATGGAGCAAATCCTTACGAAAGCTTCTCAACACATCAATCACAGTGACTTTCAGAAACACTACACGGCCATTCCACCTTCCATACACCTTCTGTCAGCATCAGTCTGCACCACATAAGATCCCAAGATCTCCGAGTTTCTGGGAAATAGATTTAGTCCTAATTTTTGTGACAGATGGAGTTGATAGGATGAAAAAAAGCGCCAGTTTTGACAAGCAGCAGATACCGATGCCCCTTGTGGTTCGAGATTTTGTTGCTCTGGAATTAAGGTAGCACTGAAACGAAAAGCACCGCTAGTCTTGTGGGTTTTTTTAGTGCTCCCCTCGTCGTGCCTTAATAGTTATATTTTTGTGTCTGGCTCCTCATAAGCAAACCAAAGGGAACGGAGTGTAACGGGAAGGTAGGATGGTCACCAAGCTATTTGGGTCTCACATTTCATTCTCTTAACTGATAGACTTTAAATAACTTTTAACTATCTGGCAGACTACCTGGCAGTAAGTATCAGAGCAATATACTGAGAATTACTGTATTTCTGTCAAGAGGCATCCTCGCAAGGCAGTTTTCTTCAGCCCGCACACAAAAACCTCGGGTTAGAAGCTGAGTTGAATGAATTTAAAACCTGCGAGGGATGCGGTAAAGTGGAAAGAAAGTTGCAATACTGAAGACACAGCAAAGCAAGTACTTACATGGTCGTAGTACACCACTAACAGTTAGCTTTGCTCTCCCTGAAACCAGGAGCTCTGTTTGGACTTCAATAAGAAAAGAAACAAAAAAAAAAAAAAAAAAAAAAAAAAAAAAAAAAAAAAAAAAAAAAAAAAAAAAAAAAGTCGGTACCGTTTTGAGCCTGCTGCTCCCTACCTTTCGGGAAGCAGCTCTGCCCTCACTGAAATCAGTGGGAAGTTTGGGTACACACATCACTCTGGCTATAGACCTTCCACCCCCCACCGCCTCTTGCTGCAAGGAGCAGGATCAGCCGAGGAGAGACATCCCTACAAAAACCAGCACGCATATGCCCGCCGCCTGCCCTTTTGCCTCCGCTGCGACGCAGGTGGGTGCTGCCAGGAGCACCCCCTGCCCCGCGCCCCGGGGAGCCCATCCCGCCGCCCCCTGCCAGCCCCCGAATGCTGATCCGATCCGCGCCGCCGCCGCCCGCCGCTCGCCCGTCCGCCGCGCCGCCTTAACGGGAGGAGGGGCTCCTCGGGGGGCTGTCACTCTCCTTAAGCCTTTCCTTTCAAGCTTTGAATGTGAGCTGCCCTCCATCCCCCCTCTCTCCCTCCCTCCAGCAGATCGTAAAGAGAGGAGGGAAAAAAAAAAAAAAAAGTTTCAACAACAGGCTGGACCAATGGCAAGTGGCGAGGCAGGGAAAAGGGGCCGAGCGAAGGGAGAAAAAAGTGGAGAAAAGGAGAAAGAGAGCGAGAGAGCGCAGGCTGGGAGGATGTGTAAAAGAAGAAGCGTTGCCTTTTTTTTTTTTTTTTTTCTGTGTGTTTTGTTTGTTTGCTTTTCCATGCATGCATAATGAGGCCTAATCAGAGCACGTTGCTGCTGCTCGGAGGGCACTTTTGTATTTAAAGCCTTGCAAAGAAAAAAGATCCACAGACGGATCCGCAGAGCAGCTTGCAGGGCTTGTTGACAACAGAAGCAGCATCAGTCGCCCACAGAGAAAGAGACTCTCAGAAGGCTGCCTCTTCTCCTTTCCCCGTGCTATCTTCTTTTTAGCGAGGAAAGACACTTCACCCCGCCACTCGAAAGTGCGACCCGTACCGAGAGGGAGCGAGCAGCGCCGGGACTGTAAACGGGATCGGAGCGGCTGGCATGTGCAGAGATGCTGCGAGCGGAGAGTTAAAAGCTCCCGAGGCGGCAGCGGCAGCGGCAGCAGCAGCTGGGCATTTATTTTGTGCATTAAAAAAAGGAAAAAAAGAAAGAAAGAAAGAAAAAAAGACAGAAACGGAACTTCACGAGGAGCAGGACAGCACCATGAGCTCTCCTCCCGGCACAGCTTGCAAGTCCCCCAGCGCACGCCGGAGCCCTTCTCCTCCGAGCCCCCGTTTGCACTGATTCTACCCCCCCCCCCCCACCCCGCACCGTCCCGGGCTCCTTCGCCACCGTCGCCAAGCCAGGAGCAGCGGGTGGGGGCTCGGCACAGCCCCAGGGCGCCTGCTTCCTACCGCCGCCCCGCAGGTTTCAGCTCCCAGGGGCTGCAGGGCCCCGGAGCCGGCGCGGATGGATTGATGCGAGGAGACCTCATGCACACGGGCGGCAAGAGTTTTGCAAACTTTTCCACGGGCGGCCGCTCCTTCTCTTCCTCCTCCTCGTCGTCGTCTGCCAGCGTCCCTCCCCCGCTCGCCTGCGGCAGCAGCCGCCGCCCGCGATG
>WBNH01001404.1:173960-184044 GCA_013401255.1 Urocolius indicus
AAGGGGGTGGGGGGAGAGCAAACCGCAGAAAAACAAACCAAAAACAATCAACAAACAAAAAAAAAAGTCTGTCTGCCTGTAATAATTTACATAGATGTAAATTACTGCTATTCTTACCTTAATGAATAATTACATGCAACAAGTAAACACAGCTTTGAAAGTACTGCTTTAAAAGAGAGGTTGATTTTATAATGCGTTGGCATGGTAACTTAGCAGTGCTGGAAGAGTAAAGCAATTCAAGGACACTGCTTCCGTATGTATGTACAATAACTAGTGTGCTGTGCTTTCTTCGTGAAGTGGAGGCATGTTGGTCTTGCTGACACGCTTAGAAATGCTCCTAGGCATACAAACATGTAAATGATGAGAAATACATCACATGGAGGTGGCAAACGTTTCCAACAGGGCAGAGGCACACACAACAAAATGCGACAGAGTTTGCCATTCAGCCTGCCTTCTCCCACAAGGAAGAATGCAAAAGCAAACACACTGGAAGGATCAGCAATTACTAGATCTTGTAATATTGTTCTTGGGAGTTGCTTTGCATCGTGCTGAAGCCTGGTTTGCTGCCAGAGCTACTGATCTACACTCAAACGCCCTTAGATAAATAATTACACTCTTAAGCTGTGTCGAGTGCTGATACACTTGACCTTGTAAATAGAAATGTTTGCAGTAGGAATAAACTCCAGCATTGGGAAATCTTTTAAACATTAACACAAAAGAGAGAGCTCAGTCCTCTGGGGATTTGAGTTTGGACTGTATCAAGCTAGGCACTTGCACACACACACACACACAAAAAAAAAAAAAAAGAAAAAAGAGGAGGGGGGAAAGTTTATTTATCTTCTATTCATGGTGTTTATTTAAAGCTTTTCATTTTAAATGCTGTAATTGGAAGGCGAGTCAGAAGTTCAAAAGCTACCACAAATAAACTTTGACTGAGGGGGCAACAGATTAGCAAGATAGTGTCTTTTCATCTTACCAGATCTCAACGGAGCACAAATCCACATCAGTCTGTTGTATAAATCAACAAAATTAGAAATCCTTGGTTCTGGATTACTTATATTAACAATAGATTATCTTATTATTTCTTTAAGGTGTGAATTTGATTAGGTTGCCCAGCAGTAAAGGCACACATGATTATGTGCATGTGCATATGCATAAGCCAACTCCCAAGCAGTTGTGATACCAAGCAAGAGTATGGCTATGGCTATGGTCTGAAGTTCGAACGCTCTTAATGGTTGAAACTAATCCGGGAACACGTCTTTAGGAAGAGGACAGAGTAGTTGGGTGAGACTTGTAAACCGTCAGCTTTTACTATAAAGTGTTGAGTTCACAATTGTGTACGGGTGATCTTCAATATTTTGTCCAGTTCTTCAGGAGATTCTCAGAAATATATTTTCAGTTTGTCAGCAGTTAGAGCCCACAAGGACTATTTAACTCGTTGTTGATGAAAAATTAAGCCACAGCTAAAAGCCTTTATTTTTCTTCAGTTAGCAGTAATGACATTAGCACTAGAAAAGGGCTGATAATTAACTGCTACAATAAACTCAAGACTTGATTTTACAGGCTCCTGTCAAAGGCATCTGCCTGGAATAAATCAACACTGAGCACAACTAGGCAGGAAAGACTCATCTGTCTGTTTCCTTCTCCACAGAAAGTGGATTGTTTTAATTTAAATAATTGTACAATAAATACAGCTGAACTAATTCTATCCTGTGAGCTCCTCCCCATAAGGACATAACTCTGTGGGTTTTGTCGTGTTGTTGGAATAAGCACAGTTTCCAGGAGGAATGGCTGCCTACGTTGGTGTGTGTCCCAGCCAACAAAGCCTGTGCAGATGCTGATGTCCATCAAATTTGTAATTCTTTCACTTGATTTTGAGACAAATGGAAATTCTTGGAATGTCAAGGGGTGTAGTAAGGACAGCCTTAAGCAAGAAAAAGACTTCATATTCCCTGACAGAGAGATTTTCCACAGGAAAGGAAGTTCTCTCATTTGTCTGGGTATTCAAAAGTGCTCCTTGCCAAGGTCCTGTCCAGACAATCTCTTCTGGGGGGAGAAGGAGCTCTCCATCGTTTCCTGTAAAATAATCCAGTAGGTTCTGCTCCCTTTTTATTCTCAGTTACCAAGTTTGAATTCTTGGTGACAGTTTATTTGTCTTTGGAGACACTTCAGTGACAAATGTTTAAGGGAGAGTGGGACAATGGTGGAGAACAAGGAAGCAGTTCATTGAACTGACAGTGACCATACAGTAAACAGAGGGAGATTCAAGCTTCAGTGATCACCCAAGTGCACAGCAAAGCTTTTGTATGCAATCACAATGGACATAACATAAGGTTTCTCTTTATTTTTAACAATATACACCAATGTATACAGGCAGGCATATATAACTTCCAAAATTGTTATGAAATGAAGCGTTACAATGATGGAAATAGAAGCTCTGATCTGGCCAAGTCTTTCATGGTCATGTTGGAAAGCAAGATGTATTTTAGTTACAATTGCCTCTCCACTCCTCCTAGGAGCTGTTAGTGTACCGTATCTCTCACTGCAGGCATGCATCTGTACTACACGTCTACAGTAGGGCTGCAAAGGTGGCTGCAGGCAACTTTGCAGACATAGAACTAGAACTTCCATTTCAATGAGAAGCAAAACCAGTGCTTGCATTTGGGTTTGCTTTTTTTGTTTTGAGTACACTGAAGCAAGGTGAGAGGAACTCCAAGTTGAGGTGCATAAATAAAAAGTAGTGGGACACAAAATCATCACCAGATGAGTCCTGGAAAACTACTTGAATGGCTGAGTTACACTGAACCTTCAGTGTCACTAAAATAAGTTCAGACCAATGGATTTTATTCCTCTTCCCAGTAATAACATCACTCACTGCCATACTGCTTGTGTTAACAAGCCCATCATGAGTCCTCAGGAAAAGTAAGTAGTCTTGCAGCAGAAAACATTTTTCAAACAGGAAGAGCAGTCCTTCTGTGTGAGATTTCAACTCTGTGATACAATTTGTAAGCAGCAAAGTCGAAAGTTACTGTATTTTACTTGAGGCACTGCCTGTGGTAGACAGTTGAAAAGGCTCACGTTGACTGTCTGAATGACATAAGTAATGCGCTATTAGCATAAATACTTTCCAAGACATCCATTTAATCAATTTCTTAAATAACAGAATGATCTACTACAAAATAGTGGACTGTATACACTATATTTTGGCACAAAGATGGTCATTCTCCCACTAGTAACCAGGGGCTCTAAATAAATGATTTCAACAATGTTTTATTAAAGGAGGACAAGAGCCCTCAAGCTGCATTAATCGGGGAGAAGTCGAGTGGCACTTTTGTTATGGAAATGTTAAACACATAATAGTTCAGGCAAACAATGTGGAGCCACTTCATTCTCTCAGCCATGCTGACACCTCTTAAAGAGGAACTGCAGGGAAGGATGTGGGAAAGATTTGCTTTCTGAGGAAGCTTTCAGCTAATATTTTGGATATTTACCTCCAAAACTCAGGCGGTGCAAATGTAACTGAAGGGCATAAAAATAAAACAATAATGAGGGGTGATTTGTGCTGCTACTGCAAGTGATCAGCATTTGGTGCTCAAAATCAAAGCGTTGACAAAACTTCTTTTTTGAAAAAAAAAAAAAAAGGCTTTTTTTTTCCATTAATTTATTATGAGCAAAGTGAATGTTATAGTAGAACATGAATGTGAATAGAGAGCAAAGTTTGGAAACACAAGATGACATAGCACTAGTACTATACCTTAGATATGTATCAGGAAGGAGAAGGAGGAACACTGTAATAAGGAAATAGTTGGACTGAGGTTTAGTAGGATAGGTCAGAAGGTGAAGTGATACGTTAATAAAGTGATACAGAGCAAAGAGATGGTTGTGTAACGAGAGGCTCACTTTCAAAATTGTTTTTTTGAATTAACAGGAGTAAAGGCTGTGGAAAGGAGGTGACTATTGTGTAGAGAAAGTTTGGAGAATGAACAAATAGCATACTTGCTACTATTTACCAAAATATCAAGAGGTTAGCTGAGATACAGATTAAAAATAACAGAGGTGAAAAAGAAAGACAGTTGCATTTAGCAACATTGACAGGACTTGAAAAGGAAGAGTAATGTGGAAGTGAGATGGACATTCAGCTTTGGAGAAGTTTTTTTTCCCCCATTTTCAGAAATTGAAGAAAGAAGTTGTCATCTCCATGTTCTTGGTTTTCATGACACTACTTCTCAAACCCCATGTCCAGTTTTGAGCCAAATTCTCCTCCAAGTTCAAGAAGGAAACCGGAGAGGCTAGTGGAAGGCTGCCAGGATGGCAAGAGTTTCTGACCAGTGAGGGAAAGGTGAGGGAACTGAATTTCAGTCCGATTGAGAAGAGGCTAACAGTAAGCTAATGGCAGCCTATAGCCGCTGGAAATGGACTTGTAAAGACTACAGGGCTAGATTCTTCTTGGTAGTGTTAGAAAGAATGACAAGGTGCAGCAGGCACAAACTGTGGCAGTGAGGATTCAGTTCTTTGCCAGGAGGGGTAATGTAGCATTGGGCCAAGTTTTCCAGAGAAACTCATCTTATCCTTAGAGGTTTTCAAGACTTTTTTTTTTTTTTCAAGAGAAAACACCTTATCCTTAGAGATTTTCAAGACTTGGCTAACAAGAGCCGCAGCTGACTTCATCTAATGTTGGCTGGAATACAGCTTCCAGAAGAAGGTCGGAGAAGGTGATCTCCAGAGATTCCATTTAAATAACTTTCCATAACCCTGCGATTTTAATGTTGACATGACAATGGGAAATCCAAGATACTCTTTTGATAGGCTTGAGAATACAAATGGCATACTTCAATGGAGATAGTGATGCAGGGAGGTTGGAAATAAGAGGTAACCATTATACATGCCCACAAGGCTGGAGAACATAGAATCATAGAATGGTAGGGGTTGGAAGGGACCTTTAGAGATTATCTAGTCCAAACCCCCTGCAGAAGCAGGTCCACCTAGATCAGGTCGCATAGGAACGTGTCCAGGCAGGTCTTGAAGACCTCCAAGAAAGGAGACTCCACACTCTCCCTGGGCAGCCTGTGCCAGGGCTCCCTCACCCTCACAGTGAAATAGTTTTTTCTTATGTTTAAATGGAAGTTTTTCTGTTGCAGCTTCATCCCATTATCCCTTGTCCTGTCACTAGGTACCATTGCAAAAAGGGATGTCCTAACCTCCTGACACTCACCATTCAGATATTTGTAAATATTAATGAAATCCCCCCTCAGTCAGGAAAACAGTTGTGAACATTTAGGAGGAGAGTGAAGATCAAAGCATCGTTTAGTCCAGGACCTGGAGACGAGGGAGAGAGGAAGTATAGTATAAGGGAAATTACTGACATGTAAGGGCATAAAATGAGGGAAAGTTGTTGTCTGATGGTAAGACTTATGAATTGGGAAATGGGAAGTTTTATTGGAAAAGGGAAGGACAGGACTAGGAAAAGAATTTGAAGGAAACTGGAAGTGCAGAAGGGACCTTTTGTCTTGGTGGACAGCAGGATGACCATGAGCCAGCAATGTGCCCTCATGGCCAAGAAGGCCTATGACATCCAGGGGTTTATTAGAAGGGCTGTGGGCAGTAGGTCTAAAGAGGTTCTCCTCTCACTCTACTCTGTCCTTGTGAGACCACATCTGGAATATTGTGTCCAGTTCTGGGCCCCTCAGTTCAAGAAGGACAGGGAGCTGCTGGTGCAAGTTCAGCACAGGGCCACCAAGATGATGAAGGGAGTAGAGCATCTCCCTTATGATGCAAGACTGAGGGAGCTGGGGCTCTTTAGCTTGGAGAAGAACACACTGGGGAGTGACCTCATTCATGTTTACAAATATGTAAAGAATGAGTGTCAGGAGGATGGAGCCAGACTCTTCTCAATGATGGTCAATGATAGGACAAAGGGCAATGGGTATAAGATGTAACATAAGAGGTTCCAGAGAAACACAAGGAACAATTTCTTCACTGTGAGAGTGACAGAGCACTAGTACAGGCTGCCTAGATGGGTTGTGGAGTCTCCTTCTCTGCAGACATTGAAAACCCTGGATGAGTTCTTGTGTGACCTACTCTATGATCTTTTTAGTTTTAGTGTGATGGCTCCTGAATCTGGAAACTTCTCTACCAGAATACTTGCCTGTATTGTGGAAACCTGTTGTATCTGACATAAGAGAGAGAAATCACAGAATATTTTTTAGGCTGTGGAAAAGAAAGTGCTACCAAAATTGTTACTCGCTAGATGACAGTCTCCATGTTCTCTCTTTTCAGGAGTTATGATAACATTCTATACTCTCTAAAACATTTTGGGTGTCATGTAGAAGTGGATCATAGCAGGAAGTAAAGCAGGAGCCAAGCAGTGGCCTGCAGAAACTCTTATGCTATCTTCTTTTTATTTTTCATATTAGTGAATTCAGGCAAATACCATATGAGTGTGAATTAGTCTAAAGGACATGGGACTGCCAAGCATAGACATATGTCTTGGTCTGTGCATCTCAGGGATTGAGACCACGGAAAAGAATGCATCATAAGAGTGTGTATTGTGTAGAGAGTACTGAAAGAACATTTGTGCCAAAGAGTTTGTCCAAAACATCTCACCTTTTTACTATGTGAAGTCTTGTTTATATAGTTCCAAGTCATTGAATCCTGTTAGAGGTAGTGAGTTTTCAGTAGTGTAACTGCTGTCAGCTTTATTTCTTTACTTAGGGTGAATGATTACTCAGTTAGATAAATGATGGTTGAGAAGACATGAGCCTGTATGTATCAAGAGAAAGCTAGTGCTTGGGATTAGCCTGGTGTAGCTTAAAGAGCTGGCCAAAATCCTGCTGAAGTGAGAAAAGCTGAGTGCCTGATATATTAAGAAGGTACAACTATGCAACAGTTATCGCTAGGGTGGAGTGTACATGTTTGGAGAAGGAGCAGATAAGAAAATTATGGAAATCTGAGAAACTTGGAAACCTCTTCCTTTTTGGGCTGTACAAATCTTTGGTGATTTCATTTTTTGGCAGTATTAGGCTAAATTTTAGAACATACCGAATGTAGAATCTGAATATAACTCTTCCCATTATATTCATTAATAATTCTGTCTCTCTTCAGAACTCATTGGGAACACTTTGGTTAGCACTGTGTCTGATTTGCCCTGATCTTCATGCAGTAAACAAGAACTCTAGCAACTAAGCTCTTGCTCTGTATAAAGAAACATCCTGTCCTGTAAGCTCTATGTACAATCTAGCTGAAGTCTGACTTTTTGATATTACTTGGAGCAAATTTTATTTTCCCAAACAGTTTGATAGAGGAAATTTTGCTAAATTTAGGAGGACAAACAAAAACCTTGCATGATGTTGCTGTCTGGGCACAGATTTGAAACCCAGAATGGATTCAGTGCTTTGCTGTGCAAATAGAGGCATATGGTTGCATGTTGGTAGCTCTGACTCATCAGATCTTGGCCCTTACTCTGCCCAGGCCCTAGCCTCATACCAGGGTAAAAAATACTGCATACTACACCTTATTTTCGGTTGTCCTCTGGGATGCTACATCAACTGATTTGGAAAAGTGTTCCACCCTTAATCCCTTTTACCCCTGCTGTTTTTCTGTGTGAGGAGATTAAGACAGGGTGCAGAAAGCTTGCTAAAGTACCTCAGCTCAGTCTTCGGAGTCTTCCACACTGGGACAGTTCTAAATGTCAAGTCATCACATATTACCACAGACTTGCTGGCAAGACTTCTGTTATAAAAAAGGAATAACTGTAGTAAGTTAGATACAGCCTTTTGAAATGGTACAAGTATCGCCTTGACTCATTGTAGTCTATAGGAATCCTTTAACTTCTATTTGTTTTAAACTATTTTAATGATCTCTCAGTGGGCAAGCTTCATGGCAAAATAGTTCTGCAAACAGTGGGAGCTGCTTTATATTTTTTGTTGCCTGTTTTGGGAGGAGTAGTGTGAAGAGGAGATAAAAACGAGTTCACAACTTTTTCTAATATTTGGAGAGAATACTGGTAAACTGTTTATCCTGATTCCTTGGTTGTCAGTGATGATAATAAGCTAAGTGAACACATAACATTATTTTTGAAATGTTTTGCTAACTATTTATAACTTTTATGAGTTTCAACATTTAATTCATCAGGAGTACTGACAAAATTGCAATGAGTATGTCAGAAGTCTCAGTCAGAAGAAAAGTAATGAAAATATAGTGTTTTCTGGAAGGTTATAAGATAAACTGGGAGATAACATATACATAGCCCTGCGCTAGCAAGACAATCTAATGTATTTTGAAGGAATAAAACCGCATACATTATTTCAGATTCATTATACTAAAAGCATAAATCCTAAGGATATGTGATTTCAGAACTGTTTTAATCTTGATAAAAATGTCAGTTTTTTTTTTAAAATTGCATTTCATTTTTTCTGAATTTCCTTTAATAACTCTGAAGGTATATGTACTTTCAAATAAAACGGTATCACACCATGACTGTAAACCTAAAAACCTTCAGGAAATTCTGATTTAGATTAGTAATTTTTGTGAGTTGTGTTATTTTGTGGGCTGTTCTGTCTTTTTTTTTTTTTTTAAATTTCCTCTGAGTAACTATCTGTATTTAACAAGAGCTAAATATTCACTGTGGAGAAAAAGTGATTAACAGTGTAATATACCAGCCAGGCTTAGTTGTCTCCTAAGATTTCTATTCTTCCATTTGTTTCAGATTTGCTTAAGAAAAAGAATGGAAAGGACACGGTTTCAGAAACACACTGCCACTTTAAGAGGATACAACATGGCTATTAATAATTGTATTACTCCTCTATTATTGTTAAGAATAATGAAGGAATGGGAGCGTTGGCCCCCAAGCTGAATTTATCCTGAAATGTTTTCAATTAACTCTTGGCACCGGCAGGAAAGCATCAAACCTTTCCCATGCTGAAATATGGAAAATCTGCAGGGAACATCCCAGCAGGAGTGGAATTTCATTAAAACAAGCACATCATAATTCAACGACTTCTGCACCCTCTTTAAGCCTTTCTATTGATAAGGAGTCCGAGGCGATTTTTATGGATTTGCAAGGAGAGATGATTTCATAAGATCTTTTCAAAGAGTTTGTTTTGGCTGAGGCTTTTGAGTTATTATCTGCTCCCTGATGGAAAATTAGTAAGTCATTTGGCATAACTCTGACTACTAGATAAGAGACTGCACAACTATTTTCTCAGGTCTTTTAAAGAAAGTATTGCCATTAAAACCTGCCCTTTTGAACAGCTAAATACACAGAATATGACAACCTTGGGGCTAATAACATATTCAAATATAGACACAGACACTTTAATATTAAAGATATACACTCATTTAGTAGTAAAATATTAAATTGAAGAGTGTATTGATTTGATAATATTCATATCACTTTGTCCAGACATTGGTTGTTTTAAAATTTTTATCTATATATGTAAATGTTTATGTGTATGTATATATGTGTGTATATATATGTATAGTCTATACATGTAAATGAAATTAACACATCTGTGGTTTGCAGGAAGAGTATCTTTTGAATGCTGCTGAATGCTGAACACTTTTCTGCTCAAAAGTGCACTGTGATTTTATCTTGACATAACCCTCAACTCCCTGCAAAATCATGATAAAAGTGGGATATAGAGACATGAACTGTTGCTTTTTACAAAATGCTAGCATTCATGTATATTAACCTGTATTATAATCAGGTATTTATACTAATCCCCACAAAAGGCTGAATTTAAGCTACAAGAGTGGATCTCTTTTTCAGTGTCACTTTCACTGTTTTGAAGTGGTATTGAAAACTTACAGGAACGTATTGTCTTTTTTTCCACTTAGTGTTCAAGAAAACCACCTACTTATTTGCTGCCTTTCTCTCCATCACACTACTGCTCTTGAGAGAGGAAGAGCGTCAGAGAGAGTTAAGAGCGCAAGCTGCTGAGGCTGGCACCACACAGAGACAGATTTTGGGGAAGGTGTTGAAGAAGAAGAGGATACCTTGATTTGGTTGTTGGCAGGAGTGTATTTTTTTCCAATTTTTATCCCAATGCTCCCAAAAGCCACCACCCCCACCCCCCACCCCCCCCCC